>SJYQ01000998.1:87693-237689 GCA_006410935.1 Redunca redunca
AGGGGGAGGCTGGGGTGGGGAGAGGATCGGGAGGGAGCCCCTCTGCCCCACCCCTCCACCGGGGCAGGAGAAGCAGCAGCCAGGAGCAAGCCAGCAGGTCTGGGCCACGACTCACCATTGCGGTAAGCCACACGGTGGGGTGTATCAGGAACTCGAGGGCCTGGGGCGTGCCCTGCTGGATTCTCCAAAGAGTCACAGACACGCTGGAGGTGCACAGGATTACGAGGGTGAACCCAAGCACCTGGGGAAACGGGCTGGGATAAGGCTGGTGGGGGAAAGAAAGATGGCAGCCTTCCGCCAGTCCCTGCCAACTGGACGAGGACTCCACGTCCAACTGGACAGTGGCCCTGGGTGGGGCGCTGTAATGTACCAGCGTGACCACTGAACAGGGCCAACGTGAAAGACAAAAGCTGTAAGGGGTGATGCAGCTCAACCTTGACCTGTACCTGTCACATACATAATGCACCATACAAATAACATCAGTGGTTTCCAAAATGCCAGTGGTGCTCCCACAACGCACAGGAGGATGCTTCGGGGATGAAGCATGAAAAGCTATTTACTCTCCAGGTGAAAAAGTTATAGCCTCTTTAAGTCTCTTTCCATCCCTACTGTTAAATCAAGGAGGCACTCTCTGTTGGGACTGATATGTTTCCAGGCCTTCTTTGACTGAGCTGCCATTGGTCAAATTGGTCTCTCTTTTGGACAAGAGAAATCAAGAAGGGGAGAGAGCACGCGCATGCAGACCTGGGAGCCTCGGAGAAACCACCGAACGTGTCAGTTAGTCTCAAGCAGGAGTCAAAACTACCATCTGCAGTCTGAGTTTGGCCTCTTGTCTGTTGTTGTATCACCTCGGAACTAAGAGTGGGTTTCCCATTGTTCACTCATTGAATGAAACTTTAAAAAGCCTAATATGCCATGATGTGAAATTGATACAAAGTGCAAATTTCTGTAACTATAAATAAAGTTTTACTGAAACACAGTGATGTCTACTTGTTTACTGTTTGGCGTCTGTGGCTGCTTTACTGCTGCAAGAGCAGACCTGAGTAGTTGAGACAGAGACCACACATCCTTGGAATCTCAGACAAGTACTGATACTCTCTGGCCCTTAAAGGAAAAGTATGCTGACCCTGGAGAGGTGGTTGGCCAGAGGTCAAACATTTACAAGGTGGTGTGGGAATAAATGAACCACGGAGGGCGCGATTCTAGAGGTTTGGGGAACAGGAGAATGAGCAGAGATGCTCACATTTGGAATGCCAGTGTTTTCTAACACTGGAGAACAACTACACACCAATTCTAAGGAGTGTTCTTTAGTACCGCTGGTGGGGAAACACAAAAATCAATGCCTAAGTGTTAACATTTAAAAGGTGCATCCTGGTGTGGCTCTAAAATCACCGTGTGTATCTCAGGAGTGTACACTGCACACTTTGGGGAATGCCAGGCTGTGGTGGCCATAAACTCGTCTGGGTGTGTGTGGGTGCCTGTGGGTGTCTTTGGGTTGTACGGTTTTTATTGTCTGTGATGATTGGCTTGAGAGCGTCTATGCCACTGAGTTTCCCTCTGCAGCCTCTGGGGTATTGCTCTATTTGATTAACAGGGTCCCACGTGTCCACTTTGGGGTCTCTGCCTGATTCCAGCCTGCTCCCCCACCCCCTGACCATTGTCTGATTATAGGCTCCCAGAGGAAGGGGCTACCATCTTGGCCTTGAAGAGGCGGGACATTTGGATGTAGCCCTTGTCATGGTGGTGGATGTAGAGGAGGTGGATGGGGCCAAGGACCCAGAGGTACATGGGGGGCACCCAGACCCCTGCTGTTTTCAGGAGGCACAGGCTCAGCAATCGGGCAGCAGCAGGCTCGGGCTCCGTCTGGTTCCAGACCTGAGGGAACACCAGGGTGACCCTTATGATGGTACAATGCAGGGGTCCCAAACTCACCACCTGGGGGGCCAGGCAACTCTTTGGACCCCCAATATTTACACGAAAAATGTGCTAAGCAATTTTTGTTGTTGTTCGGTCACTGAGTCACGTCCAACTCTTTGCAACCCCATGGACTGCAGCATGCCAGGCTTCCCTGTCCTTCACTATCTCCCAGACTTTGCTCAAACTCATGTCCATTGAGTCGGTGATGCCATCCAACCATCTCATCCTCTGTCATCCCTAGAGTACTTCATAATGGAGTAACTCCACTGACCTCACCCAACTGGACAGGGGTGGTGCTGGGATCTGAACCAAGGCAGTTGGGTCCCAGAATCTAGACCTGGGATCCATGATGAGTGCTGGGCACAGACTTAAAACCACTCTGTTGTTGTTATTTGGTTGCTAAGTCATGTCTGACACTTTGTGACCCCATGACTGTAGCCGGCCAGGCTCCTCTGTCCATGGGATTCTCCAGGCAAGAATTCTGGAGTGGATAGCCATTCCCTTGTCCAGGGGATCTTCCCAAGCCAGGGCTCGAACTCATGTCTCCTGCATTGGCAGGTGGATTCTTTACCACTGAGCCACCAGGCAAGCCCTAAAACCACTCTAGGAGGCAGATATTACTGTTCCCATTGCATAGACCAGGAAACTCAGAAGCTTGGAAGGTAACAGGCTCTTTTAGGCCCACGCAAATAGGAAGGGACAGAGCTGCCTCCACGCTGGCCTGGCTAACCCTGAAGCTTGTTCTACCAGAGGTC
This sequence comes from Redunca redunca, assembly GCA_006410935.1. Taxonomy (NCBI): domain Eukaryota; kingdom Metazoa; phylum Chordata; class Mammalia; order Artiodactyla; family Bovidae; genus Redunca; species Redunca redunca. The sequence continues at coordinate 90,366 of SJYQ01000998.1, forward strand.
TCCATCTGTACTGCTTACCTCAGATCTTCTGCTGGCCTTTCCTAACTCGAGAAGTGTGAATGTGAATTTCAGAAAACAGAGTTGCTTTAATTCTCTCCCTCCTACACCACTGCCACCCTCCCACTAGAGTCTCTTGCTGAGGCAGGAACCAGAGACGTGGGGAGTCCTGTAGCTGGGGGTGTCTAGAGGCCCCTTTCACAGGGTTGGTCTCTTCCTCTTCGGGGAACAGCTTGGTTAAGGAGATCGCCCAGCCCTGCCGTTAGCATGGCAGATCTGTTACCCTCCCGGGGGTCCGCCCCTCCCCTGTATCGCAGCCCGACAGAGATCTGTCCAAGAGATCTCTCGAGCCAGCCGGAGAAGAAGTGCAGCGGGGTGGGGACACTCACCCCCGGGCCCGCGCAGGGCTCGCCTTGCTCGGCCATCGGGCGTCGTCCGTCTGTTGGTCTGTCTGTCGGACTGTCAGGGTCCGAGGACGGCTTCCTCGGCCGCGTTCCTGCCGGGGGAAGGGGCGGGGATTCGAGTTCTTGGATTGCGAGGCCGGGGGCAAGGTCCGGCCGGGAGGCGGGGGTGGGGAGCGGAGGGGTGAAGCGAGGCGATGTGGCGAGGGGCTCAGGGCGGCCACCCAGGGCAGCGAGGGCGGGGGTCCCGGAGCCCCAGAAAGTGCGGTGATGTCTGCATATGATCCCCTTTCCCCCTGGCTAAAGTGTCATCCCTAACTTCCCGAATACTGTGGCTCAGCAATTCCAGGAATTTATCTGGATAAACGAACCCAACAGGTGTGCACAAGTCCAGCGACCGACGGAATGGGGGATGGGAGGACCCCGCGTTAAGGTTGGAGCCGCAGCCCCCTCACCTGTGGGACCGACCCTGTCTGCCTCTAGGATGGTGGGAAGATTTTAAGGTTACTAATGAAACGTCTAGCAGAGTGTTTGGCACGCTAAATGTTCAATCAGAGTTAACTTTTATTAGCATTCGTAGTATTATTTCATCCCTAGGTTACTGAGCAGTGGTTCAAAGTGCCATTGAAGAAATAGGTTTAATACGTTAAAATGGTTACTGAATGCTAAGCGAGAAAAAAAAAGATTATAATACAAAATAGTTTACGATATATGTGCAAAGGAAAAAAGGAGTATATATGCTTAAGTGAGGGAAAGTGGGGAATGAATTCAAGTCATTTACCTTTTTCTTTTGGGTCTTAAAGTAATGTGTGTCCCAAGCCAACCCTTCTTTTGGGAAATCACTTTATTTAACATATATGCATAGACAAAACGATGGAAATGCACTAAAGCCGTGTTCATGGAACTCCTAATTTTCCTTTCTTTTTCCTTGCTTTCCTTTTTCTATTTTCTTTGCTTCTGCAGTGACCATGTATTCCCTTTCAAGACAGGAATAAAAGACTGAGCTTTTTCAGACAGACAAGAACAGGTGCTCAGTTTGAGTGAAGAATTCAAGTCCTTTGCACCGTCCAGGCTGCGTTGTTACTTTGGTGTCTTCTTTTTCTCTCCTTTTTCAGGGCCTCTACAGCAGGGGTTCCCTGGTCTTTTCTCCCCTTTCTTTCCTGAGATTCCCCAACCCTCTTCTGGGGCCCCGGCAGTATGCTTTTCAGCTGTCTTCCTGCTTGGGTCTTCTGGAAGAGCAGGGATGTAAAAGCTCAAGGATTTTTCTTGAAGCTGAGTGTGGCAGGTCTGCTGTTTACATTCTGATCATCTCTGTTTGAGGTGGTTTTGGTGAAGGCTGATGGAAATTATCAGGAGGCTTGAGGACTGCCCCCCCCCCCGCCCCGATCCCCGTTGCAACTGGACGTGGTCCTAGAGCTTTATTTCTTTGTATATATGAAGATGAATTTGAGGGAGGGGAAATGATGAAGGTTTGAGGGGGGATAGTCAGATAGGCAGAAAGCACACAAGAGGAAATCAACTAGGTAAGCCAAGAACAGAACTCAAATATCCCAGAGCCTACTTTCCAGCTCTCTGAACAGCACATGGCTGGGTGCTGAGCTGTGGTGGTGGTGGTTTTAAGTCATGTCTGACTGTTGCAACCCCATGGATTGTAGCCCATCAGGCTCCTCTGTCCATGGGATTTCCCTGGCAAGAATACTGGAGTGGGTTGCCATTTCCTTCTCCAGGGGATCTTTCTGACCCAAGGATAGAACCCAGGTCTCCTGCACTGCAGGCAGATACTTTACTGACTGAACCACCAAGAAAGCCCCCAACGCTAGATAAGTCCCCTTACCTCTCTGGGCCTCAGTTTCCCGTCTGTAAAATAAGATGATTCCATAAGCCAAGCACTGCCTAATTGATGACTTTCAATCCCCTGGTATTTGCTAAGACAAGCCAGGGATTTATGTTAGGAAACAAATGGAAACATCTGTTTTAATTGTAATGATAAATAATGAACCTCTAAAAAATAAAACAATGACTTAAATGGTTTCTCATTATAATCAAACGGTTGAGAGTCTCACTGTATTTGGAATGAGAATGAAGAGTGAGAGAAATCAGGTGCTCATGGCTGAGATCCTCTAGTGGATGTATCCTTCCATTGTTGCCACTGTGTCGTTTAGTGATTCATAGTTGCATAGTGCTTGAGTCTTAACCACAGTGGCAAATTTCAGTGGGAAATCTCTTTACTTCATCATTTAGGAGCAAGGTATAAAAACTCTCAAAATAAAAGCACTTGATTTTCTTGAGTGAAAAGGAAGAATTTCAAATATCTGGTCAGAAGGGCAGTTTTTGTCTATTTTGATACGGAGACTTGTAGTTTATCTTCATTATGGTATACATTCACTCTTGAGACAAAACATAACATGCTGATTTTTGAGCTGATTTTCAGACTGATGCTTTCAGATGATTTTCATGCATCGCCTCACAGAGCTAGTTCAAAGTAAGTCAAACTGCATGCATCTTTTGCTTCCTGGGGGAAAACCCTCAAAGTTTGTTTCTATAAAAATGTTACTAGAGGTGGGATTAAATACAATTTAAATATCTTTTTAAATATTATGCTGAACTTAAATGACATGTTTTGTTTTAAAAAAAGCTAATTGATAATTTATCATGGAAACTTACACCAGTCGACACAAATCCCTAAAAGNCAAGACCCCAGAGGCATTCTGCCTGAGTAGCTAGAGGGCTATGGTGAAGAGCTGAACCAGCGTGTTCCTACAAAGCAGGTTCCTGAGAATTTGGGGGAGGGATCAGAAGTAGGTTCTACAGCTTTTTGACTTAGCCTTGCTCCAAGTCCCAATTTTTGTTCCTGTAGCATGGTACAGATCTTAAGAAGGCAAACTCCAAATCCCCTCAATGCAGGCCCTCAATGCAACCCACTCTCAGCAGAACTCAGACCCCAGATCCTCAAACCCCCAGGAACCCAGATCTGCTGAAACTCAGATTTCCTGAAACCGATATTCCAGAACCTAGAGACCGCAAGTCTTAACCCCCACAGCACTGAGTTACCCCCAAATTCTAATCGACCATTCCTCCTACCCTCTGGGAAGCTTTAAAAGAGCATGAATTCTCATATCAGAGATCATGACCCAGTTACTGTCTCTTGGCATCTCTGGGGCTGGGAAACTATTTTTAGTCTCCCTGGTTCCCCCATTGGGACCTCTTTCCTCCGATAATGAGTTGTCAGCGCCCTGATCACTGGGTAGTTATTGGAATTACACGAGTGGGAGAGAGGCTGCAGAGCTCAGCGTCGTGTATTTCCTAAAGAAGTTACTCATCACCTTCAAGACCCCTATATCTGTAGCTTTTCCATCATTTTTGGTCTGAAGAAGTCAGGCATGGGACTTCGTTGAAGGTCCAGTGGTTAAGAGTTCAGCTTTCAATGCAGGGGGTTGTGGGTTCAATCCCTGGTCAGGAAACTAAGATCCCACAAACCCAGTGGGACATAAATAACCAGAACATAAATAACAGAAGCAATATTGTAGCAAATTCAATAAAGACTTTAAAAATGGTCCACATCAAAAAAAAAAAAAATCTAAAAAGAAGTCAGGTGTTTAATGAGTGTACCCACTGGCAGTGGCAAGGCTTCTAGGGTCTTTGGGTGCCCATGCCACCTTCCGGGCTGTGGGCACAGGGCGTTCCAGAAGCTGTCTTGAACAGCTTTGCAACTTGTAGCTTCCTGGGGCTTCAGGAGAAACGTGTAGAGCGTTAGGGACACTCTCACCCCAAACACTTAATAGTGACTGGGAGAGTGGAGGGCAGGTTCTGTGACCTAGTGTGAAGTATGTTCCCTGAGCCCTAGGGCTGTCTGTCCAGGTGGCCTGAGAAATTCATTCTTTCTTCATTTCTGATTATGAAATCTAGTGTTTCATACACATAGTGTATCTTGTCATTCTGTGTCCTAACCTGTGCTTTACAGAATAAATGTAAATAAGATATTTTACAATCATTTCTGGGTTGTGTTTTCTGTGTCCCAGTAAAAATACCTTCGGTCCTTTCCGTCCTTCTTCCCTTCTGGGTGTTTTCCCATCATATTCATTCAGTTAGTAACTGTTGAGTGAGCCCTAGCGTGTTCTGAAGCCTTGTCCCTGGTGGGTACAACAGTTCAGTGAACAGAGCAGACAAAGTACCTAAAAAACAAAAACTATATTGGTTGCTAATTCTTTAACACTTAGGAGGTTTCACATTAAAAACTGCATTCCTGATTTCCCTGGAAAGCCAGCTGATCTTTGGGCTGCAAAACTTGGCTTGGGTTAGGAAGCAGTCCTGTCCCCTTTTAGATGAATGCCCATTGATGGGACTTCCCTGGCCCCCTCTGGACAGGTGGATCTTCAGTCCCCGCTTTAAGTGCATGCATCTGAATTTCTGGCCTATGAATAAGGTTGGGTATTTATGGAGTGTTTACACAAGACACTGGCCCAGGCACCATGAAGTGTCAGCTGTGGTCACTGCCCATGGGAGCCTGCAGTCTATACATAATTGCAGTGTCCTTTCCCAAGCACACACAGTGTGAATTTGCTGCTTTCTACGTCGTCTTAGCTGGTATGACTGGGTTCTATCGTTTTCATGTTAAAGTCACAGATTATTAATACTGAAAGTTTTTAGATGGATGTTACTCCAAGTATTAATATTTTGGGGTTCTTTATACAGATCGCTGGCCCTCACCTTAGACCTTCTGTTTTAGAAACAGAAGTGGAGTTCAGGAATTGCATTTTTTTAAGGGACTTAAAAAAAAAAAGTATAGTTGACTTACGGTGTTGTGTTTAGTCCCTGATATACAGCAAAGTGCTTCAGTTATACGCGTATATACATTCTTTTTCATATTCTTTTCATTGAGGTTTATTGCAGGATATTGAATATAGTTCCTTGTGCTATTCAACTGTACCTGGTTGTTTATCCATCCTGTATATACGGTAGCTTGCTTCTGGTAGTCCCAAATTTCCAATCCAACCGTCCCCAGGAATTGCATTTTAACAAGCCCCTTTCTAATAGCAAAATTGGTTTTAGACCCCAAAACAACATAGAGACAGACTAAAATAAACTGAAAAGCATTGAAAAGTACAACTTGTTAGACTAGTTTCTAATCTGAAGGATAGCAAATCACATTATTTGGGATGCTTTGTCTTATTTCCCTCTGTCTGTAATGCCCATTGTTAACAGCTTCCTAAAGTAGGTCCTCAGCAAATGCATTTTGACTGAATGCATTCAGGTTCATTGTATGTGACTAATTCTCAATGGTGATATCATGACTTCTCTTTCCTTTCTAGATAAAGTTGTACACCAAACATGGGACTTTGAAATACCAGACAGACTGTGCCCCTAACAATGGTTACTTTATGATCCCCTTGTATGATAAGGTAAGAAGAGAGAGCACTTTAGTGGTTTTTGATGGGAGGTTGTCAGTGTGGCCCATAGGGCTGTGCTAACTGGGAGAGTGGCTTTCCCAAGTGAGCAAATACACCTCTGTTTTGTAAGTTATAAGCGGAATATGGCAATTCTGGCCAAACTATGAGGGTGACGGCTTATGTACTGGCTTGATCGAATAGCAGTGATTCTCAATGTCTCCAGGGATACTTGGCAATGTCTAGAGACATTTTGGCTTTTACAACCGTGAGGGAGGGAGAGTGGTCCATTATCTCCTGCTTGGAGGCCAAGAATGGAGCTAAACAGGCTGCCATGCTGTGCAGGTCAGGGAAAATGTCAGTGGTTCCAAGTTCTGAGAAACCCTGACTTAATAGAACCTCCTATTAATACTTGCAAGCGGGTTAAAACATTGTTAAAAAGTATTACACAGGGCTTCCCTGCCAGTGGAGGGGATACAGGTTTGATCCCTCTTCCCGAAAGATCCCACGTGCTGTGAGGCAGCTAAGCTCGTGCACCACGGCTACTGAGCCATGGTCCGCAACGGGAGAGGTCACTGGAGTGAAAACACTGGGCACCTTGGAGAGTAGCTCTTGCTTGCTGCAACTAGAGAAAGCCCACGCACAGCGGTGAAGACCCAGCACAGCCAGTAAACAGACAAGCAAATAATTTTTGAAAAGTATTATACAAGTAGCGTGTGAATTCATGAGTATTGTGGGGGGAAAGATCAAAGTTTTTAGAAGTATATGAAGTAAATTTTATCTTTCACCCCCCAAGTCCCCCTCCCTCTGTAGTGATGACTTCTGATAGAAGTTTCGGTGCGTATCCTAGCAGATGGCTTTCTCAGTATTTAGAGTTGTACAGATATCCAAGAATATACATGCATGTACACATATGCAGACATGCAAACGCATGTGCTCAGAGATGGGTATCCGCATGCCTGTATTCCTACTCCCCATCCTCCCCACATTTCAGCTTTTTATGTGGAAATATAGATAAACACAAGAAGTTACAAAAGTTATTACTAACAACACAGAGATAAATATTCTTGAACTTATATCTATACATAATACCTAAGATTATTTTCTAGAGGTGGACTAGTTGATATTGAAATCTGGTTTTGTTTTTTTTTTTAAAGCATTCTCAAGGAACCCTTTACTCAAGGGTGTATGAATAAAATCTTGTTTTAAGAATTGGCTTTAGTTTCTAAAGATCTGGCTGACCCTGGCAGACTTAAGGTTAAGGGTTAACATATGAAGGGTTAACATGAGACAGTAGAATGTTTGGTATTGAAAGACCATGAGTGGCTGAATACAGTGTCTCCAAGTCTTTGCTGGATTAAGTAGGAGTTTCTGGGGTTGAACTTGCCACACTGGTAGGCAGTCAAAAGTCCACTCCCGTTTATGAGCGCAAAGTTTACACTTGGAATTCCATTCCAGGTGTGAAAATTCTACTTTCCATGATTGTAAAAGTTGAAGCATCATCAGTTCTTAGTCTTCTGCATTGATTTTTTTTTTCCCCTCATAGGGAGATTTCATTCTGAAGATTGAGCCTCCTCTAGGGTGGAGTTTTGGTAAGTTAACAAATAACCAGGTAGACTTTGTAAAGGATTAGGCTGTATGCTGAATATTAAATTGATGGAGTGCAGAGATTGTTAAAATATGAAGGATTCATTTCTAGTGTGCAAGAACTTTTTTTTTAACTGCTCCATCCCTGTTACTTTAGAGTAGACTGGATTTACTTTAGACCTATGCTAAGGTTTTCTTTCTTGTTTCTTGAAATAGGCATCTTTTCTTGTACATCATAGGAAATTCCATTTTTGCAGCTTCATTCATTAAGTGCCAGAAGAACTTGATGACTATAGGGGTCAGGAGTGGGGACTTGATTTCTTGCTTGGGATGGCTTCTTTCTTAGCCCCCTCAGTGTTTTTTTAATAAACTTTTTTTTAGTGAATTAATGGTAATATTAAACATTGTAAAATTTGACATAAAAATTCAGATCTACTTAAGAAATCAGAAGATCTGGCACCCTCGAGGCCTTACCAGCTCTGTGACAACTTTGGATGAGTTATTTCCGCTGGGTCAGCATCCATCAGGCTCCCATACGGCTCATTGGTAAAGCCTCCACCTGCTAGTGCAGGAGACACAAGAGACACAGGTTTGATCCCTGGGTCAGGAAGATCCCTTGGAGGAGGAAATGGCAATCCACTCTGGTATTCTTGCCTGGGGAATCCCATGGATTGAGGAGTCTGGTGGGCTACAGTCCATGGGGTCGCAAAGAGTCGGACACAACTCTTAAAATGTGTGCATACATGCTCAGTTGTGTCCGACTCTTAAAAGCAGTCTTTCTGCACACAGAAAAGCTGCAGACTTCCCTGAGGTGAGTGTCTTTTAGCACGGTTGGAGGACCAAAGTGGGGTTATCAGAAGAAAGGGTTCTACTGTGGTGTGGCTGATATTTTTGGAGAGCAGAGCCTGGATATTTCGGTAGAGGTGGGTGTGTGATCCCAGTTCTGTAGCTTGAAGGGAGAAAGGGGGCCCAGTTGTTCCTACCAGGCCTGCCTGTGAGTTAGGGGAGGAGGAATTGAGTCCCTGCTGTCACAGAGGCAGCGGCATGCATCTGGGAGACAAAGTCTCCCAGGTCACAGGTCACAGCCGGGGCTGCTTGACTGCAGGGGTCCAGAAACTGGAGAGGAGTCAGAGCCAAGCCTTGCCCAGAGAGGTCACAGATTGGCGGCCTGCGGGAGTGTTTTGTCTGAATCCCCTCCCTTCTTGTCAATTCTTTGTCTTTTGATAAGCTTGTTAATTGAATCATAGCATGCGTGTGTGCATGCGTGCTAAATCGCCTCAGCCACGTCCGACTCTTGTGTGACCCTATGGGCTGTAGCCCACCAGGCTCCTCTGTCCATGGGATTCTCCACCCAAGAATACTGGAGTGGGTTGCCATGCTCTCCTCCAGGGAATCTTTGCGACCCAGGGATAGAACCCGATTCTCTTGGTTTCAGAAATTCTCATCACAGAGGTAGCAGGCAGTGAAGTTCAACAAAATGAACATACATAAGTACCACCTAGATGAGGAGACAGAACCAGACCAGCTCCCAGAAGGGCTCCACCCCAGGTGCTTACGAACTGCTCTGCCCGACCTAGGATGATAGGTTATTTTACCTGTTTTGATTAAATGGAATCATCCAAGGTAGAGTTTTGTGCCTGGTTTCTTTCTCAATGTTGTTCGCAGGATTCATCCTCACTGTGTGTTACTATGTTAGTTCATTCGATTCCTGTGTGACAGAAAGTGATTCACCCCTTCTGCTGTTGGTGGGCAGTTGGATTGTGTCCCGATTTTGGCCACTGAGAACAGTGTTCCTGTGAATGTCCTTGTTACTCCTGTGAATCTTGTGGTGCACACATGACTGCGTTCCTGTTGAGTAATAATATATTCCCAGGGTGGAATTGTTGGGCAATAGACTTCTTACATGTGAATCCAGCCCTAGTAGAGATTTTTAGACCGGCAGAGTAGGTGTTGCAGAGCTTTGCTCTAGCAGCCGCATGTAAGAGTCCAGCCCTCCACATCCTCATCAGCATTGGCTGTCAGCCTCTTTTATCTTAGCCGTCTTGATGGCGGAGCGGTTTCAGCCACTCACTGTGGTCTCAATTTGCATTTCCCGATGGTCCATGAGATTGAACACTTTTTCATATGTGTATTGGCCGTTTGGATATTCTCTTTTGTGAGGTGCCTGATAAAGATTTTAACCATTTTTCACTGACATCTTCCCCTGTGTGTGTGTGTAATTCTTTATTTTACCTGACGTTCTCTTTTTAAAAAAATTATCTTTTTTTTTTGGCCACACCACACAACACGTGGAATCTTAGTTCCCTGACCAGGGACCCAACCTGGGACCTTGGCAGTAGGAGTGCAGAGTCCTGGCCATTGGACCGCCAGGGAATTCCCCTGAAATTCTCTCGATTTGTCCATTTTTTTTCTGTACCTATCACTTCACATTCTTCCTAACTTTTAAAAACTCAGCTTTAACCCATATGATGAACTCTTCAGTTATTTTTAATTTCCTTGAATTGGTTGCTGATACTGAAAAATCAGGACACAGCAGATAAGACCCAGATTTTCAGTTTTTCATGAGAACTTGGAAGCTCGGGCAGCTCCGGGTCACGTGGCAATAGTGGGTGGAAGCTGTCCCCTTTTTTTCATTTGCCTCAGTCCACACTTGGCCTCTGCTGACTTCCAGTCCACCTGTTTACTGTGGACACTGGCCTTTATGGTCTTGGTATAATGTGGCTGAACTCACGTCCTCGATCAGGAGACAGATCTGGAGCCAGACTGTTGGGGTTGAGAGTGGGCTCTGTCCCTCAGGAGCTCTGTGATTTTAGGAGAATCCTTAACCTTTCTGTGCCTCAGTTTACCCCTCAGTCAGCTGCAGTGTTACTACCTACCTCTGAGATAGCTGTCAGGCTTAAGTGCACCCAGCTCAGTGCCTGGTCTCTGGTGGGTGTTCAGTAAATAAAAGTTTCTGGCGCTCACTAGATTTTCCATGGGACTCTGAGATACAAGTCAGCGGCGAGACTGTTACAAACGTATCTTAGACTCTTAACCCTGGTTCCCTCTGGGGTGGGGGAGGGAGACTTTTCCCTCCTCCTCCTGCCTTTTGGATTTCCAGCCACGTGAGTGGCTCAGAAATGAATACAGTGAAAGCTAAGCAGTGCAGTAGGTTTTACGTGACAGTTTATATCCTGTCCGAGAACTCAGCTTGCTTCGTGTCCTGTCCCCTGTCCCCCACCCCCCACCCCCCTGTCATTGCGCAGAGCCGACCACCGTGGAGCTGTACGTGGACGGTGTCAGCGACATCTGCACGAAGGGCGGGGACATCAACTTCGTGTTCACCGGCTTCTCCGTGAATGGAAAGGTCTGGCGTTTGTCACGTTTGCTCTGTGGCACAGACTCAGTCTCCTCTTACCTTTAAAAAGGCGAGAATTTTGAAATGGGCGGCTTTGAGGTGATAAGGGATGCACAGACAAGCCTCAGGAGGGCCTGGGAGCTCGATGAAACTGTATGTAAAATGTGGCGGGGGTTCCTGGGGGCTGGGTCTAGGTTGCAGGTCACTCCTTTGTCCAAGTACAGACGGCAGGATGGCCTTGTAGAGAGATGGGGTCTCAGGGGCCAGTCTCCCCCTCACGGCCTACAGTGCCGCGGCTGGGATGGGCCTGTTTATTGCCTGCCTTTTCTTCACGGTGGGTTTATTCTCCTTTTCCTTTACCCTGAGTGGGAGGGCCTTTGGTCCTGGCTTTATGTCTGGGTTTCTTGTTGGAGATGTGGACCTTGGGTATTTATTTTTTCTCTGTGGTTTAGTTGTACATCTTTAATTGATGATGCTTTAGAGTCATTCTCAGATGGTAAAAGTCATTCTCAGAGGTAAAAAAATCCACCTGCTAATGCAGGAGACATGGATTCAACCCCTGGGTTGGGAGGATCCCCTGGAGAAAGAAATGGCAACCCAGTCCGATATTCTTGCCTGGGAAATTCCGTGGACAGAGGAGCCTGGCATTCTACAGTCCAGGGGGTCACAAAGAATTGGACAGGACAGAGCAGCCAAGCACACAATAGAGTCAGTGAGCTGAAGTGTCATTTTCCTGCTGCCGTTCCTTCTCCCTGTGCCCCTGCTTCCCCAGGAAGGGCAACCGCGATCTCTACCATCTTTTCCAAGGAATCCTGACCCAAAGAAGGTCGTGGCAGCAGGCGCAGGCTGGACAGTGCTGCTGAGGGGAGGATGTGACTGCTGGGCGGCTCCTAACCTCCTCCTCCTCCTTCTCCACGGCAGGTTCTCAGCAAAGGGCAGCCCCTGGGCCCTGCAGGAGTTCAGGTGTCATTGCGAAACACGGGCACCAACGCGAAGATCCAGTACACAGTCACACAGCCTGGCGGAAAGTGAGTTAATGCCTGTGCTGCCCTGCGCTGCAGCTAGAGCTGGACCCTGATGCTGGGGGGTGGAGCTCTGGATTGAGGGAGGCCTGGGTTCAGACCCGGATTCAGCCTCTTACCTTCAGACCGGTTCATACCTCACAGGGCCTCAAGTTCCTTACCTGTGAAGTGGAAGTCTTTGACCCATGTCTAGTGGTGATGAGATGATTAAACGTGAGATAAATAGAGCACCCGCTGCAGGACTGGGCCTTCATTTACTGGCTGGGACTGGCTCTGCTTCCCAGGTGGCTCAGTGGCAAAGAACCTACCTGCTAATGCAGGAGACGTGGGTTTGATCCCTGGTTCGGGAAGATCCCCTGGAATAGGAAATGGCAGCCCACTTCAGTATTTTTGCCTGGAAAATTCCATGGGCAGAGGAGCCTGGTAGGCTACAGTCCATGAGGTCATAAAAGAATTGAACATGACTGTGTGTGGCTTGGCATGGCACTGGCTCTGGGGCCCAGCAGCCGGTGTGAATCTTGTTTCTCCCGTTTGCTAGCTGTCTGCCCCACGGCAAGTTACTTAAGACCTCTATGCTTTGGTTTCTTCATTTATGAATGAGGATAATCATGGAACCTACCACCTAAGGTTATTGAGAAGATTAAATTATGATATTATTGTTTCAAACTGTCTGGCATAGAATATGCACTTAATAACTTTTAGCTCAATACAGATTAGCTCAATTACGATTTTCAAAAATCATTTTATCACTATTACGTCGCAATCATTTTGTAGTTGGAACTGATGACTATTTAATTAACCTTGTTGAGTCAAATTTAAAGCATTTATGTAATGGATTTATATTGTTGCATTGTAAATGTTAATAGATGTGCCAAGATTAATATCCGAATAGTTCCAGCTGATCATTTTGAAAGCATACAAATCACCATTGACTGCTTCAGTACACAAATCTGACTAAACTGCAAAATAGAAATTTATAATGAGCCTGTCAGTGTATCATCCAATTTTTAACTGATGCTTGTTGGAATTATATTTCAGTTTAGAAAAATACTTCTTGTTGCCTCTCCAACCCCCTCCTCTCTGATCTGTAGAAGGGAATGTAGGACTTTTCATTTTCTCTGGTCTCAGTGATTTGCTGCTGGCCCTGCTTGGGAAAGGGACCTGAGCTTTCTGAACCCCCTTTCCTGTGCGCACACTATACGGAGAGTCACATGCAGAATTGGGGTGCTGTGAGCATGAGCTAGAGGCTGAATCTGACCCAGGCCGAAATCCAGGGGCAGTATCAACGCGCCTGTAGCCGGCGCGGCCCTGTGCCGTTACTACAGGGACATCTGAGGTGATAAAATACCACCGCAGAAGAAGGAACAGAGTTGAAATTTTGGCATTCCTGTCACTGGAATTAGCCCGCCTGTGGGCTAATTTGCACATCTGAAGGGCTAGCAGTGTTTTCAGCCTCAACTCATCTCATTCTGGTCTTGGTTTGTTCACAACTGCTAGAACAGTCTTTATCGGCTTCTGGTTTCATCACAGTTGCTTCGCGCAAGAGCCCAGAGTGGCTTCTGTTTGTTCCTGATAACAGATCTGAATAAACTCTCTGGGGTTGGAGTCAAGCTCGTTAGCACCTGCCCCCTGACGCTTAGTGCCATCTTGTGTCAGCGTCCGTCTCAGCTCAGCGGGCCTGTCCGCCAATTGCTTTTTCAATTTTCTCCTGTAATTTTTTAATGAGTTTGATTAGTTACTTGGTTGTGGCCTTTTTTTTTTTTTAATATTATTTTTTGTCCTCACCATGTGGCATGTGGGATCTTCTTCCCTAACCAGGGGTTGAACCCATGCTACCTGTGGTGGAAGCGTGGTGTCTTACCCTCTGGACCGCCAGAAAAGCCCCTGTCCCCCATTCTTCACACATCTTTCCTCCCTTCCCACTTCTCTTCGTTTAGACGCTTCCCCTCTCACCTCTTCTTGCCTCTCTGTCGGCATATACCTGAATGATCTGTGACTGACCCCTGCTGAACCACAGGGGCTGGTGTTTAGACTAGAATCCCTGGGGCTGAAGGAAAACATCAGCCTTCCTTCTCGTCGGCACATGAGCCCCTCTCCTTGCACACAGCCGGTGCCCAGTAAGTGCTGTCTGATGAGGATTTGAACAGTGAAGGATTGAATTTCATTTATGCTCCTTTACCTGGCTCAGGGCAAGTTTGTGGTAACTCATGCATCATTTTCTTGTGCTTGGAAGAGTAGTCCTAAGTTACAGATATTCAGGTTGCTGGGAGAAAGTGAAGTGGTATTTTTTGTTTCTTAGGTTTGCATTTTTTAAAGTTCTTCCTGGAGATTATGAAATACTTGCAACTCATCCAACCTGGCCCTTGAAAGAGGTGAGCATTTTTTTCATTATGCTGATGGCCATGCCAACAGTGTGCTGGCTTGGGGACAAATGGAGTGGTTTTCAATTCCGGATATGAAATTATTTTATGTTTTTTCTCGAGGTTCATGGAAAAAACAATGATGCTGCTGATTAGTTTGGTGTGTTTATAAAGGAAAACTCCCACACTGTAGCAGATGTTGCTTATGTTGATTTCTGTTTTAGGTAACAACATTGTCTTCCTGCTGTGAAGTTGGTTTGTTATTAACATACCTATTTTAAGCTAAATCAACACCGGAGGGGCCTGATGAGATTATTTTATTGTTCTTTTTTCTGTCTGTAACAGCAATACTTATTCTGAATTCTTGTTCTTGTGCCCAAGGAGAATATGTAAGAATGTTTATTGCAGCTTTATTTGTAATAGCAGAATATTGTAAACAACCTATATGTCCATGAAGGGGAGAGTGGATTGTGGTTTCACCACATGATAGAATTCTGTATATCAGCAATAACAAATGAACCAGAGCCACGCATATCAATATGACTGTACTTAAAAACGTAACATTGAAGGGAAAAGGCAAGTTGCTGAAGGACAAGGAAATATGATACCGTTTATATAGTGATTAGAAACACGTGATCAGAACCACTTCTGGATACATTCATATGTGGAAAAACTATAAAGATGCTGCAAATGGGAATGGCAAATAGTGTATTCATTGTGGTACTGATGTCTGCAGAGGGAGGGGGAAAGGGGTGTGCAGGTCTGCAGGGTCTAGAATTGTATTTCTTCTCTTTTATTCTTTAGCTGGTTAGAGCTTATATAGGTCTTCTTTGGTATAGATCCCTGTATCTTTTTGTTTGACTGAAATAGTTTATAATAAAAGATCGAAAAAAAGAAAACAGCTACTAAATGTGGTTCTGTAAATAACTAAAAAAACAGTTTGAAATAAGACCTAAAGGACATTTCAAAAGGTTAGTTTTTATATTGGTTTTGAGGCTGTGTTTCATTCTTGCTAAAGAAGCATCAGAATTTCAGGTTTTACTCTGTGAGTTTTATGCATTTAAAAGTGATGGTATAATTTCACACCTCGATGTGTCTGTATCCTGCCTATGGTCTGGTTCTTAGGATTTCTCTTTTGGTCAACATTTTAAAATGTTTCACCAACTCAGTAGCTTACACGTTATAAATAGAATACATTTTAAGATTTGTGTTGTTCGTTAGTTGTATGCAAAAGGAATTTGAGTTTATTCATGTAAAATTGTGTTTTAAAGTAAAGCAGACTATTAAAAGTCAGAAAAATGGTTGCCCTTTGGGGGAGCAGTATCAGGAAAGGAACAGGAGGGGGCTTCTGAGGACCAGTGTCTGTTCCGTGTCTGGGTGCTGGATGCATGGTGTGTTTGGGAAAATAATTGTTCCTGTGTGAATGGTACTTTAACGAAGAGATTAAAAATACATGGATGCATACCATTCAACATAGAAAAAAGTGTTCATTAAAAAAAAAATTGGAATGTACACAAGAACATAAAGGAGTGGAAATGGAAAATTCGGAAGGTGGAAAAGTGTGAAAGAAATAAAATGCCACCATCATCGTTTCCATTTTGCCGCTTTTCCCTGCACTTCATCTTGCCCGTTAAAAATAGTTGTGATCATGCTACACTTTCATACGCAATTTTATACCATTTCATTTGTTGCTTTTCTCCGACTTAATATTTTAGTGGAAGCATGTCCTCCTGTTGTTAAACGCTTCGTGAGCATTTTGGAAGTTACAGTCTTCTTTTGTAGGCGAGCACCACTGTGCGAGTGACCAGCTCCAACGCCAACGCCGCGGGTCCCCTCATAGTGGCCGGCTACAACGTGTCTGGCTCTGTCCGCAGCGATGGGGAACCCATGAAAGGGGTGAAGTTTCTTCTCTTTTCTTCTTTAGTGACCAAAGAGGTAAGCAAAGAGGAGTGAAGAACAGGAGAGATTGTGGGCAGGGAGTGGAGGAGATGGGAGATCAGAGAGTAAGAAATTCAGGTCAGTCACAGACGTGGAAAACAAACTTAGGGTTACCCAGGGGGATAGCTGGGTGGGGGAGGGATAAATTAGGAGCTTGACATTAACATATACATACTACTGAATATAAAATAGATAAACCACAAGATCCTACTGTATAGCACAGAGGTGCATATGTACTTAGTCCTGTCTGACTCTTTGTGAGTCCATGGACTGTAGCCCACCAGACTCCCCTGTCTATGGGATTTTTCAGGCAAGAATACTGGAGTGGGTTGCCATTTCCTCCTCCAGGGGATAGCATGGGGAACTATATTCAGTATCTTGTAATAAACTGTATAATTGTGGTGCTGGAAAAGACTCTCGAAAGTCCTATGGACTGCAAGGAGATCAAACCAGTCTATCCTAAAGGAAATAAACTTTGAATATTCACTGGAAGGACTGATGCTGAAGTTGAAGCTCCAGTACTTTGGCCCCCTGATGCGAAGAGCCAATTTACTGGAAAAGACTCTGATGCTGGGAAAGGTTGCGGGCAGGAGGAGAAGGGGGGACCACAGAGGATGAGATGGTTGGATGGCATCACTGACTCAATGGACATGAGTGTGCACAAACTCTGGGCGATAGTGGAGGACAGGGAAGCCTGGTGTGTTGCAGTCCGTGGGGTCACAGAGAGTCAGACACATCAGTGACTGAACAACAATAAGCTGTAATGGAGCAGAATCTGAAAAAGAATGTGTATATGTATAACTGAATCACTTCGCTGTATAGCAGGACACAATTCGACATTGTAAACCAACTATACTTCAATTAAATAAAAAAATGCAGATCAAAGTTGATGGATAGTCTCACCATCTAAGAAACTTGTGTCTCTCTTTTGACTCACGATAAATTGAATGTCTGCTCTAGGAGGCAGTGTAATTCAGTGGAAAGTGCCCAGGCTTTGAAATCAAACAGGCCCAGCTTCAGACAGATCCCAGCTCTGCCTCTGGGCAACTGTGTGAACTTGGGCCAGTATGGTTTCTCATCCGGACTATGGTGATCCGTGGTAGGGGAGGACAGTCAGGTGATATTTTTTTTCTAAGAAGGCTGTACCATTTTTAACTTTGCAAATGAAAATTGAAGTGTTAGTCACTCAGTCATGTCCAAGTCTTTGTAACTGCGTGGACTGCAGCCCACCAGGCTTCTCTTTCCATGGGATTCTCCAGGTAAGAATACTGGAGTGGACTGCCACTTCCTTCTCCAGGGGATCTTCCCGACCCAGGGACTGAACCCGGATCTCCTGCATTACACTCAGATTCTTTGCCATCTGAGCCCCCTGGGCAAACCTTAACTTTGCAAACTTGTATGTAAAGATTTTTACATTGTGCTCTGTCCTCTACTGCATCGTAGGTTTCAGAAATATTTTGTGAAATAAAACTTAAGCAAGTTTTTTGAAAGGTGGCTATTTGATAATAATCAGAACGTCGAAGTGGAAAAGGAAGTCATTTTGGCCTTTTTCTCCTGACACAGGATGTCCTGGGCTGCAACCTCTCCCCGGTGCCCGGGTTCCAGCCCCAGGACAAGAGTCTGGAGTACCTGTGCCATGCGGTCTCCAAAGAAGACGGCTCCTTCTCCTTCTATTCCCTGCCGAGCGGGGGCTACACTGTGGTGAGCAAAGCTGACTTCGTTCTGTTTATGTTTGGGAGTCTTACAACAGGAGGTATCAGTGCCCTTGCAACATCAAAGGACTGAATGGTTGGCCTGCAGTTCCACAAACATTTTATTTAGCAGTAACCTAAGGTGTGACTCTGTCTCCTCAGTAACAGCTGCAGAAAGCCTAAGTCTTTCCTCTTTTAAATGTGAAACCGTTATGATTAATAGTGTCTGTTTGCCCACTTTGAACCTCTAGTTACTTGTGGGCTGCTGGCTTTGAGTGTTAGTATTGATGGCCGAATCATGTTCCTGGCTCTTGGTAATTAACAGACTTTTCCTTCCAGATTCCGTTCTATAGAGGAGAGAGGATTACCTTTGACGTTGCTCCTTCCAGACTTGATTTTACTGTGGAACACGACAGCCTGAAACTTGAGGTAAGAGCTCCCTGCCTTCTGGAGGGACAGGTGTTGGAGTGCCCATTCCTGGGCATAGGTGTTGCAAACGCGTTAAAAAACAATTAATATTTATCTAAAAGTGCTGTTGGAAGAAACAGAATCTTACACTTTCTTCCACTTTATTCTGGGATCCATGGAATCCTTCATGTCGCTCACATAACATCTGTATCTTAGTGAACTGGAGCCCTAGTTTTATCTACTTCATTCAGTGAGATATGTTCACTGAGTGTCAGTGACATATATTTCAGGTACTGTTCTAGTGATGGGCTTATTGGAATAATTGAAAGAGGCAAAAATTCCTCTTCTTGTGTAATTCATGTTCTGATGGCAGAAGGAGATGATACATTTATAAATAAGTAAATCAGAAACTATATGAGAAGGGCATATGTTCCTTAGAAACAAAGCAAAAAGGAGATTATACCGTTTCAAGGTCAAGTGGGGGTTGAGGTCTCCTGGGTTGTACTTGGGAAGGCCTCACGGGAAGGTGACTTTTGAATAACAGCCTGAAGGGGAAGAGGCAGTGAAGTGCACTTACATCTGTGGCAACAGTGCGAAGGTGTGGCAGGTGTGAGTCCTGAAGCGTGAGTGTGGCCAGGAGGCGTGGGGAGCCCCCAGAGGCCAGGGCGGCTGGAACGGAGGGAGTGAGGAAGGGAGGAGGAGGAGAGGGGCCAGTGACGGGGCAGGTCGTGCAGGTCCTGGCGGGCTTTCTGGGCGACAGTTGGCACCACTGAAAGGTTCTGAGCAGAAGCAGGTGTGCCCCCCTGCTTGCCACGGTGAGCAGAGTCTGTAGGGGGCACGGTGGAAGCGAGGGACCAGCCCAGAGGCTGTGGCAGGAGACCAGGTAACCTGACAGAGCCTGGGCCATGTGGGCTGACAGGTGAGGTGACGGGTAGGGTGAGAGGTGGCCTGACAAACTCCTTAGACCTACAACAGCTGGTGAATGTGTTTGTCATCACATTTCTGTCTTTAATTACAGAGGTAGAAAATGGTTACTATAGAAAACGTGCTAGGTCAAATCCCCAAAGCAAACAGCAGCCTTTTATAAGTGGTCCACCTAGTGTTACAGTTATTGAAAACATTAGATTTTAATCGTTTTCTTTTACATTAGAAAGGACTGCATTGAAGTAGGTTAACCCGGTGGAAGCTAGCTTTCAGGTCACATGCTCAGCGGGATTCTGACTGCCTTTGAAGATCCACTAAAGCTTTTGACTGGTCCGCTGTGTGCTGGAGGGGGATGGGAGGGTAAAGGTCAAGCCCTTGGCGCTTCAAGGGGCTTGCCAAGAAGGGTGGGGGCAGGTGACTGGGGAAACACATTTCCCGATTGCAACCCAAAGTTTTAAACAGACATGAGCGGAATTTCAGGAAGCAGTCTGTGAGCCAAATAATGTAGGACTGTTGAGTCTTGTTCTTTTACTGTATTTCTAACACGTGATTTAGTGCCAGGTACATGGCAGGTGCCTAATAAAGGTGATTGTTGAGCAGACAGATGATTTAATAAGTGGGTTAACCATGTCTTTTTAGACAAAGAGCCGTCTGACTACAGAGGAAGCCATTTTCTTAAAGCTCTCAAATACCGTCACATGCATGCATTCCATCTATTCCTTCAGGAGCCATTTATTGAGTGCCTACTGTGTACCAGGTGACTAAGATAGAAGAGGGTCCTGTTTTCATGGAGCTCACGTTCTAGTGAGAGGTAGACAAACTAGGAAGAAATCAAACAAGGACATTGGAAAGTTACTGGCTATTGGGAAGGTTTTTGCTGAAGCCGCTAAAGCAGATTAGTGTGATTGTCAGTGTGTGGCTGGGGCAAGAGGCAGGGGCTCCTGAGAGAGGGTAGTCAGGGAGGGCGTCTCGGAGGTGGTAACGGTTTGAGCAGAACCTGACGGATGAGATGGGGCGGCCTGTCTCCCATCTTCTCCGGATGTGGGAAGAGATCCAGGCTGAGGGAGCGCCACATGGTGAAAGCACGGGCGAACCCCAGGTCAGGGTGGCTGGAGCCCAGCAGCTGCGGAGGGCCGGGCCCTGGCCTTCACAGGCAGGGAGGGTGCAGACACATAAACCGAGCCGAGAATGTGGGGTGAGGGGATGCTTAGCAGCAGGGGCTGAGCAGGGGGTGTAGGCGGACCTAGGACTTGAGTTCCGGTGTGGCGGGAAAGCAGGAGAAGGGCCCGGGGGGGCCTTGCAGAGGTGGGATCCACACGCCTGTGATGCTGGCAGCTGGGCAGCGGGGTGCACGGAGATCCTGGGTCTAGGCTGGGAGATGCGGGGTGGCCTGGCCCCCTCGGAAACAGCGTCTGGATGGGAGCGGGCGTGGAGGAGTGCTCTCACAGGTCTGACTCGGTGGTCTCTGGGGAAGTCAGTCTCTTGATCTTTTTCATTCAGTTATTTGACAAATGCCCAGGTTTTGGGAGAAGGAAATGGCAACCCCCTCCAGTGTTCTTGCCCGGAGAATCCCAGGGACAGGGGAGCCTGGTGGGCTGCTGTCTGTGGGGTCACACAGAGTCGGACACGACTGAAGCGACTTAGCAGCAGCAGTAGCAGCAGGTTTTGGGAATCTAAGGAGGAGGGAAGACAGAAGGGGTTGCTGGTGGGTGAGGGGAGGGAGCCGGGCTGTCACGGGGGACCAGGAGGAGTCAGCGTGGGCCAGTGTGCTGAGCGATGGCCTGAGGGGCCTAAGGGGGACTTTCGCAGCCCAAGCACACGACAGCTTCTCCCTGTTCCTCATCTTCAGCCGGTGTTCCACGTCATGGGATTCTCTGTCACTGGGAGGGTCTTGAATGGACCGGAAGGCGAAGGTGTCCCGGATGCGGTGGTCGCCCTGAACAGCCAGATCAAAGGTGGGCAGACGTGCTGGGCCCAGGCCTGATTGCCGGGGCTGGGTTCTGCTACAAGGGGAAATGGAAAGGAAACAAAATCTTAGCGACTCTGAAAACAAGCCAGCTTTCGGTATCCCTGTGTAGATGAGGGACATGTAGCTGTTTTTGGCTCATCCTCTGTCAGCATGTTTTTGTTCTACAGTCAGAACAAAAGCTGATGGCTCATTCCGCCTGGAGAACATAACCACCGGGACGTATACCATCCACGCCCAGAAGGAGCACCTGTACTTTGAAACCGTCACGATCAAAATCGCACCCAACACACCTCAGCTGGCGGACATCATCGCCACAGGGTAAGGGGATCGTCGGGGGGCCCCGGGGCTTACGCTGGCAGTCAGCAGAGACCAGAACACCTTTGATCTGACCGGGTGTTTTTGCTACGGAGTCTCATCCAGTCTCCGACACCTGTGGAGATGCAGCTGGCTTCTTTAAAAAGATCAGAGCTAAACGTTATGAACTGAAGGTACTTAGCTGTTGGCTGCTTCCCGAAAATCATCTTGCTTCAAAATTAAAGTGGGTTTACGATAGAAGAGGATCTGTCGTGCCTGACTTCACATCTGAGGGGCCTTCCTTGGCTTAATTGGAAGGTAGTGTAGCTGGTTGAGAACGTTGGTTGTAAGATGCTTCGGGTCATGGGTCACAATTCTTCCTGTTTTGTTGTGCTTAGCGTTGAGTTGTGAGGGGACATGCCGTGGTTGAATTCCTGTAGTTTCATCACACAGTGACAACATTTAGTGCAGAGAACCCCGGCCTTGGAGTAGAGTCTGGGTCTTTCTTATCTGCATGTTCCCTAGAGAGCAGAGGTGGGGGGGAGGCTGCTGTCTTTTCCTTGGCAATAGGTGCTCACTAATAGGTGAGCTCAGTTGGTAAAGAATCTGCCTGCACTGAAGGAGAGACCCGGGTTCGATCCCTGGGTCGGGAAGATCCCTTGGAGAAGGGAATGACCACCCACTCCAGTATTCTTGCCTGGAAAATCCCATGGACAGGGGAGTCTGGCGGGCTACGGGGTGGGGCAGGGTCTGCGTGGTGAGTGGCCTCTCAGAGCAGCGTGGTGTGGGTGAGGGATGGGGGCACAGTGCCTGGTGTTGCTGGAGTGGGAAGTGCTGAGCAGACGGAGGGAGCAGGTGTCCAGGGCCCCTTCATGCCCCATGGGAATCGGGGGGCTTTGTCCATCAGGGAGAAAAGTCAAAGGCCAGTGAACAGTTGTAAGTGTGGAGGTAACATGGTTAGATGTTTGTCTTCAGTGAGACATGTTGGTGCCATGGCGGGAAGGTCTCGAAGGGTCGAGATGAGGGTGCGGGAGGCCTGAAAGCAGAGTTGTCTGATGGAGAAATGTCTCGGGGTTCCCAGCCCGAGAGGCCACGGCCCTGGAGAGGAGCCAGGTGGGGCTGAGGCTTCGGTTGTGACCACGGGGTCCACAGGCCCGCTAGGTGGCGCTCTTCACCAGGTGCTCAGATGGATTGTGAGTCCGGAAGACTTGGCAGAACCTTGGAAAGGGTAGGAGCGGGTAGAAGTGGATTCCGGAAGTACAATGTCAGCCCTTGAGGGGCGGCCTCAGGAGGGCCTGGGGCAGGGGCTTTAGATGTGACCTCCTGCCGGTCTCGGGGGTCCTGGAGCTGAGCCCTGAAGACGTGCCTTACTGGCCTGGTCACTGAGGAGGTTTTCTCTAGGCAGGTGGGGGCTCTGGGTCAGGGCTTCAGCGAGGAAGCAGACCCCCGAGGAGCCTCAGGAAGTGATCCTGGCCTTCAGTTCTCCCTTCACGAGCAGTTCTGAGCTGCGACTCTGGGTGAGGCACCGAGGTGAATGCTGGGTGTGTACAGCGAGCCAGACTGTAAGTTACCACGGTGACTGTAAGTTACAGGGGGTGTGCCGGAAGCGCTTGGGGACCCCCAGGGGACTTCCTTCAGGCTGGGGGCTGTGGAAGCTGAGACCTTCGGGTGGACGACTTGGCAGGTGGAGGGGTCAGTGTGTTGCAGGAGGGGGGCTCCTCCTGGAAGGTTCTCTGGGTAGAGGGGTACGGGGACAGACAGCGTGGGTGGGGGTGACGGTGAGGCCTTGTGGCCATCTTGTGTGGGTGAGCTTTTCCCCAGGTGCGTGAAGGCCCTGGATGGGTTTTCAGCAAGGGAGCTGTGAATCAGAGTGCTTTGGAAAGATTTTCTTTTCTTCTCCTGACTGCTGTGTGGGGAATAAATGGGGGAGTGGGGAGCCAGAGTAAACTTGAGGGAGTAAATAGGAGGTGCTGGAGGAGTTTGCTGGAGGAGATGGTGACCAGTGGGACCTGAGACTGGGTTCTGTGGGGAGGGAAGGAGTGGGTAAGTTTGATGGGTGATAGGCCTGTGCCTCAGAGCCCAGGTTTCCTGTTTCAGCCATTTGGGTAGATGGAAGAGGTACCATTCCCCATTCATGGAGGTAGGGAAATGTAGTTTAATTTTACATTTACTCTTTGAAATGGAATTTTGAATCAAAGAGAAACCGCATTCTTTGAATATCTTTGGAAAAGCTGATCATTTTTCTTTTGGGCCATATAGCACGTTTGTCTTTTAATTCATTGATATTTCTTACTTTTTCTTTTATTCTCTTTTAAAACATTATTTATTTGAAAAAGAGAAAAACTGAGTTAAATGATAGAATGTAGCTGTCTCACTAGCCACCAAAATTACTAATTTCTCTCCATAAATGTATTAACTTCTGATGAAAGAATTTTTTTTTCAGAGTTTAAACTTTTTATTTGTATTGGGATATAGCCCATTGCCAATATTGTCTGATGAAAGAATTTATTGACACAAATTTATTTTTTAGGGCTTCAGTATAACAAACAGTCTCCTACCAGCTTTTTAGTTCTTTTTCCAAACGAATGTGTATTTGAGGTTTAGTGTAATTGGTTTCTTCTCTTTAATGGAGAACATGAGCTAAAACACATCATATGTTTAAAGTATTAAAACTTAGGAAAGGGGGTTCAACTTGTAATGAATAAGGGGACTTCCCACTCCTGAAAAAGACACAAATGAAGAGCGTATGGAAGGGCCTTGAGAACAATTCTTTCAGTATTCCCTTCCTGTCAATTTTCTCTGAAAGCACACAGTAGGGAACCAAAAAAAAAGGCAAACCTTTGCATCCAGATCAGGGCTTGGCACACTTTTTCCATCAAGGACCAGAGAATAAATATTTCAGACTTCATGGGCCCATACAGTCTTTGTGACGAAGCCCACCACAGACAATTCATAAATGAATGGGCGTGGCCATGTTCCAGGAAAACCTTATGTGCGCACGCTCTAATGATAAACTTTTTATATGTCACGAGACAGTCTTTTGATTTTTTTTTTTCCTTTTTAACCCTTTAAAAGTGTGAAAACCATTCTTAGCTCATGATCCCAACCAAAACAGGTGGCTGGTGTGACTTGACCCGTGGGCTGTGGTGTCTTAACCCCTGCTGTCCAGCCCGAACCCTGGTGGCCAGCCTGGTCATGTCCATCTAGAGCAGTGGTCCCCAGCCTTTTGGGCACCAGGGACCTGTGTTTTTTTTTCCTTTTTTTCTTTTTTGAGATCTGTGTTTTGGAAGACAGTTTTTCCATGGTCTAGGGGAAGGAGGGGGATTCTGTGATGATTCAGGTGTAGTTTATTTATTTATTGTGCACTTTATTTCTTTATGGCTTCAGCTCCACCTCAGCTCATCAGGCATTAGTTAGATCCAGGAGGCAGGGGCCTCTGCTCTAGAGAGATGACTGTGGCCTGCACCGCCTCGTGGTTCCTTCTGCTGCTTTTTCTTTGCAGCTGAGTGGGCCTGCCAGCATCTAGTGCACCCCATTATTGTCCAGCACTGAACCCAGCGTTTTTCATTCTCTTCCTGTCAAAAATAACAACTGCTTTTTGTCTAAAGCGATCCTCTTGAAGATTATAAAATGTAAATTTTAGGCAGTTGAAGAATTGCTTGTGACCTCCCGCGGTGGGACATGATTACAAGTGACCAAACATGAAGACGGCCACTCAATGGACACTGGGCTTGGCTGGTTTTTATTAGCGGGTGGATCTGCCTTTCCTGTGCTTCTGGAAATGTGCCATGTCGTACTTTACACTCTGCTCATTTGCAGTCTCCAGTCTGAGTCATTACCTTAATAGGGCTTTTCAATTATAAGTTGCTTCTGTAGCTCCTAGCTCCTAAGGAGTTCAATTTTAGCTCTGCATTTCTTTAAACTTAATTACCTTTCCTATTCAGATCTCTCAGATTGCTTTTCTCTGTGCATTATATATAATCACAGGCGAGGAAGCCGTCTTTGATAACCTTGCCTTGTTTTATCGCCTGGGTAATACCACACTTCCTTAGGCAGCTTACAGCTCTTGCCTTTAAGGACTCATCCACATTCTTGGTTGTGGCTGCTCCACCGTCAACGACCCAATTACCTGAAACATTTTTATCATCCACAAATTGTCTGAAAACCGCTTCTGCAGTGGGGAATGGCCAGCTGTCACCCAGAACACACAAACAGCCCTGCCCCAGGCCCTCCCTCTGCCTTTCTGTGTGCAGAAAGAGGTCCAATCTTCTTTCTAATGATTGCTTATAAAACTGGAGTCGTTTGGTCTGTATTCCTGTCTCTTCATTAAGATCACACTAGTCTCAGGGATGAGGGCTGGAAGCGGGATTCCAAGTCTGGGTTGCCAGCACCTTTCCTGTGATAACTGAGTTCTCCTGCTGGGCTGAATGGTCCTCTTATTGCAGGTTCAGTGTCTGTGGCCAGATATCAATCATTCGCTTCCCTGACACTGTCAAGCAGATGAGTAAATACAAAGTTGTCCTGGCCTCTCAAGACAAGGACAAGTCTTTAGTCACCGTGGAGACGGACGCTCAGGGATCATTCTGTTTTAAAGCGAAACCAGGGACCTACAAAGTTCAGGTATGACAGAGTTTTGTTCCGTTTAAGATATTTGAAAAACAAACAAACAAACAACAACAGTGATTTGAAAGGGTTATTTTAAGATGGGATCAGAGAAGGAGCATTTTCATTCCCAGCTTCTTATTTTGATAACTTTACATTCCTGTGTGTCACAATCAGTAGAGCAGATAGGCAGCCGGCTTGAAAGGATGCAGCAGGTGTTTCTCTTTTCCCGTCCTGATGTTTATTAGGGGTTAGTATCAGGCTGCCAGTCACATGTCTACCTCCTCAGGCTTCTGGCTGCTGTAGAATATCCATGGGTCTCCAGACGAGATCAGAGTGAACTCTCTATTAGTGGCAGCTCAGTTACATCCACAGAGCATGGCTTCTGGACCCTGAGGCCAAAATGGAGCTTCCCGTTTCTGGCCTTGCTGTAAATTGGAGATGCTGAGCAGGCACCCCCTGATTCCTCTATCCATCTCCCTGGTGAAGAAGCCGGGGAGACCCTGGCCTGTGGTCTCACCACTGGGGTGAAGGCCTGAGCACAGGTGGGGGCAGGAGGCCAGAGGTAAGACAGAAGCAGAGGTTCAGCCCACCAGCCCTGCACTGAGACCATGTCAACTGCTGCTGCTCCTCTTCCCTGGGGAGGAGCAGGGGATGAGCGAGGGAGGGTCCTTCTAAGACTTTGCTCTCCTCCCCGCCAATGGGATCTCCCCACTCTGAGCAGGTGGGGTAGGGGCACAGCCTTCCCCCTGCGTCCACGAACAGCATGCTGTGTGGGTGGTCAGCTCCTTTACCAGCCAGCCAGCTTCTTGTGATGTTGGCTACTTAGACAAGCTTTTGGAGACTCCTTCAGAGGCACAGTCAGGGACTTTTCCAAGGAAGGGCAGCTCTGGAATGTGATCTGTCTAGGGATGAAGAAGGCCAGCACCGCCTCCTCTCCCAGCCCCTCTTGTGAGCCTAAGAAAGGCACGCAGAAATGAGGGAAAAAGAAATGGCCCAGGTCCACTATTGGTCATCCACGTGGGTCCACAAGCTCACAGTTCATGTCACAAGTGACTTCATGCCAGAATCAGGTTCTAGGATTTAGTGATCAGTAACAGCTTTGCGTGCCCCGATAACGCTTTTGTGTGCACCCTGACACCACAGAAGGCTGGTGTTCTATGTCTGATTAGAAATACATTTTCTTCACATCAGCAATATGCAGATTGGTTGTGATTATAAAACTATGCCTAGGAATGAACCTTCTCCTTCAGAATCCGTCTAGCCTCAGGCCCAGATGGATGATCTGGTGTCCTGTTGGCCAGGGAGCAGTGACCCTGATGTAGCCGCTGACTTTGTCCCGTGTGACCCACAGGTGATGGTTCCTGAGGCAGAGACCAGGGCCGGGCTGACGCTGAAACCCCAGACGCTGCTGCTGGCTGTGACCGACAGGCCTGTGATGGACGTGGCCTTTGTGCAGTTTCTGGCATCGGTTTCTGGGAAGGTCTCTTGTCTGGGTAAGACGTCAGTTGAAGCGAGAACGGATGAATTCGAAGAAGCAGGCTGAGAGAGGTGGGATTTGGGTGGGCTCTTCCTCACTGGGCGGTGGCAAAGATCACAACAGAAGCTGATCGTGTTGTGTGCAGTTCTTTCTGAATAATCGCAGCAATCATCAGGAACATTTCTCTTGGAATACTCCTGCTTTGGCTCCCAAAAGAACGTGTGGGATTCTTTTTCTGAAAGGAGTTGGGCCCAGGTTTCAGTCCTAGCTCTGTCATTTACCAGTATGAGACTATAAGCATTTACTTGCCCAGCCTCAGTTTTCCTTCAATAAAATGGGAATACTGCTGCTCTCAGAGGGTTTCAGTGAGGCTTAAATGTGGTCATATCAAGAGGCCATATAGCATAGTGGTTAAGATCATAGACTCCAGAGCCGGACCACATGGGTTTGAACCATCGCTGTGTGATGTAGGGTAAGTGACTTAACCTGTCTGTGCTTTGAATCCCTCATCTATAACGCGGGGATGTTAACAGTACCCGCCTCACAAGGTTATTGTGACGATCAAAGGAGTCAGTGTGTGTATTTTAAAGAATCTGCCTGCAATGCGGGAGACCCAGGATTGATCCTGGGTCAGGAAGATCCCCTGGAGAAGGGCATGGCAACCCACTCCAGTATTCTTGCCTGGAGAAGCCCATGGACAGAGGAGCCTGGCAGGCTACAGTCCATGAGTTCTCAAAGAGTCTGACACGACTGAGCAGCTAACACTTTTTCATAGCCATTAGAAGTACCTGGAACATAGCAAGAACCATATAAATGTTTGCCGTTATTAGTAATATGATGATGATGATGATAAAGGGCCCAGTCCTGTACCTGGTATGAAGTGGGCATTCAAGAAAGTTTCATTGCCTTCTGACTTTTTCTCTGCCTCCCGTTGGTGCTCCATAGATATTGTTTCTGCCAGTGCAGTAAATGCTGGGCAGCCTCTTTGCTTGGTGCCAGTGCCTTACATGGCGGGAGAGGTAGGGGTGTGGGGAAACTTCTTAGAATCAAGTAGACGCCTGTTAGCTTTGAAGGACCCTTCCTGGGGCTGCCCTTCAGGAGCTAAGTGGTAGCAAGCAATACACAGCAGTCGAGGGTTGGAACAGGTGCTGTGGTTCCCAAAGCCGCCAAGCAAGGCCCCTGCATCTTTTCTCTGCAGACACTTGCGGTGACCTGCTGGTGACCCTGCAGTCCCTGAGCCGCCAGGGCGAGAAGCGGAGCCTCCAGCTCTCCGGCAAAGTCAACTCGATGACTTTCATGTTTGACAGCGTGCTGCCCGGAAAATACAAGAGTAAGAACTGAAGGCAGCACTTCCTGTCCCTGTAAACTTTCTGAAAACTTGCTCTCTAGTTGCATCCCGACGATACTTGTTTAACTCTTATTTGTCTTTGTCCTTTGACTTTGAATTTGCATTATTTAGCTTGGGCAGTAATGCAGGAGTTGAGGCTTTCTGAACCAACTGCCACCTCATCAGGATGATCCACACACTTCTCATGCCATTTTATTTGTAAATTCCTGAAAACAGTGTCACATGATTACACTGACGTGCTCTACCACTTAGCAGCTGTGTGAGCCTGGCAGCTTACTTGATCTCCCCGGGACTCGGTTTCCCCTTCTGAAGCAGGAGTCACAGAACCTTTCTGCAGAGTGATGGAATCCGGTTTGTAAAGCCCCGGGACAGTGCCTGGGAAGGAGAAGGCACTTTTCCTTGTCTTCCTCAAGAAGATGCCCATTGCCTATATTTTTGCTCTGTCAGAGTTCAGCTTGAAGCTGCTGGCTATAAACAGCCTGGAAAGTAGTAGATTGATTTTTCAGGCAGATTATGTTTTCTGTTAATGTTGGGTGTTGGCAAACTATGATCTGAGGGCAGCTGCCTGTTCTTATGAATAAAGTTTTATTGGAACATAGCCACGCCCACTTGTTTGTGTGTCATCTGTGGCTGCTTGTGTGCTGCAGAGGCAGAGCTGAATAGCTGAGACCGTGTGGCCTGCAGAGGTGGAAATATTTACCCTCTGGCCCCTTAGAGAGCAAGTTTGCCAGTGTCTGAATGCCTTACCTATAGCCTGGTCTTAGGCTCAGTTGGATTTCTTTGTTAGTGATTTTAATGGCCATTGGTTTCAGGTTTTTTTTTTTTTTTAAGCAATTACTTATTCCCAGCATGGCCAGCTCTGTATATATACCTACACACACACACATACTTGTTTGTATGTATGTGCATATAGGGGCTTCCATGGTGGTTCAGTGGTAAAGAATTTCCCTGCCAAAGCAACAAAGATTTGATCTCTGGGTCGGGAAGATCCCCTGGGAAGAGCATGGCAACCCACTCCAGCATTCTTGCCTGGAGAATTCGATAGAGGAGCCTGGCGGACTACTCTCCGTGGAGTCTCAAAAGAGTCGGACCTGACTGAGCGACTGAACAATAAGAACAGCGTGTATATAAACTCACTCACGCACTTCATTAGCACTGTTTTTCTGGGGGTATTCAGGGAGGTGGTGTGCTTTGCCCATTAGCACTGTTTTTCTGGGGGTATTCAGGGAGGTGGTGTGCTCTGCCCACATGGGTGTCCGTGTCGTGTCCTTTGCAGTCAGCATCCTGCATGAAGACTGGTGCTGGAAGAATAAGAGTCTGGAGGTGGAGGTTCTGGAGGACGATGTGTCCGCCGTTGAGTTCAGGCAGACGGGCTACATGCTCCGGTGCTCCCTTTCCCATGCCATCACTCTGGTAAGCGGGCTGCTAAGGATGCTCTTATTTGGAAGGACACTCGCCTTTTGGAGAGAGAGAAGGACCAGTGTGCCAAGAGGACCATCAGCATAGTCAAGCCAGATTTCCTTTTCTGCCCCTCAGTTCACCCACCTATTATGGTAACACCATCAGGAAGCATTTTAAGTCCCTTAGTGGAAAGATGCCTTTGTTGGGGAGAGTTCCTTGTCCTGGCCTCCACGTTAAACTCTAACTTTGACTAGTGATCTTGGAAAGCCGTTGATGTAGTGCAGAGCATGTGGGCTTTGTAGGCCCTGCCAAGTTCAAGTAATGTTTGTGAGCCTCCACTTTTTCTTCTGAACCTGAGATCATAATACTCACTCCCCAGGGTTGTAGGGAGGTATGAGTAAATCTCTCACGTATTTGACATTTTCCTGTGTACCCTGCTCTTTCTTAGGAACAGGTGTGGCTGAGCAGAGTTGGCTGTCCTCTTGCAGTCTCTGTGGCTGGGTTGGCAGTTACCCAGTGGGTTTTAGGATGGGAGCATCTGTGTAGCCCTGTGTAGGTCTGTTCCTGAACTTCGTATAATCTTCTGACTTCTGGCAATGGCAGGTGTCATTGTCAGATCTCAGTGGCAAAACGGGGGCAAATGACAATTAAGTGGCTGCTCATGTTAGACACCAACCAGAGCAGTGAGACTGGTCTCTCTAATGCTAGTTGAACACTCGAACCACTTAACTACAAATGGTCCACAGACAGCTTCGTTACAGGAAATGGGTTGATTAATATCCAGTTGAGAACAAGCGAGAGACATTCGGGAAACCAGTCCTTGACTTCCATTTCTCTTAGACTAAGAATGTACTCCTAATGACGGCCAGCCCTTCACTGACTCCCATCTCCCCCTCTCCCCCTTGTTCACTAGCTGCCTCCAGTTCCACACCAAGCTCGGTCCCTTCTCCGGGCCTTTGCACATTCTCTTCTCTGCCTGAAATGCTGCATCTTCTCTGCAACTGAGTGTAGTTGCTTTTTCTCATCATTCAGTCTGAAGCCCCNGCTGGGGGGGCCTGTCTTGAGGCCAAGCTGAACAAGCCTCTGCGGAGGGCACTCTGTCCTGCTCCCTGTTTATTTCCCGCTAAGCTCTGTGACTTCCTAGCTGACGTCTACTGACTTCTCTGTTGACTGCATGGATTTTCTGTCTTCCCGTATCAGAATGTAATCCACGCTGAAAACAAGAGCCGTGGCAGCAGCCAGGGCCCAGCCTTGGGTTGGCCGCGTGGCAGGTGCTCAGTAAATGTTTGACTGAATGAAAAAGGTCATGTTTCTGTTGGAAGTTTTGGAGGGCTTTTAATTTTCCCCTGGCTTCCAGCTGTTCAGTGATTAACGTGCAAAACAGGTGACTGGTTCAGAAGCAGAAAGCTCATTCCTCATCCGCGTGTCTCATCTTCCCTGATAAGGCATCATCTTGGCTTTGTTCCCGTAGGAATTTTACCAGGATGGGAATGGACCTGAGAACGTGGGGATTTATAACCTCTCCAAAGGAATCAACCGGTTCTGCCTGTCCAAGCCTGGTGAGTCTGGAAGGATCGATATCCTCTGAGCGAGGGAAATGGAGAGGCTCTCGAGAGTATTTTCAGAGGTGTTTTTCCCCATCTCGGTTCAGTTTGCATCAAGCTATCAATTTTGGTTGTGGGTAATGCCTCTGGAGGGAGCAGCATTTTTACCCAGAGAATTAGAGCTGGGGGTTGGCACATGTTCCCAGGCTCTTGAGTTTGAGTTGAGTCCAGACCACAGGGCCCTTTCACTTTGAAAAATCGAACACCATCAGCCCATGTCTCTCCTGCTGAGTGATCCCTCCCACCTTGCTTAAAATCCTTCAGTGGCTCCTTTCTCTCTTTGTTAATCACTTTATTGAGATGCAATTTGCAGACCATAAAATTCACCCACTTAAAATGTACAGTGCAGTGATTTTTAGTAAATACACCTATCCATACAACCATATAATCCAGTTGAGAAGATTTTCATTGTTCCAGTGATTCCTTCCTACATGTTTACGGTTCATCTCTATTCCCAGCTTTTGGCAGCCACTAGTCTATTTTCTGTCTCTATGAATTTGCCTTGTTTGGTCACTTCATATAGTGAAGTCATACAATACTGTTATTTTTTTAGGCTCCTTTCACTTAGCATAATGTTTTTGAAGTTCATTCAGGTCATAGCAAGATATTAATAATTTGTTCCTTTTATTGGTGAACAGTATTCCATAGCATGGATATATCACAGTTTGTGTATCCATTCACCAGTTGGTGGGTAAATTGTTTCCAGTTTGGGGCTATTATAAATAATGTTGCTATGAACATTTGTGTACAGGTTTTGTGTGGACATCTGTTGGGGAGATATCTAGGAATGGAATCACATGATAAATTTATGTTTAATTTTTTAAGAAACTGCCAAAATATTTTCTGAAAAAGCTGTATTTGCCATTTGATATTCCCACCAGCTATGTCTGAGGGTTTCAGTTTTTCTACCTCTTTACCATTATTTGTTGCTATCTTTTTGATTTGTAGCATCCTGGTGGTTCTAAAGTAGGATCTCATTGTAGTTTTATTTTGTGTTTTCCTAAGGAATAATTTAGGGACTTTTGTTGGTTCTCAAGATAAAGTACAGTAACCTCCATTTACCCATGGTTTCACTTCCCACAGTTTCAGTTACCTCTGGTCAACTGCAGTCCGAAAATGTTAAATGGGAAGTTTCAGAAATAATTAAACAGCTTACACCTTTTAAATTTCATGCCTTCTGAGTAGCGTGGTGAAGTCTCTGACTGTCTTGCTCCTGTCCGGCCCTTTGGCACATCTACATATATGTTACCCACCTGTTAGTGTAGGTAAAAACTTAGTACGTAGAGGGTTTGGTACTATCTGCAATTTCAGGCATCCACTGGGGGTCTTACCACGTATACACCACGGATAGGGCACAGTCATGTATAAAACCCTTAATCAAACCTTGAACTCCTGTGTAATCTAGCTCTACCTGTCACCCTCTGTTCCAGCCACTGTTTCTGTGTTTTAATTAGGATGCCTTTGGCTGCAGGTAACAAAATCTGTATGACAACCCCGGACAAGTGGGGTTAATTTGATTCATTAACAAAGACTAGTAGCGGGACTTCTCTGGTGGTGCAGTGGTTAAGATTCTGCCCTTCCAGTGCAGGGGACACGGGTTTGATCCCTGTTTGAGGAACTAAGGTCCAGCATGCCATGCAGTATGGCCAAAAAAAAAAAACAAAAAAAAACAAAGACTAACAGCTCAGGCGTGGGTTCAGAGGGTAGGTGTTAGGGTTGGTGTCTTTGTGATTCTTTTAGTCCTTTCCCTTTTTTTTTTTTCTAGTGAACTATGCACTGCNCTAGTGAACTATGCACTGCTTTTTTTTTTAAATTTTTTAAGTGTGAATTTTTGCTTGGTCCTCATTAGTTTGTGGGCTTTTCTTTAGTTGCAGTGAGCAGGCTTCTCATTGTGGCGGTTTCTCTTGTTGCTGAGCATGGGCTCTCGGGCACCTGGGCTTCAGTAATTGCAGCTCCTGGGCCCTAAAGTGCCGGCTCAATAGTTGTGGTGCGGTGACTAAACAACAGCAGGGCGGGCTTAGTTGCTCCGTGGCGTGTGGAATCCTCCTGGACCAGAGTTCAGACCCTTGTCTCCTGCACTGGCAGATGGGTTCTTTACCCCTGAGCCACTAGGGAAAGCCCCACTTGGGTTTTTTTTTTATTTTCTGCCTCGTGTTTTCAAGGTGCGTACTGTTGCTCCAGAAAACTTATATTTAAGGCAAGAAGATGAGAGCAGGGGTGGGCAAACATTTTCCATGCCAAATCCTCCAGGAAACTTCTTTATGTCTTATCATCCAGAACCGTGTCTCGTGGCCACTTCTAGCTGCCAGGGAGCCTGGGGCAGCTGGATTTGCTGCTGGAGGCTGGCATGCTTTCACCTGAGCGTAAGTGGGAGCTGGTTTGAAGGCAGGAAGGCAGCTGTTAGGGAGGCAGCCAGTAAGCCTGTGGTTCAGATGCTGTGCTCCACCCCACCCGCCTTCACCTAGCTCTGCCTGCCCGCCTGCCACTTCTAGGTTCTGATGTTCCTCCCCAGGGAGGCTACTGCCCCAGTGTCGCTGGGAGCTTGGCTGTGCTCGTGCCCACGAGGCCCAGTTCCTCCCCGGACCGCACCCATCACACCTGGTGGCTGTGGAACCCTTCTCTCTCTCTCTGTAGATGGCAAGCCCCATGAAGGCAGGGACTCTGCGTGTTCCCCACTCTGTGTCAACACTCGACACAGCACCTGGCCTGAGTGTTGCCCTGTCAACATTTGTCAAATGAAAGAACAAAGAAAGTGAATGAAGGAACCTAACAATTTTTTTTTAGGTAACTGCACTGAGACTTGATCAGCGTGATGAGAACCGCAGAAGTGACTTGAACGAATTTCATGTTTGGGCTGGGCGGATGGCCAGAATGCTGGTGAAAGAGCATTTGGGAGAATCTGCTATTACACTTGGCTCCTTCCTGAAACTGTCTTCTTCTGGCAAACGACATCATATGCCCTTAATCTGAGTGTTAGCCTGATGAGCTCATGGCGTGGAAGTGTTTTCTGTAGTTATTTCTTGGTTTTCTGGGACTTCCCTGACCCATGCACCTTTTAGGAATATTTATAGGACGGAGTCCAGACTGTGGCTATCTTTTGGATCTTTAACAGAATCTGTTAAGTAGGAAATTCTCAGTCTGAATCCCAGTAGAAATGTACTTCCTGTTCCTCCTCGTGCATGTATGTGTCTGTTAGCTTGGTCTGCGCAGAATAAACTACTGTGAGCTGTTGAATGATGGAAAATGAAAATCCTGACCTGGTGAGCAGACCTTTGAGTGGATGGGTCATTGGTAAGAAGCCGTCCGTAGGCAGCGGAAAAGGCATTTCAGATCCTGTATGTGATCTGTTAGGAAGAGAGGCACTGCCTGGGATTCCAGATGTTGGAATTGCTCAGTGGAATAGATGCTATCCTCTGAAAATGACTTTTGATTTTCTGGCTACAGGCGTGTACAAGGTGACCCCTCGCTCCTGCCACCGGTTCGAGCAAGCGTTCTACACCTATGACACGTAAGCTGGATGCTGACCTCTCTGTGCTGTCTGTGGAGGGGAGTGAGCGTGGATCTCTGCGACAGTTATTTCTGAGAACAAGGGAGTTTTTTGTATGTTTTCTGGAAGTAGTAAGGTTAGGCAGTGAAAAGAATTTGTAGATAAGGATTTTAAGACACTTGGGTAAATAACCTAGGAAGCGAAGATAGAGCTCTTCCCCAAGAATTCTGTAAACCCAGGACAGAAGGCTGTGGTTTTGAACTGTCTTGAACGTACGTCTGTTGTATCTTCCAGCCTCACTGATAGGAATTTCTCAAGCTCTAGTTTGCCATTTTCCTGTTTTCACAGATGCTTGTGGGTTTCACTGGAAATTAGAGATGTAAAGTTTGGGAGTGGAGAATCAGTTTACCCTTAAAGACGCTTGCATGTATTTCAGAAGTTTTCTCATGCCAAGCTAAGAGCAGTTTCACGTAGTATATTTCAGGGTCAGGAAGGTCTCCCATAAAGGGCATTGTTTGTGATCCTTGGAAGATGTCGAGGTGATGTTATGGTGTTTTCTTTCCCCCTCTCTGATTTACAGGTCTTCACCCAGTATCTTGACGTTGACAGCCATTCGCCACCACGTCCTTGGAACGATCACCACTGACAAGATGATGGATGTGACCGTGACGATCAAGTGAGGCCGGTGTTCCATGGTGGGCCGAGCGTGGGAGGCTGGAGGGCCAGGCCGTCTTCTCTCAGAGCTGCTCTGGAAACTGTTTTTGATTTGTTATCTCTAGGTGTACATACAAATGGCCTTCGCTCTTATATGACATGGCCGTAAATTCACAACAGCCCTCCTTTTCCTTTTATGATTCAGGAATTAACCGTGGATGAGGAAGAGCCTCCCGACAGCTCATTTCAGTGCCTCAAATTTCTGCCTGAACTCTTTATACTTCCTGTCTCTACTAAGGGGCAAAAAAAAAATCTCTGGTTTGTTCACTGTATTTCAGGTGTTTTAGCAAATTCAAAAAAATTTGCCTGTTTTTCTTTAGACCCTTTCTCAAAGGCTTGGGAAATAGAGATGGCACCTTGTGTGAGAAGGGTCGTGAGAGAAAGCAGTTCGGCACTGTCTTGCCGAGGGCCACGTTTGCTTGCGCGCCACCTTTGAGAGGAACTTTTGCCCTGTGGTGGCTGCATCTAACACCCTAATTTTCTCAAGAATGAAGGGGTTTTAACAGTATGACTGCCTTTGTCAAAGAGAACGGATATCTGAGTAACTTTCTTCCAACTTACCTTATTTGAAGTTGCCTTTCCAGCCACGTCTGCATTTTTCTGTACACCTCCTGTTCACCCATCCATCTGTGAAGAAAATATTTACGGAGAATCTCAGTGTTGTGTTAAAGCACTGGGCATAGGCAACAGCCCCTTCCCTCGTGGAACTTACAGTCTCACGAGGGAGGCAGATAGTAGTCCAGAGCTATAAAATTGCAGCTGTGTTAAGTGCTTTGCACAGAACAGGCTTCCCTGATAGCTCAGTTGGTAAAGAATCCACCTACAGTGCAGAAGACCCTGGTTTGATTCCTGGGTTGGGAAGATCTGGAGAAAGGAGAGGCTACTCACTCCAGTATTCTTGGGCTTCCCTTGTGGCTTAGCTGCTAAGGAATCCTCCTGCTCTTCTAGTTTGAATTTCTTGCCTCCTGAATTACACTGGGCTTCCCTTGTGGCTTAGCTGCTAAGGAATCCTCCTGCTCTTCTAGTTTGAATTTCTTGCCTCCTGAATTACACTGGGCTTCCCTTGTGGCTCAGCTGCTAAGGAATCCTCCTGCTCTTCTAGTTTGAATTTCTTGCCTCCTGAATTACACTGGGCTTCCCTTGTGGCTCAGCTGGTAAAGAATCTGCCTGCAACGCAGGAGACCTGAGTTTGATTCCTGGGTTGGGAAGATGCCCCGGAGAAGGGAAAGGCTACCCGCTCCAGTATTCTGGCCTGGAGACTCCCATGGACTATACACTCCATGGGGATCCCAAAGAGTCAGACATGACTGAGCAACTTCCACTTGAGTGCTTTGAATTTGACCTTATGGGGGGGTTGGGGTCCATGCAGGAGAGGTAGGCTGCTGGGGCCAGCCCATGTTAAGGGTTTTAGCTTTGCCCCTGGATACTCCGACATATTTCAAGTAGATGAATCATGCTGTTTATTTCAAGAAAGTCTCCCTGGGTGCTGAGTAGAGAACAGATACAAGAGGCCCAGGACTGGAAGTTGACCAAGGCAGAGGGCAGAGAGTCCTTAGGAGACGGGGCGAGAGAGGATGGGGGCTTCATCCAGACGGTGGCAGTGGGTGGAGAGCAGTGGACAGATTGGAGAGTCATTGGGGAGACTGAGTGGTGAGACATGGCAGCAGGCTGACCATGTGGGCTCAGGGAGGGAAGAATATTGGGGGCAGCTGTTGGTCTCTGACTTAATTACTGGGGTTCATATTTCACCAGGGTGACCAGGTGGTGCCGGAGCAACATCTTTTAGTAATTTCCAGCCTGAAAAGTATGAATTACTGGTATGACTAGGAATTCACATTTTTACCAGTAGTGAGTCCGTGTTATATTGTTTTTGGTCTTCATTAAGTTTATTCTTGTAACCTCAGAAGAGTTTTTGTTTTGTTGGCTTGTGCTGAGAGTTCCATGAAATGCAGCTGGACATGGCCAGGGGTGGGGGTCCCTTATGGGGATCTTGTACTTCCCAGATCCAACACCGGGCTCCTGGTGGTCGCCCTCCACAGACCTCCTCTGTAGCCTTCCCTGTTTGATATATGGCAGCTCCATCTTTCTCGTTGGTCGTTGACAAAAATCTGTTTTTCTCTTGCATCGCATACCTAGCTGATCCACCTGCAAATCCTGGGCTCTACAATCCATGGGAGTTGGTTCCAGGACATCCCGTGGTTACAAGAATCTGCAGATGATCAAGTCCCTTATAAAGCAGAGTCCCTTTGCATTTAACCTACTGCACATCTTCCCCTATGCTTTAAATATACCTTAAGTCATCTCTGGGTTACTTACAATATCCAGTGCAATGTAAATGCTATGCAAATAGTTGTAAATACAATGTAAATGCTATGTACATAGCTCCCAGCATGGGGCAAATTCAAGTTGTGCTTTTTGGGACTTTCTGGAATATTTTCGCCCCAAACATTTCCCGTCTGTGATTGGTTGAATCCTCAGGTGTGGAACCTGTGGAAACGGAGGACTGACTGTGCGCCTGCCATCTGTGCCTTTCTTAGCACTTGGCTCTGTGCTTTGGTTTGACCCACTGTTGTCTCTTGTCAGTTTTGCTGCTGTAGCTTCCTGTCTGACCTCTGTGTTTTGGCTATTGCTTCATAACAGTGTTGTTAATGTGGAATCAGGGTGATCTTAGAAGTGAAGTGAAGTGAAGTCGCTCAGTCGTGTCCGACTCTTTGCGATCCCATGGACTGTAGCCTACCAGGCTCCTCCGCCCATGGGATTTTCCAGGCACAGATAATGGAGTGGGTTGCCATTCCTTCTCTGAGAAAGGCCTGAATCCCTAATAGAATATAGTCCCCCTCCTCCATCCCTGACCGCCCAGCGCTCTCCTCTTTACATGCCGCTTTAGTTTTCTTTATTGTACTTACCATCCGACATCATTTTTCTGTTGGTCATCTGCCTCTTCTCACTAGGATGTGGATTCCACAGGTTAGGGGATGCTGTCTGTCCTGTACAGTCTCCCCAGCCCCTGATTCTCTCACAGAGCACATTCTCAATAAAGGTGGAAAGAAAGACGGAAGACGGTGGTGTGGACGGGACTCCACATCCGGCGGGAAGTTGACAGTTTCCTTCAGATCATAAAGTCAGTGATATTTCATCCCAGCCCAGATCTCCCAGATGCTTCCACATGGCAAAGAAGTTCAGTTTCCTGGTTTTTTTTTTTTAAACTATTTATCCCAGACAGGAGAAGACTGTGCCACAATTGGTGGCCTTATGAGGTGCTTGTTTTTTTTTTTTTAACTGCTTTCCCTTGGATCTCGATCAGCTTCCCTGGGCAGCTTGGATCTCTGCTTGCAGAAGTGTCCGATTTCCACCGACCTCAGGGGTCCCTGACTCCGTGTTCTGGGCTGCTCCTTTCTTCCAGGTCTTCCATTGACAGTGAGCCTGCCCTGGTCCTCGGCCCCCTGAAGTCTGTGCAGGAGCTGCGGAGGGAGCAGCAGCTGGCCGAGATCGAGAGCCGCAGGCAGGAGAGGGAAAGGAGCGGCGGAGAGGCCGGCAGCGAGGGGAGGACCAAGCCCCCTGTGCAGGAGATGGTGGACGAGTTGCAGGGCCCCTTCTCCTACGACTTTTCCTACTGGGCACGGTAAGCCCCCGTGGTGAGCTTTCCCTGCACGGTCCCCCTGTTCGGATGTCCTTCCTTCTGGGGGGACAAGCCAGCCACATTGAAGTGTCTTAATTATTTTAGGTCCGGAGAGAAAATCACTGTCACACCTTCATCTAAAGAGCTGCTCTTTTACCCTCCTTCCATGGAAGCCACCGTCAGTGGAGGTAAATGTCAGCTGAGCTAGCTGACGACACACCTTCACAAATGTTCTTTTCCCTGCCTTTAAGATTCTGTTCTGTGCTGTTTTATAGTGAAGCTATCTTCCTAAGGCATCTTCAGTCCCTGTTGGCACATAGATGTTACTATTTGATGAGTGAGTGAATGAGTGAGAGGTCTAAATCAGTAAACGTAACTCTCATTGTTAGAATTGGGGATCTTTTTGAAAAAGGACTTGCTTTTCCTTGTTGTTATCAGGTTGACACCAGAAGGCAGGTGAAAAGCAACAGCATCCATAGTTGAAACGTCTGAAACGTCTTCATGTATCTGAACTGTTCGTAATGTTTGTTTTGGGTTGGGATGATGGACGGGTCTTTTGGGGGTGAGATAACCAGGACCTGGTGGAATGTTTAGGCAGCTTTTGCCAGCATCGCGGGTTCCGTAAACCCTGAGCATTTGTGTGTTTGGAAGGAGAGTGTTGGAGGGCGTGGCTGCCCAGCGGGCAGCCCGTCTGGGGCCGCCTTCCATGCTGGGTCCTCTGAGGTCTGGCTGCAGATGCCCTGACTGCGGTACTGGCTTCTCTCCTCACTTGTGGTCAGTGAGGGCTGAGGAAGAGGGGCCGGGGAAAGCCAGCTTTGTTGGCTATTCCTGCTAACATTCTTGACAGTTTAACAGGGCCGTTCATAAATGTTGAGAGGCTTGGGCCACTTGTAGTTACTGAGTATTCTGAGATAGGCAAAAACCTCACTGGAGTTAACTTTGAATATCTCGGTTTTAGGCCCTTCTTTAATGGGAAGCCCCACTCTCTTCCTCCGTTTGTCTCTTTCCTTTGTAGAAAGCTGCCCAGGGAAGCTGATCGAGATCCAAGGGAAAGCAGGCTTGTTTCTAGAAGGCCAGATCCACCCAGAGTTGGAAGGAGTTGAGATTGTCATCAGTGAAAAGGGGGCAAGTTCACCCCTGATCACGGTCTTTACTGATGACAAAGGTGCCTATAGGTAAGCCCGTGACTAAGAACCAGTTGGTTGGGACCAGTCGGGGAGCCCATGCTGAGTCAGACGATAAAGAATCCATGTGCAATACAGGAGACCTGGGTTCGATCCCTGGGTTTGGAAGATCCCCTGGAGGAGGGCACGGCAACCCACTCTTCCCTGAAGTGTCTTGCCTGGAGAATCCCATGAATAGAGGAACCTGGCAGGCTACAGTTGATGGGGTCACAAAGAGTTGGAACACGACTGAGCAACTAACACTTCCACATCTTCAATCAGGAAGCCCAGGAAGGAAGCTGGGGAGCCAGGTGATGCTTCCTCTAGGATTTGAAGCAAGGCATCACCAGCATTTCTTTCTTTTATTCAGTGTTGGGCCCTTGCACAGTGACCTGGAGTATACTGTGTCCTCGCAGAAGGAGGGCTACGTTTTGACTGCAGTGGAAGGAAGCATAGGCGACTTTAAGGCTTATGCCTTGGCAGGCGTGAGCTTTGAGGTAACACCGTGTGCTTTTATAAAGCGGTTTTATGGAGTATAACAATCATACAATAAATTGCACGTAAAGTGTGTAATCTGACAGTTTCGACACATGGCAACACCCATGAGCATACCACCACAGCCAAAATAGTGGACACATCGTCACCCCTCAGAATTTCCTTGCACCCTTGGTAACCCCTCTCTCCTGGCGCTCCCCACCCCTCTGATCTGCCTTCTGTCACTGTGGATCAGCTTGCATTTCTTAGAATTTTATATGATGGAATTATTCAGGCCGTACTCTTTTTACTCTGCCTTCTTTCACTTGTAATTTTGGAGATCTGTTGACTTCAGCTTGTGTGCATACCTTCTGGGAAGCATTTTAAGCTTTCATCCTTGACTCTGTTCTCTGTCAAAGGACACAGAATGTTCTTAGAGTGGAGTTGATGTCTTTCTCTCTTCCCTCCCTCCTTCTTGGGAAGAAGCATGCTGTGTGATGGGCAGAGTAAGTCCGGAGACCCTTGAGGCTGAGTGTTGTCGACATCGAGACCAAAAGAGGAGAAACATACCGTCACCTAATAAATTAAAATTTTGCAGTGCAGAATGCCTTTTAAAACAAATGGAAAGATAGTCCAACTGGGGAGAAGTATCTGTTCCATAAATAGTAACCCCAGTTTACAAGGGTCTCCTAAAACCAATAAGAAAAAGACAAGCCAACAGAGAAAAGGCGAATCAAGGACATGAAAGGCCATTCTTAGAGTCATCCAGGTTCACTCATAATCACACGGGAGACACTTGACTTTGATAGTGACTGGGCAAACGCAAAGGAAGTTACCATCGAAACACTGGGTTTGGGGTTATAGTTGTAATAATGAAGACACTGTCCATTTTTTTGGCAAGTGTGTGTTTTCCCACGCATAGGTAATTTAGGAGCTGGAAATGGTTATAGCCACCCTGGAGTTCAGTTTGGGGGTTTCTTTCTGGATTTCAAGTGCACACATCCACGAAGTCATTTCTACTCCTGGGAATTGACTGTTTGGAAAAAGAAAACTTAATTGTGCAAAGATACACACACTTGGGGACTTTCACTTCATCCCTTCTTTTCCATCACAAAACTCAGAGACTGGCCTGTGTGCCATGGTTTGCCAACCTCTGCTTTAGAATGAGATGCAGCTTTTCTGAACAGTGAGGCCAATTGGTGGGGACTGGTGGACGAAGGCAGTGGGGAAAACAGCTGAGGCCAGAGAAGATGACTTGGCCAGAGGGTTTGGGGGCCCTCCACCCAACTCTGACCCAGTCGCTTATGAAATCCATCAACGGTAGCCATAGTGTTGTCTCTTTTTATGGGCACAGAGAGTTCTGGAAGGCTGCAAAGCAAATTGTTTATACTGGTTACCCTGGGGGAGGAGAGGAGACCTTCTGACCTCCCCCGTGGGCCCCAGTGAATGACAATAAAGGAAAAACTAGCCGCTGAGAATTACCTCTTGACACCTTCGTGGTTTGTATGAGTTAACCTTGCTCTGGGG
This sequence comes from Redunca redunca, assembly GCA_006410935.1. Classification (NCBI taxonomy): domain Eukaryota; kingdom Metazoa; phylum Chordata; class Mammalia; order Artiodactyla; family Bovidae; genus Redunca; species Redunca redunca. The sequence goes on from SJYQ01000998.1 coordinate 133,097, forward strand.
TTCGTTTCTCACCCCCAGATAAAAGCTGAAGACGACCAGCCCCTCCCTGGGGTCCTCTTATCCCTCAGCGGTGGTGTGTTCCGTTCCAACCTCCTGACTCAGGACAACGGTATCCTGACCTTCTCAAACCTGGTAAGGTGCCCACTATTGCATTGCCTGCCCGGCTCCCCCGTGAGCGCGCAAGGACACGGCGGCCGTGACTTGTGTATTGCTTGACAGCGTGAGAACAGAAAACCGTTGTGGAGTGCCTCACATTTCTTCGGGGACCAGCAGAACTTAATGCTGCTGATGCACGTTCCCTTCTGCACAGACGTCTTGTTTTCTGGTCCCCCACTTGTCACCGAGACAATGTAATTAATTACCCTGGCCCCAGCGGCTCCTGTCTTAAGTATCCCTTTGTTTCACCACATGATCTCATTGTTTATAATGCCAAGTCTTGTTCAGGGGGTGAGCTTGTGTTTCTTCTGCAAAGCACGCTCCCTGTGGTGGGTGGACAGCACCTATTTTCCACTGAAGATATAGTCTGAAGTCCTGAATGGTGGACACGTCAGTTGGTCATCTTGTCAATCCTGGGAATAAAGTCACCATTCCAGAGATGTTGCAAACAGGCAGTGAGGTGTAGCCGAAAGATCCCAGACTGGGACGTGAAGCACGCCCACCTTCGAATCTTCCCTCTGCTACTTACGTGCCATGTCGTCTCAGGCTAGTTACTCGACCTCTCTGAGCCTCAGTTGCTTCATTCATAAAGTTCAGATATGGTTTCTACCCTGCAGAGGTACTGTCGGTGCGCAGTAATGACAGCTGGTGTTAGAATGGTAATTGCTGCCACTGTGATGGTTTGCTGTGGAGTTAGTTCCCATCTCTGTGTGTCTGCGGAGCCTTGGGCCCTTGGGACCTCACTCTGGCCTCTTCCCTTTGTGGCGCGAGCTGCTGCCTCTAGTGCCGCCCCTCCGCGCGCAGCAGAGGCTCAGCTCGCGTTGTGTTTTGGCAGAGCCCGGGCCAGTACTACTTCAAGCCCATGATGAAGGAATTCCGGTTTGAGCCGTCTTCGCAGATGATCGAGGTGCAGGAGGGGCAGAACCTGAAGATCACCATCACGGGCTACCGCACAGCCTACAGGTGGGCTGCCCGCTCTCTCGTCTCCCCCGGGCCTCGCAGTGGGACCACTCACGCACTCTTTTCTCTCGGAGCCCATCCCAGTCTTCAGGCTGGTTCTGTTTGGAAGACAAGAGCCATGAGACGCAGTCCACCGGTTCCTGACTGCCAGCCTCCTCTCCTAATGTCTCCCGTGAATGATTCAGTCACAAAGCTCCTCTTTTGAAATTGGCCTCTGAGCACCTACTGAGTTCCTAAAATTTTTATTTTTTAAAAACGTTTGAAACGTGAGTTAGGTTTTGGAAAGAAGGAAATGCATTCACTTGAGCAAAATTTGGAAATGTTGAAAAGAAGATATTCAGTGTGGAGTTTCCCTGCTGTCCTGGCCTTCCAGCCACCTAGGTGTTCCAGCATTTCTGATTGCATCCAGAGATGGTTTATTCACATAAGTATTTATAATTATAGGCGCACACATATGTACTTATATACATTTATAGAAGCACTTCAAGGTTGATTAATCAGAAGGAACAGGTTTAGAAAAACGGACCATTTTCAATTGACTATAAAAATAGAATGAAAGGGGAAGTGATTTATTTTCATTTTATTGGATGCTTCATTATTTAAAATAAAGTTTAACAAGAAATACAATAAAGCAGAGTGAAAGAAAGTAGCCTTTTTAAATTACGATTTTTCTGGAGCATCCCTTAATACGTATGAGGAGAGAAATTGATGATAGGAATGGCCTGAGCCCTGTGGCAGGAAGGGTCAACTTGCAGGTGACATAGCTGGAAGGGAGTTGTCTGGGTCATTTGGGGTCCAGTCCTCCACTGAGCTATTTTGCACCGTAAATTGTTGGTAAATGCCGGACACTGTCCCTGGAATCCTTTGTGTGCCTCAGAAAGCCCTGAGAATGTCGTGTTCCGTGTCTTCTCTCGTCTCTCTAGTTGCTATGGTACAGTTTCTTCCTTAAACGGAGAGCCAGAACAGGGTGTTGCCGTGGAAGCAGTGGGCCAGAGCGACTGCAGTATTTATGGAGAAGACACCGTGACGGACGAGGAAGGGAAGTTCAGGTTACGTGGATTGCTGGTGAGCCTTTGAATGTGTTTCGTTAGTGGATTTTTTCATACTGGGTTCAGCGGTGCCTGGGTTCAGTGGTGCCCCGAAGACTGCTAGGAATGAGGGCAAGAGGGTTGAGAGGGGGCACAGGGCTCTGAAACTTCCCAGTCCCTATCTTAACTGACATATTCAACGCTTATGTAGCTGACATACTGGGTTGCAGTTTTATGGCAAAATACAGGTAGAAAACCATGTGTTTGGTGCATCTTTTGCCTAGAACAGATGGTCTAGCTTAGGCCAGCCTCTCAAATCAGATACCTGTGGGGCTCAAAGACAAGCGTGAAAGGTTGGAGTGGACTGGGTGCCTGTCGGGAGCGGTGTGGACTGTGGACAGGTCCTGGCCCATGAGAAGGGGCAGCCGCCACGCAGCTCCAGCTCTTCGTAGCCGTGTGGGAAGATAACTCAGGGTTGCCAGATGATTAGAGACTGTAAAAGAGAAGTCTGAAATTCACATCTCCACGTGACAACTCCTGATTTTTAGATATTAACCACTAATTTAAAAAAGGGGGGGGGCTTCCCTGGTAGCTCAGATAGTAAAGAATCTGTCCACAATGCTGTAAACTGGGGTTTGATCCCTGGGTCAGGAAGATCCCCTGGAGAGGGGAATGGCTGGCTACCCACTCTGGTATTCGTGCCTGGAAAATTCCATGGGCAGACAGGAGCTGTGCAACCATAGGGTCACAAAGAGTTGGACACAGCTGAGCAACTAACACTTTACTGGGGCCATGCTGTGCTTTCCCAAAGTTAAGAAGACCATGTCTCGTGTCTAGGCGTCCCCACTCACTGATACTGGGAAGTCAAGGCAGGAGGTTGCTTGGTGTGCGAGGAGTGTTCAGGCTGAAGCGGGAAGGCAGGCTTGGGCGTGTCTCCTGGGGCCGTGCTGAGGACCGGAGAATGCCTGTTCTCATGGGCCAGCTGTGTGGGCTGGGGTCTGGCCAGCCTTACTGCAGCGTTCCCTGCTCCACCTGCTCTGTCCTTGGGGAGGCCCTGCCCGCCGCTACTGTTAACTCATTAGCACTTTCAGTGTGTGTGGAGTTGCCCCCTTGTGGCCGCCGACCCCTTCCATGGAAAAGGCCTCGGACGCGGGAGGGATGGCCTTGGAAGCGGAGCGTGCTGTCACACCGCCACTGGGATGTGTTCCCAGGGCCCCAGGGTGCTCCCTGCTGTCCCCCAGGCCTGCTTCCTTCCTCGTGGCAGTGGTTCCAGAGAGCACAGGTGGGCCGCATGGGTGTTCCCCGGCCCCAGGCCAGCTGCAGCCAGGACCCCGGGAGAGGTGACAGGTCCTTAGGTCCGGGTCTCTGTTGCATATGTTCATGCAGATGCAGGCTTTGGCACTGCGTCCTTAGTTGACTTTCTGCCTGGGTTTGAACCCTGCCTCTGTCATTTCTTAGCTGTGTGAGTTCAGGCAGGTGTCCCATGCCTTCTGTGTCCGTTTCATCATCTGTAAAGTTGGAGAAGACTCTCAAGAGTCCCTTGGACTGCAAGGAGATTCAACCAGTCCATTCTGAAGGAGATCAGCCCAGGAATTTCTTTGGAAGGAATGATGCTAAAGCTGAAACTCCAGTATTTTGGCTACCTCATGCGAAGAGTTGGCTCATTGGAAAAGACTCTGATGCTGGGAGGGATTGGGGGCAGGAGGAGAAGGGGACGACCGAGGATGAGATGGCTGGATGGCATCACGGACTCGATGGACGTGAGTCTGAGTGAACTCCGGGAGTTGGTGATGGACAGGGAGGCCTGGCGTGCTGCGATTCATGGGGTCGCAAAGAGTCGGACACGACTGAGCGACTGAACTGAACTGAACTGAAAGTGAGGATGAGGATCATGGCTGCCCTACAGGCTGGCTGTCAGTATGAAGTGAGTTAATACACACGGAGCGGTCCCTGGCGCACCGACTCCACAAATGGTTAGAAGCAAGGTCAGAGCACTCCTCTCCCAAGGTGGTCTGCACCAGAACTGCCAGCTTGGGGGATTGTGTGCAGCTTTCCTCGGTCCAAGTCACAGCAGAAGGTAGGCCTGGGGGGCGTCTGTGCCCTTCAGTCTGCCTTCTTCTCAGGTGGACCCGGTGTTCCTGGCTTATCTCCCTCTTACGGTTGCAAGAGTTCAGATTCTGCATCACTGTGTTGATTCCCCCGGAGTCTTACTGGCCCATACATATTTTTCTTTTTTTAAAATTGGAGTATAGGTGCATTACAGTGTCATGTTAGTTTCTGCTGTACAACAGCGGGAATCAGCTCTAGGCATACATGTATCCCTCCTCCCTCTTGAGCCTCTTTCCCACCCCCACCCCACCCCTGTAGGTCATCTCAGAGCCCTGAACTGCAGTCCCTGTGCTGTACAGCAGCTTCCCATTACCAATCCATCTTACACATGGTAGTATATATATGCCAGACGTGTTTCTAAACTCCCCAACTTAACACATTTAATTTAACTAAACCAAATATAGTTTCCTTCTCCACCTTGATAGATTCACGTTTCAGTTAATGCTCCCTCACACCCTCCTCCTTGTAATATGTGTTAATTCATTAGCACTTTCAATGCTGTGTGGAGTCGCCCCCTTGTGACAGCCAAAGCCTTCCACGTGCCAGGCCTCAGATGCTGGAGGAATGAATAGCCTTAGATGGTTCCTGTCAAAGGTTTGGACTTGGTTTGCCAGGCTCCTAGGGGACACCAGGCTGAAGAGCCCTGGTTGAAGATTTCCTCAGGATTTTGACCCCCAGGAGAATGCATTTCCGCAGTTGATCTTTCTGGGCAGTGTACTTGGTGAGGCATTTTGGGTGAGAAGCTGCCTGAATCTTGCTGCCAGAGGCTGAAGGTGAACCGCTGAGTCAGTGGCCAGGAGTGAGGAGCCGGGTGGTTGGGGTGGGCTCCTGCCCTGCTGGGCACGGGAACGAGGGGGCAGTGCCCACGGCCCCATCTCCAGCAGTGCCATCTCCTTTTTTCACACCTTGGTACCGTTTTCTGAGGTGCAAATAGCTGTTGCTAATAGCTGTTTTGAACAAACCCAGTGCCGCCAGTCCTCACTGAGCTATAAAGTGAATTAATTTGTCTACTGGTGATCATAAATTTGACTTTTCTCGGTTTTAAAAAAAATAATAGTTTTACTGTCTTTGTAAAGGTTACATGTGGTCATTATAAGATAGTTCAAAGCAACATATTGAAAAGGACAAAATTTTGAAAGGGGAAAAAGTAGATCACCCTTACACTCCCCCCAGAAGGACTCATGGTTAATATAGAGGGAATGTTGTTTAAGGTGCTGCTCTGCTCACACTCAGAGAAGGTCACGGTGCATGTGGTTTTAGGAAACCAGGCCGTGTTATCCTCGCTAGTGTACCAGTCAGCAGCTACAGTCTCAGGGTTGTCCCCTCTTGGATACACACAGTCATCTCTGAACTCGGCCCCCGGCTCTAGATGCTCATGTGTCATCAGATTTGGTGTGCAGTTGGTGATCAGAAGTTGGTGGTTTTAGAAGTTCTTTAAACCCGGCTAGTATAAGTGATCTGTCACCCTCTGGGGAAAGATGCAGATCTTTTCTTTTAATAAATGTGTAAGAAAAATAAGTTCAGAAGTTGACAAATGGTGGGTTCATTTAGACTACCACAGCCTTTCGTAAAGCTGAATTTTATCTGCTATGCAGCCTTCTGAGAAGTTTTCCTTTGAACTCATATATCTTTCTCTATCAGAGTTGCCTCTAGCCCACATAGCAATGTATAAAACAAACATCTTTATTCCTTCAAGGCAGTTTGTTGTTGCTTGTTGTTTAGTCGTTGAATTATGTCCGACTCTTTTGTGACCCCACGGACTGTAGCTGGCCAGGCTCCTTTGTCCTTGGGATTTCCCAGACAAGAATACTAGAGTAGGTTGCCATTTCCTTTTCCGGGGGATCTTCCTGACCCGGGGATTGAACCCATGTCTCCTGCGTTGGCAGGCGGATTCTTTACCACTGAGCCACCAGGGGAAGCCCTTCGAGGCAGTTTACTTCCCTCTGTTGGAAACTGTCGTAATGTGCTGGCTGAGAACAAAGTGCTTTACTGGGGTCTGCTAAAAAATGATCTGAGTACATCCTTCATGTGTGCAGTGTCAACAAAAAAAGGTTTTTAGAATAGTGAGTTTTGTTTGGGTAAACATCATATGTCCCTAATACATTTGAGGAATAGAATAAAATGTATAAAGAGGAAATCTGTTGTAAAAAAGGAAAAATCTCAAATCCCACTTCCCAGAAATAATACCCCTTGGGAGTGGCATTCCAGACACCACTCAGTACATACATATAGGTGCAGGGGAGGGATGGACAGCAAAAGGGAATAATTTTATCATATTTATTAAACAAGAATAAGGCTTATCTTATTTGCAGTTTTGAAATCAGAAACCACAGCTTGGGTAGAAGAAGCTGAATACAGTTTGAAGGAATTATAAAACTTCAGAAAAAGGTTTCTACATCAGAGTCCTTTTTTAAGGAACTCTTAAGAAGGGTGATAGGCCTGGGAACCAAGGTGGGACAGAAACTTGTCCACCGGATGGGGGCCTGCAGGCGGAGCAGACTCCAGCCAGGTCTCAGGTGATAAGCCCTTTTCCAGATAAGTGACTCCTGCATTTGTTTGCAGCCGGGCTGTGTGTACCACGTTCAGCTCAAGGCAGAAGGCAATGACCACATTGAACGAGCCCTCCCCCACCACCGGGTCATTGTGGTAAGATGTGGAATTCTTCAGCAGAATCAGTGCATGATTGCATCTCTGATAAAAAATCCTTCAGCGTTCCTCTGGCTGGCTGCCTTTCATCTGTTGTTGGGGGGGACGTTACATCCTAATTAAGGGCCCTCAGAATAGTGTCATCTTTACAAGCAGTGTCTTTGGGCTTTTAATGAACAGCAGCGCTGTCTTGCATCCAGAGCAGAAATCCGAGCTGTTGTTTCCCCACTTCCCCTGCTAGCTCTGATCATTATTCTACAAGTTGAGGATCTTAAGCCCTAAGTAGCATTTTAGATCAAGGGAGGGTAATAAAGGGAGCATGGGGTTCATCAGCGACAGGACCTCTGACGTGTCTTATCTTCAGGTGACTTCGTTCTTCTCATCAAGGAGAGTCTCCTGATCTTTAAGATCATGACTCGGCTAACTGATCCCTGAGGAGGCAGCCCTCCAGGTCACAGGAGGTGTCCCTGGCGTCATTTGCAGTGAAGTTTTTTCCCATGAAATAAGTCTCATTTGCTAGACCAGAGGATTTGGGGCCAGACAAGAAGCCTTTATTAGGTGGCATTAGGGATAAAGATTACGATAGGTCCCGAGGCTGGTGGGCCATTCAGGGTTTTTGGCCTAGACAGTGAGTTTTCTTGATGTCTTTATGGCATTTGGCATTTTAAGTGGTTGTGATGGCTGCATCTTACTTTATATTTTCCTGCCATGGGGATTCAGATCGGGATCCCAGGCAGTCATGTGGACTACGGCCCCACAGATGAAAAGGTGACTGATGGGGCACATGCCCACCTCAGGGGGTGTGGAGAAGCTGGGGCTTGACTCCTGCCAATTCCTGCCAGGCAAGAACATCTTTTGCTTTTTCAAGAGCTGCTGGGAAATCTGGCTCTTTTAGTATGAAATTTCTTTTTGAAAGTGCTGATAAGACATTCAAACTTACGGAAAAAAGTACTGTCTTTGTCAAACAGCATGTCCATGGCGAGGTGTCACCCGTCTCCTCTCAGTTTGGGACCTTAGACTCAGGCTGCTCGAACAGCAAGCTTTGTTCCCTGAATGCGAAGGGAAGTCACTAGGAAATAGAGCTCTAGGGATGTCCCCTGCTGGAGCAGAGGCCCCCCTCTTCCAGCTTCCTTGGCCCAGCTTGCTTTCTCTCTTCCCAGGTTGGGAATAATGACATCGATGATGTGAACATCATAGTTTTCCGGCAGATAAATCAATTCGACTTAAGTGGAAACGTGATCACTTCCTCTGAGTATCTTCCTACATTGTGGGTAAGGCCAGCTGTTGACAGTTAACGTGCTCTGCTCTTTCTGGCTTCGAGACAAGAGGAAGCAGGATATCCAGGCCTGTCTAGCCCTTGCTTTAGCTGAGGGTTGAGGTTGAGATTAAGAATCTTCAGTCCCAGCATGTGTCTGGTGGAATGACTGCCGATTACTAGAGAAAAACGTGGTCTGGTTTCAGATAACAGTTTTGCCAGCCTTGTGTGTCTTTAGAAGCATCACAGTAGAAGCCTCATGAATGAGCAGTGTGATCTGGGGTCTGAAACAGAGAGATGGTTTGGGGCAAAGCACCTGGTCACTTTGTAAATTCTGTGCAAGATGTGTGTGGCAGGCAGTGGACTCGGAGTCAGACGATAGTGGGGACAGGCAGCGAACCTGGGCTGGAGGGAAAGAAAGGCCACCAACAGAACACTAAACTACTCTTGGAAGCGGCCAGGAGCCCAGTGCCAAACGGGAGCGTGTTTGGAGTCTAAGGAGCAGCTATGGGTCGGGGTGACAGTACACGGTGGGGGGCACGCCGAGTGAACAAGGCTGGAGGGGATGACATCAGGTGACCGCGCTCTCTGGGCCTCCATGGGGACAACAGTGAAGCCCCTTTGAGAGTCGGGGTTGGTGATGATGTGCGTGAAGTGCCTGCCCCGCCCCTGGCATGTTACAGGTATGTTAGAAGCTGTTCTCTTTAATGTTGCCGCTACACTAACAGGTGTTTACTATTTTGAGCATTAACGCAAGTTGTCAGAATCTTAAACTTTAAAACATTTTGACACCTGTCACATCACTGATGTCTCAGATGCGTTAGGAACAGCCCCCAGGGGAGGACGGTTGCCCCTCGGAGATAAGCGGAGATAAGCCATCCCAAGGTGTCGAAAATGCGGTGTTTATCACGTTGGGGTTCTAAAAGCACGCCCTGCTTTGTCTCTGCTCTCCAGGTGAAGCTTTACAAAAGCGACAACCTCGACAACCCGATCCAGACGGTGTCCCTGGGCCAGTCCCTCTTCTTCCACTTCCCGCCCCTGCTCAGGGACGGCCAGGTGAGCCCGCTCCTCTCCACACTGTCTTTGCTGGAACGACTCCCCTTTTCTGCTGAAGGAACTCAGTTTTCCCACTTTTTCTCCTCATGCCACCTTGCTGACACAGTAGAATCAGAGGAGGTGGGGCTCTCTAGGGATTTTTTTTTCCAGAATTAGCTCTTTTTCTGTTATAAGAATAATACACATTCATCATGGCAGGAGATCGGGGAAGGGGATGGAAATCAGACATAATACTGTCATCCAGAAGCAACTGCTGTTAACATGTCAATAGATTACCTTTTGACCTTTTCTGACACATGTGCATGTGTGTATAAATATCAAAACACATGTGTCTTCAGTTTAGTAATACGAAGCTGGGACTGTTTTGCACATTTTCTCGTGATCTGTGCTTTTCAGTGAAGACTTTATCACCCGTCCTTTCTCATGCATGATATTTAATGACTGCACAGGAGACCATGATAGAGAAAATACTGTGATCTATTTAACCAAGGCCGTCATCACTTACTGATGATGGGATGTTTGCCATCAGCTCTAATTACACAGAGCCAGCTATTGTGGCTGCCCCGGTGGCAGCAAACTTTGGAGAGAAGTTGGTTCCTTTTGGGGACTTAGCCTGAGAGTGTGAGCGGTGAGCCTGTGTGGTTCCTCCCCTGGCTTCCTGCCACCTGCCACAGGGATGATCCTCTGGCTTTTCCCGTTGTGAAGGGGCGGTGAAATGACAAAGCAGGTTGTGACAGAGTCTGGGGCCTCCCCTGCACTGCTCCAGGCGCCCTTAGTAATAGAGCCACTTCCGGCAGCACTGCAGTGTGGCCACAGGCTCCCTGGGGCTCGCAGCCTGCTCGGTGCCTTCCCAGCTGAGTGACCCTGGGCATGTCATGCTTCCCTTCTTCGGGCCTCTCTCCCCCCATCTGTAAAATGGGGCAATAGTCCTGACCTTGTAAGTGGTTGAGAGCCTACGCCTAATATGCTCACAGCTCTGGGCCCCTGGCTGGGGCTCAGCACGCAGGCCCGTGACGGTGACCAGGACCTCTGCAGAGAACGCCGCGTTCTTAGAACTCACCAGCTAATGAGGCAAGAATCGTCCCTTGGAAGTCAGCCTTGTTTTGGATGAAAAACAGTCTTCCTCAGCTTAACCGTGTGTCTGCCTCGTCAGAGTTCATTCATCAGAACTGTGTGTGTTTCGTAAAGTCAGGTTCTCTAAAGACCATGTAGCAGCCGTGGTTGGATACACTTAGAAAGAAGAGCCGTGGGCTCCGAGCGCCTGTTCGGAGATGGCAGGGTTGCGCGGCTGACCCTGCTGGACTGGCCCGCTGAGGCTGCCACGTGTGAGTTAGTGACCTAGGCGTGGAGGTGTAAACTTGGGGATTCCTAAAGGAAACACGAGGTCCTTTGCATCACAGTCACGCATGAAGACTTAGTGTTCGTTTGCTTTGCCCCAACTGCCCTTTTTTGTAAAAACTGCCCCTCCCTCCTTGTGCCCAGAATTACGTGGTCCTTCTGGACTCCACGCTGCCCAGGTCCCAGTACGACTTCGTCCTGCCGCAGGTGTCCTTCACGGCAGCGGGCTACCACAAACACATCACCTTGGTCTTCAACCCCACGGTAAGGAGAAGGGGGCTTCTGGGCGTGGAGTGTGCAGTGGTTCCAAGGTGGCACTGAGCGCTTTTCAGACCTCTGTCCATGTGGGAAGCTGGTGGAGTCCTTGTCCCTGAGATGGAGAGAAGGTGGGAGGCTTGTGTGCAGGGGAGCCTGGACTTGGACGCGGCCCTTCTGCTGGTTTCCAGCTCATGCTCAGTGACTTGGCCTCCATGGTCTTACCCTGAATAGAGGGTTCCTCCTCTGACCCCAGGAGGAAGCACTTGTCTTGTTCATCTCAGCAGAGACTGAGGAAGTGACAGAGATGAGCACAGTGGGAACTGTTTGTCTCCGTGTGGAGGTGCACGCAACCCCAGGGAGGATCAGTACCTCCGCGGAGGGCACTAGGGCTGCAGCCTGGACGTCCGCTGGGCACCTCCTGGCTTCGGGGAGCGTGTGGGCAGTCCAGGCAGCACAGAGGTGCTGCCTGGTGGGGCCCAAGCGAGCAGGTCTCGTCCCTGCCGCCAGGAGTGTGGTCCCACTTCTGAGACCGTAGGAGCAGAGCCACATGCCAGGGGAGGGAAGGCCTGGTGGGTCCTCATCCCAGGCCTTCGTGGGGAGGTGCCTCTTTTGCATCCTTCTGGTGGCTCAGAAAGACTGAGCAACTTAACCTGGGGGCAGAGCCAGGTTCTCACATCCCAGCCGCCGGCCGGGTGGCTCAGCACCATACGCTTATGAGGGTCGTCAGGGTGCTTCACTGCATCCGTGCTGAATGTCAGTTCCGACAACCACGTTCCTCATGCGTCACCCAGTGTTTCACGCACTGCTAACCACTCCACACACCTCGTCATTCCCCACAGTAGGTGCTGTTCGTATATCGCCATTTTTTAGTTGAGTCAGCCGAGTCTTAACATGACTGCCCAAGGTCACACGGGAAGACCCGGCCTGGAGCCTGCACTGCGGTCCTCGAAGCTTCGCCTCATAGTTGCTCTGCCTCTCCCCACTGACTCCAACTTGCTCTTAAGGATTTACTTTGATGGAAACTGGTTTGGGATCTAAGACAAGTCAAAAAATGTGGGGGCAGACAGTTAGGGATCCTGCCGCTATTCTTCTGTTTATTAAGGTAGCATCTTGCTCTGGCTGTCGTCTCGGGTCAGAGGCCCTATGGTCCTTCTCCTTCCTGCGTGTCCGCAGATGCTTTGATCTTGGGACCTCTTTACACTGTTAAAATTACTTGCGAATCTCAAAGACCTTTGGTTTGTGTGGGTTATATGTATATTTATCATATTAGAAATGAAAACTGAGACATGGGGAAAACACAAGCATCCACAGGCCACACGTCCCGTTACCTGTCAGAGTGAGGACGTTGTCACGCTGCAGCCTTGGGAACGTGCCCTGCCCCGTTGTAGGAACATGAGAGAGAGACTGGCATGTCGTATCTTCACAGTATAACCAGAGCAGTTTGGACTGTGCAAATCTCCTGAAAGAGGCTCCCGGGCTGTACCTTGAGAACAGCGCTATGGCTTGTTAACCTGTTTTATCAACATCCGAAAGTTCTTTAATTTACTTGTTTCCATTGTCAAGGTGGAGTGGGTGAGTTGGGATATAGGTTCATTTGCTATTACAGAGACCCAGCACTTCAGGGCTTCAGCAGGAGGGAAGGTTCTATCTTACGTTGACCTTCCGGGGGTCATGCGGAAGCTCCTGGGTGTTGGGCTCCTCCTCTCCGTGGCTCTGCTCTCCTCCAGCACATCGCCCTTCCCGGAATGGCACAGTTGGCTGGAGGCTGTCCCATCAGCAAGGAGGAAGGGCACACCCAGGGTACAGCCTGGGTGTGGCACTTGTCACTTCTCTTCCTGTTCTGTGGCCAGAGTTGACCCCGGGGCCCCACCTGGCTGCGAGGGAGGCTGGGAACTGTGTTCTGTTCTCACTGGTCCAGCTGACAGTCTGGCCTCCCCTGGAAGGAAGGGTGAGCGGCCCTGCGTCCCCAGCACTGCTTTACCGCCTCACTGGGTGTGACCTCTGGCACTTGGTTGGTGCTCACTGTATCCCCGAGTCTGGAACAGTGGGTTCTCGATGCCTCCTTAGAGGAAAGAGTCCCTGGGTGCGGCTGGGGCGCAGCAAAATGAGGCCGTCATACATTTCAACCACGGGGTGCCCTGCCGCCCGCAGCTCTGCGTCTCCTCAGTGTAGATAGTGAAGGACCCGGGGGTGAGGAGCACCTTGTTCTTGGAATCTGGTTATGCCTGGGCTCCAGAGAGCAAGCGAGGGGAGTTTGTGCGGCAGAGGATTCACTTGGCATTTAGCTGTGTCGCTTCAGTTACTTCTTTTGGGTACTGAGTGTCTGGGTCACATGGGTGCTAGGGGTCTTGAGGAGGCTGGGCAGGTCTGGGCTGTGGATGGGTGCTGGCAGAGAGCTGGTCCGGGGTGACGGTGCTCTGGGTGTTTGCAGAGGAAACTGCCCGAGCAGGACATCGCCCAGGGATCATACATCGCCCTGCCCCTGACGCTGCTCGTCCTGCTGGCCGGCTACAACCACGACAAGGTAGGGGGCCCGAGCCCTCAGGGCAGCAGGCTTGTGAGCTGGGGGCGGATCCCTCACAGCTAGGACGTGGCTGGGGAGGAATGTCCATTGTTACAGAGGTGACCGTGCTTCATGATAATGGTTTAATAGCTGGGTCCAGTCCGACTCTTGCAACCCTATGGACTGTAGCCCACCAGGCTCCTCTGCCCATGGAGTTTTTCCCAGGCAAGAATTCTGGAGTGGGCTGCTATTTCCTTCTCCAGGGGATCTTCCCAAGACCAATGCCAAGGCCTCCTTGCAACGCTAGAAGTCTTTTGTATCCCTCCTACCCCTTAACCCTGAAGTACTTCTGGGTCTCTGGTTACCCTCTCTGCGCTCGGCTGGGCTGAGAGCACAGAGCGGCGGGGATGGGCTGGGGCAGGCCGGGGGCGGGGACTTTGGTGTCCCGCTGGACAGAAGTCTTCTCCTGGAGCTCCCCTCTCTCATACCCTCTTTCTTCCCAGCTCATCCCCTTGCTGCTGCAGCTGACAAGCCGCCTGCAGGGAGTCCGAGCCCTTGGCCAGACGGCCTCTGACAACAGCGGCCCAGAAGACGCAAAGAGACAAGCCAAGAAACAGAAGACAAGGCGGACGTGAGGGATCTCCCTCGGGACAGGCCCCTGGTGTGGAGGACGCATGTGACTCTTGTCATCAGCTCCGCGGGTGCGGCCACCCATCAGCCTCTCCTCCCTGGCCCCAATGTGACACCGTGAAGGAACCCTCCTGTCATTCTGCAGAGCACAATTGATTTTCTGAGTCGAAGATAATTTATTATTTTTATTTTTGTCAAAGAAGTGTTTAAGCTGTGCTGGTGGTGTGCGAATGTTATCCTGAGTCTTCCAGCTTCATTTGCAAAAAGAATTCCAGTAAATGGGTGTCTTGACTCCCAAATCAAGCTTCTGTTGGACTGACCCTCCCCTTAACATCCCTGTGCATCTGAGGTCCCTGCTGGAAACCTCACAGCCTGTGCGCACTCCTAAGAGGGTGTGTTATGCGGTAAAAAGTCAATAAAATGGCCCACTTGTTTGTGTTGTAGCTCATCTTGGGTGCAGTCCTTGGAGGACCCTGGCCTAATGCTGGGGTCACGATCGAGCCGCCTGGAGGGACATGTGGGTCCTGAGCGAAGCCGAGATGACACGTGGCAGCTGGCTTTTGGCCTCAATGATAGGAAAATGGGAGAGGTGGTGGAGGATGATGCTGTGAAGAGCCCTGCCTTGGTTGGGGGGGTGATGGTGTGAAGAGCCCTGCCTTGTCTAGGAGTCCGAGAGGCTCCTCCTGCTGTGCTGCGGGATCACACATTCACGTCTCTAGAGAAGCCGGAAAAACTGAGTTTTCTGTGAACTCTTCCAAGTTTTAAATGTTAGCGACAAATTCAGTTTGTAACTTCTGGCAAAACAAAATGCATACATAGGCTGTGTGAAGCTTGAAGGCTGCCAGCTTGCATCAGGGATCCATAGGAATTCTCAGCATTTGAACAGCATTAATTTCATTCTTACAGGAAGTAATTGAGTTAGGTTGGAAGCAGGGACATCCAGCCATCCAATGCTTATTGAGCCCCACATGTGACAGGCACTGGGGCTGTGAGACGAGCAGAGCAGACAACAGTATAAACTTCAGGAGCTGGATGAGGACGACCCCGTTTTGTTCCTTGTCGTGTCCCTAGCGCTCCATGCGGAGTGGGCACTTTAGAAGGAACGAATGAATGAATGCATGTGTGGATAGGTGAGGATGTGGACACGTGGCACTCGCTCTCAGAGTGCACGACCCGTCCACTGTTGGGTGGAAGACTAGCCTTTCAGGGGACAGGGCAGGGCGGAGAGCCAAAGGATTCCTGGTGGAGGAGACTCAAGTGGCCAAAGGGGCACAGAGCAGAGGTCAGGTCCCACCTGAGAGCTTAGGGAAGCTTCCCCAGCACGATGTTTATAGGCCGAGTCTGGAAGGACCCAAAAGGGAAAGAGGAGTAAGGCAGGAGGTCTTGTTGGGTGCCACGACCAGTGAGGACAGTCAGCTTGAGGATTCCCGGGCTCCAGGGGGCCTCCCGAAGAGCTGCTGCATTTCCAGTCCAGTGGCTGTTGGGCTCTTGGCCATCTCACAGGTATTACTTTTCCACCGTGGAACGAAGTACGCTCTTGGAGATCTGGGAGAGATGAGATGCATAATCCATTTCTTGGAGTGTTTTCTAACTCTTCTTCCAAGTGGACACCCAGAAACATGCCTTTTAAATGTTAATGGGGCTTTTTATTGACGCAGTGTAAAGGTTAAGAGCTTGTGGAAGATACAACTAAATGTCAGTGTGTTCCATCCAGTTCCGGATGCCGCCATGAAGGGGCAGTCTTTCCCCGTCACCGCTGCAGGTCACCTGTCTTGCCGGTGGATCTTCTGAAAGGGCTCTGTTCCTGGAAAAAGGCTGCTGCCTTTCTCAGCCCGGATGGAAGTTCAGCCTGTTCTGTTGCCTGTGATTGTCTTCATTTTCTGGCAATCTCAGGACAACTCGCCTGTCCCCTCTGTGAGGTGTGAGGATGAATGGATAAGAGGATTTTAAATGCAGCAAAAGTTACACTAGACAGACTCCCCGCCCCACCCCACCGAGTAATTAAAGATGTCTTAAATGATGGGTCCCTGAAGAACTCCCTTGCTTGCACCTTTTTGCTTATTAAAGTAGCCCAGCCTCAGCGAGGATACCCACAGAGACTGACAGACAGGGAAGTGCCATTCTAAGGTGCTGGCTTCACCTGAGTCTTCCTGGATTTCCTTTGTTTGGAATGTTATCATCCAACCAGCAAGGATGGTTGGACGTGGGTGGGGGGGTGCTGGAGGTGGGCATGGGGAGTGTGTAGGGGGCAGGGGCTACAAGAGAGGTAAAGGGAGGAGGTGGTCCTTGTGCTCAACTCTCAAGGGTCTGTGTTCAGCTCTTGAGAGACGAGTCATAAGGGAAAAGTGAATGACTGCCTCCCTGAATGACGAGCAGTGGCAGAAAGGAGTGGACCATGTGCCAGGCACTGCACTGAGTCCTTTCATGCATGAGATGCTGGGTCTTCAGGACCTTACGACATGAGTATGTTTTCAGCTCTACCTCACAGGAGGAAACAGACTTAAGAGCGCTGCAGCCACTAAGTGGCAGAGCTGGGGTTTAAACCCGGAGGCAGGCTCTTAACCCCTGTGCTCTTTCGTCTCCTGCTGTACAGAATGAGACAGGGCATCTGCGTGCCAGGTTGGGGATAATTCAGGTGTTGAGAAAGAGAATGTCATATGCCAGAGATGTGGGCATGAGCTGTGATCAATTTAGTCAAAGCACAGTGACATGTAGCACTGTGTGCAACGGAGGGTCAGGCCTTTAACTGTTCCTTCAGCATTGTTTCTAGAACCAGAGTTACATGGCTAAATGCTTAAACCCAGTTCCCCAAACACAAATCCAAGTCCAATGGGCAGCATTCCCCCTTTCCTCGAAAGCTGGAGTAACCTGATGAGGGGAGTTGGGAAGGATTCTGGGAACAAAGTTTGTATGGTTCCATTCCATTCCGTCTAGGCTGAATGCTCACTGGGAATGAGGACTGTGTCTCAGCCATCCACAGTTCCAGGCCCTGCACACAGTTGGGGCCTGAGGAAGGGAGCCCACCTCAGACTGACTCCCCCCAACAATCCTCACAGCCTTTTCATATGGGATCCCCTTGCCCACTGAGTCAGGGCTGGACTCAGGTGTGAGTGGTGACATGTGCCTTCTCAGATGGGGTTATAAAGGGCATTGCATGAACAGAAGAATGGATAAAGAAGATGTGGTGTGTATATATATACAACTCAGCTGTAAAGAAAAGCGAAATGATGCCATTTGCAGCAACATGGATGCAACCAGAGATTATCATGCTAAGTGAAGTAAGTCAGACAGACAAATACTATATGATATCACTTATGTGTGGGGTCTAAAATACGACACAGGTTTTGAGACAGAAACGGAATCACAGAATAGACGGATGGTTGCAAGGGGCAGAGTGGGAGGGAGAGGGACGGACTGGGAGTCTGGGGTTGGTAGATGCAGACTGTTAGGTTTAGAATGGATGAACAACGAGGTCTTAATGTGTAGCACAGGGAACTATACTCAATATCCTGTGATAAGCCATAGTGAAAGAATGTGTATAGTACAGTGTATGTGTATAACTGAGTTACTTTACAGCAGAGATTGGCACAACATTGTAAATCAACCATACTTCAGTAAGGGCTTCCCAGGAGGCTCAGAGCTAAAGAATCTGCCAATTCAGGAGATGCAAGCGATACAGGTTCAATCCCTGGGTTTACAGGAGATGGCAACCCACTCCAGTATTCTTGCCTGGAGAATTCCATGGACAGAGGAACCTGGTGGGCTACAGTCCACAGGGCCACAAAGAGTCAGGCATGACTGAGCAACTTAGCACACACACAGCATACTGTAATTTAAAACAATAATAATAAAGGGCTTTGCACTCGCCATTTTGTTCCCGGGGGAAACCAGCTGCCTTGTGTGGGGATACATAGGCAGCCCCCTGGAGAGCTGAGGTCCCTGGACAGCTGAGGTCCCTGGACAGCAGCCACTCCAACTTGCCAACGAGGCATTTCAGGGCCCCAGGACCTGGATCCTTCAGCCCTGGTCAAGGCTTTGGATGACTGCAGCCCCAGCCAACATCGGACTGCTGCTGCTTCAGAGACCCTTTCAGAAACCCTACCCCGCTGAGCTCTTCTCAAATTCCTGACTCAGAATCTGTGAACATGATGTATGATTGTATTAGGCCTCTAAGTTATGGGGTAATTTGTTATGCAACACTAGGTAGCTGGAAGAGTACTAAATAAAGGTCTATCATCAATGGACAGTGACTGAGAGACCTCCAGTAAATCAATGTATTTCTACCTGTGTTAGTCAAGGCTATTTTCATTTCAAGTAATAAAAGCCCAACTCCAACTAGCTTAAGCAAAATGGGGCATTTCACTGCCAGTGTAGTTGAGAACCCCAGGAGTGTCTGGAAGCATTTGTGGCTGTATCCAGGGTATGTCTTAGCCTCCCAGTTCTGTTTTCCTTTGTGAGTTGACCGTGCTCTTCCCTCCATCAAGGCTCTATGCCAGCTCTCAGTGCTTAGCTCTGAAAGAGCCCTTTGCTGGAAACGGGCTGACTTTGAGACCAGGTCCATGGCTTCTCGCTCAGTCATGCTCTGCCTGAGGCAGGGCAGCCGTGGGAAGACTTCCACTGTGAGTGAAGTTTGGGAAAACTGTCTTTTGACTTCTGCCTGTCCTGCTTCTGCAGAAGGTGGTCACCCTGCCACTTTGGGCCTAAATCATCCCAATTTGCAGGCCCAACAGAAAGAGAATTCCCATCCCACAGACCCTGTGTCCTTCTGGGGAAGGTGAAGGACTGATGGGCAAACTGCAGGATCGCAGGGGCCTGGCCAGGCCCCAAGCCACAGCTCCATCCATGCCATGTGAAGCTCCTGCAGTGGGGACGAGCATTTCCCAGAGAAACAAGGGATCCTGGGTGGTAAAACCAATAGAAGTCAGCTGTCTTCCTTTCATGGCTTGATGACCAGGTCACAGTCACTCACCATTTCTGGCTTTATCTTTTCATTAGCAAATAACCATGGCTTTGTTACAACATGCCCAGGGGAGGGAAGAAGCTCTTCTTCCTCTGGGCCTACTGTGTGCCAGGGCCCAGGGGAAAGGTATGCAGAGACCCCCCTCCCTCCCCCTTCTCAGGGGGGTGTTCATGCCTCATGATACAGTGGTGGGATTGCAGGGGGAACTTGATCACTGTCATTAAATCCTTCTGCTGTCCCCCCACACCTGGGCTCATCTGCGATGCTGCGCACTTCCATACCCTTTCAGATGAGTGACTGTTTCACTGTTCCACTGTGTGGATGAAACAGCAGCCCATCTTGCATTTGCTTTTTGGAACTTGAAGGTTCTGTAAAATAGATGAATGCATTGGAACAAGTGGTCCCCACGTCTGTGCAGAATCTGTGCCTCCGGGGACTGATGGCTGCCCCTCCCTGTCTAGTCTGCAGGGGAGACGGCTGGCAAGAAGAGGGAAGCTGACAGCTGCTGCGTTTTTATCCTGTTTCTGTTCTTGGAGCTGAGAGGAAGAGGTGGCTGACCGCCACTGAGTGATCAAACTCCAGATGGGCCTCTCTCGCTTCCTCTTCAGGGCTGGGGTGGATGGGTATATGGAGAAGGAACATTTTGCTGCCTACCCAAAATGCTGCTTCCCTTGCCAGTTTTGGGAACACTTCACTGAAGTGATGACTGATAGATACTTAGTTGATGGTGGCAAAGAACTGATCACATGTGAAGGCAAGGTCTAAGAGTGACCGTGGTTGAGGGTGGGGGTCTGCAAACCCTGGCCCCCAGAGTCTGCTTCTGTTCTGCAAATAAGTTTATGTGTATAACTTTTTAGAATTCCATATATATAAGTGATACCATATGACATTTATCTTTGTTTGATTTCACTTAGTATGATATTCTCCATGTCCATCCATGTTGCTGCAAATGGCATCATTTCATTCTTAAAAAAAAAAAAATCAACTTTTTATTGGAGTATAGCAGATTAACGATGCTGTGATGGTTCCAGGTGGACAGCAAAAGGATTCAGCCATACATATGTATTTCATTCTTTTTATGGCTGAATAGTATTCCATCGCATATATGTAGCACATCTTTTTGATCCATTCATTTGTTGAAGGACATTTAGTTTGTTTCTATTTCTTGGCTATTATCAATAGTGCTACTACGAACATAGGACTATATGTATTTTTTTTGAATTACAGTTCTCATCTTTTCCAGACATTTGCCCGTGAGTGGGACTGCTGGATCATATGGTAGCTCTATTTTTTGTATATTTTTTAAGGAACCTCCATAATGTTCTCTATAGTAGTTGCTTGCAGACATAGAAAACACACTTATGGTTACTAAAGTAGGGGAGGGATAAATTAGGAGTTTTGGGTTAATATGCTCTTTAAAGACCTATTGTATAGCACAAGGAACTATGTTCCATATCTTGTAATAACCTGTAATGGAAAAGAACCTAAAAATTAAATATATATACACACACACACACACACACATATCTGAATCACTTTGCTAACATAACAGGGTAAAATACTTCAATTTTAAAAAAGTTTCAAACCCCCTCCCCAAAACTACAACCCCACCAGGCCAACTAGTTAGCTACTGTGCTTGTAAATAAAGTGTTATGAGAACACAGCTATGCCCTTTCTTGTGCAGATTGCCTGTGGCTATTTTAATCAGACAACAGTGGAGGTAAGTAGTTGTGGCAAAGACTGTATGACGCACAAACCCTGAAATATTTACTATCTGCCCCTTTATGGAAAAGGCCTGCTGACCTCTAGTCTAGTGGGCACATTGTAAAGTTTGATTTGGGCGGGGAGACACTGGTTCATTCGACGAGCATTATCTGAGCATCTGGGCTATGCCAGACCCTGCTCTGTGACTGGGGGTTTAGTGGTGGGAACGTGCACCCAGGCTTAAACGCCAGGCTCCTCCATCTGTGGGATTTTCCAGCTAATAATAGTGGAGTGTGCTGCCATTTCCTTCTCCAGGAGATCTTCCCAACCCAGGGATCGATCCCAGGTCTCCTGCATTGCAGGCAAACTCTTTACCAGACATCTGAGCCACCAGGGAATCCCAAATGAATGAATGGTCATTAGTAATAATGTTGGTCATGATCCATCCACATGACTCATGTAGAGACCATGTCACCAATCACACTTGTCTTCTGTTTAGGATGAACCATATGAAACTGCCATTTTTATAGGTCAGAATGGTTGACTAATTCACACCATGCCCCTCCTCCAGGGGATCTTCCCAACCCAGGGATCAAACCTGAGTCTCCTGCACTGGCAGGCAGGTTCTTTACCACTAGCGCCACCTGGGAAGCCCAACCATGATACGTACATACTGAAATTAAACAAGTAAATGAATAGTCAATGTGGGAGCCAGTTTCTCATGGTTGGAGTGGAACGATACAAGTAAGCAAAGAAGACTAGAATGATCCGTGTGGTGATGGATTAGAGTTGGAGACGTCAGTATGAACTCAAGTTTCATATAGACACAGATGGTTGCATTTGGAAATATTTATACATATGTGCAGATGCACAGGCTAGTAACATACATATGCTTCCTTGCTCTGCCAGCTGAATGGGGCTGGAAGGAATGACAGCATAGCGGCAACCAACCCCCAGTGCCTAGATCCCTGTTCTCTAACAACACCTCTCTTCAATAAAAAGCACCAGGGCTCCGTGCAGAAGTGTCTGATTCTAGGACTGGGGTGGGATATATAAGATGAGCTTGGAGCATCCTATAGTGTCAGAAAGTAAGGAAGTGATACTGACCAGGGTTCTTGGCCTCCTCAATCAATAGAAATTGATAAGAGACCAGGCAAGGCTTTATTGGGGTGCCTTCTATAGCAGCAGGGTGCAAGCACAAGTAACAGGGCCCCTTGCTTGCTCTGCAAGGTGGGACAAGCTGGTTCCTTGTGTGGCTAGAGGGTAGAGGTGTGTTCAGGGACTGGGCAGGAAGGGTGGCTTTGGCGGTTTGCCCATCTCTTTGGTGTTGGTCTGGCTTCCCTGGTGGCTCAGATGGTAAAGAATTCGCCTGCAATGCAGGAGACCTGGGTTCAAACCCTGGGTTGGGAAGATCCCCTGGAGAAGGGAAGGGCTACCCACTCCAGTATTCTGGCCTGGAGAAGCCCATAGACAGAGAAGCCTGGGAGGCTATATATAGTCCATGGGGTTGCAAACAGTTAGACACGACTGAGTGACTCACTTTCACTTTGATGCTGAGTGCAGGGGGCATGCACAGGACCCCGTTTTTGCTCCTCATCCCCTCTTTTTTCTCCTGGCTCTTCAAAAGTGGCAGTTGGGTTTTTGGTCGCTTGGTATCTTGTTGGCCATAATTTGCTCCAACCGTGCATGCACACAGTTATTTTTAGTCCATCATCGTTTTTCTGTATTTTGTTGCTAGAGAGGGTTGTCCAGGTACGAACACTGCAGCAAAGGGTCCTAGGCCCCAGCCTGTTTCAGGAGCACTAAACAAATCAAGACAAATCAGCACACTGATGACGGGGAGCATCTCAGATGGACACAGGAGCAGCTGAAAGAGCTCTCACAGTCAAAGCTGGTACAAATCTGACCAACAAAATGAATAAAGTAGTACTGGATTATAACTCAAAGTATAGAATAAATACTCATGGTACCATACTGACAAAGATTAATAACTGAAGAAATAAAGGGCCCAGAAAAATGATACTAAATAAAAATGAGGAAATCTGAATAAATTTGAACTTTAATTAATAATAATGCATCAATATGTGGGCATACAGAAACTGTACTATCTTTTCCCAGAACTGTTCTAAAATAAAAAGTTTAAACATTTATTTAAAAAAAGATAGATTGTGGCAATGTCACGTGCTCAGCCTCGTAGTGTTTTTCCTGGTTTAGTTTGTGGGCATGAATTCATATTGTGCCATCTAACCTCTGTTGTCTGACCTTCAACGTAGCCAGTGACCCCAAGGGACAAAAAGCCCAAGTTAGGGATATGTCCTGAGGCCAGAAAATGGCCCGGCATCCAGACTGCACACATTGGTTACCTGGAAAAGCCAAGGAATAGGATAGACAGGGGGTGGCCCATGAGTCAGATCCGGGGGTGGGGTGCATTTTTGTCAATAAAGGTTTTTTGGAACATAGCCAGCCTGCTTATTTACAT
Source organism: Redunca redunca (assembly GCA_006410935.1). Classification (NCBI taxonomy): domain Eukaryota; kingdom Metazoa; phylum Chordata; class Mammalia; order Artiodactyla; family Bovidae; genus Redunca; species Redunca redunca. The sequence continues at coordinate 156,179 of SJYQ01000998.1, forward strand.
GTCATCTATGGCTGCTTTTGCGGGACAATGGCAGAGTGGACTGTTGCACCAGAAATCCACATGGCCCACAAATATTTATCATCTATTTGTTCCTTTAAGGAAAACGTTTGCTGACCCCAGGATAGTGGACATAGTTCTGTCACCATCCTTTAGCAGGAAGGGCAAGGAATCCCCATCTCAGGACAGGTCAGTTTTTTAACAGTGGAGCACACAGCCGGGCAAAGCCCATGCTCACTTGCTTGGGGCTGAAATGGGTCATTAATATTGAATGTTAACAACCTACTTGCTCCAGATGATTCCGTTTAATTCTGCTGTCTCTTGTAACAGGGCTCTCACGTGCAGGGGTCGGGCCTGTTTGTCTTGCTCGGCTTTCTGAGGCTTCAGAGCATATTGATTCTGTGAAATGTACATTTCTTGGGAAAGAGCGTCTCCCAACATGACAGGAGATCACACATCACTTGTTTCCCGTGCCTTTCATTCCCCTCTGAACATGATAAAATCATGATCCCAGTATCACTGAGGGACCCTCGTGTCTCTTGGAAGCAGGCCTTCTTTTGTTTGCCTTCTTTTTTCATCTCTTTCAATCAGTGAGGCAGAGTGGAAAACTGTTCACTGGCTTGGAGGCAGGCAGGTCTGAGTGTGAGTCGTCCCCCGGTTGCTTGCTGGGATGCATGACTTTGGACAAGCTGCCTAACTCCCTGGAGCCTGCGGCTGTTCCACAGTAAAATGGGGAGCAGGCGGGCATTACTGGGGATCCGGTGAGGATGCTTGGAGAGAGCCTGCTGCTGCTGCAGGGCTTCCTCGTGGTGTAATCCCTTCTCAGAGGCGGGGCTGACATTAGGTGAAACCCACTGGTGCGTCTGTGACGGTGGAGTTGGTCGCAGCGTCCTGGTCGGTCACTGCCCACACCACAGCAGATGCTCGATATTCTGAAAGGCATCGGTGAGTAAAGATGAATTCTCTCCTTCCTTCCAGAGCTTCAGACAATTCCATCGGCCTACCCTGTGCAGAGGCCGTCGGAGTCTGATCCAGACCCCGCTGGTCTGGCCAGGGCACCTTTCCCCAGCCGCTGTGAGTGCGGCACAGCCGTGCCTTCTCTAGAGAAGCGCCCTCTCCGGGTGGGAGGGGAGCCCTTGCCCCAGGGAGTAGACGCAGCCGTAGGGAAGGCGGGCCCCGCCTCTGGGTGCTGCAGTCTGTGCTCCAGAGCACAGGTCGAGGGAAGACATTGTCTACTCGCTCAGCTCTTTCCCCTTAGCTTCCTCAGGCCCCCACCTCCCTTCTCCTGAAAGACCCCCACCCCTTAAAAACTCATGCCCACCCAAGTCCCTGTCTTTGGCTCTGCTTCTAGGAAACCCGGCCCAAGGCCAACAGTGTCCTGCTGTTACATATCTTTATGCAACCCCTGGAATAGTGATCAAACTTGGGGACCCAGTGAGCAAGGGTCTGAGTGGCCATGTGCACGGAGCTGGTTGGGTGGGGTCTGCAGGGGACCCTGATGAAGGGTTTTGTCAAATATCACTATCCCCTTGACACACATCAAAAAATGTGAGGTCACACTCCAGGCTTTCCCCTGCAACACACTGGCCCCTGTTGTCTGCTGTGCTATCAGCAGGTGTTGAGTTTGGGAAGAGAGTGTGTGTGATGTATGTGATGTTTGTGTGTGGAGTGTGTGTGATGTGCGTATGCGTGAATTTATATATGGGGTTCTTTGTGTATGTGGTGTGTGATGTGTGTGTGATGTATGTGTAATGTGTGTGTGGATGCATTTATATATGGGTTCTGTGTCTTGTGTGATGTACGTGTGTGCTGTGTGTATGATGTGTGCATGTGTGACGTGTGTGTGTCATGTGTGATGTGCATGTGATGTGTGTGTGTGTGATGTGCATGTGATGTGTGCGTGTGCAAGGATTTATATATGGGGTTCTGTGTGTGATGTGTGCGTGTGTGATGTATGTGTGATGTGTGTGTGGATGCATTTATATATGGGTTCTGTGTCTTGTGTGATGTGTGTGTGATGTGTGTATGTTATGTGTGTGTGATGTGCATGTGTGATGTGTGTGTGGATGCATTTATATATGGATTCTGTGTCTTGTGTGATGTGTGTGTGTGCTGTGTGTGTGATGTGTGATGTGTGTGATGTCTCTGTGTGTGATGTGTGCGTGTGATGTGTGTGTGTGTGATGTGTGTGTGTGATGTGTGTGTGCGTGTGATGTGTGTGTGCATGCATTTATATAGGGGTTTCTGTGTGTGAGGTTTGAGCCCCGCTTCTGGCTTGCCTCATCCACCTGTTGCTCTGGGTCCCTCAGGAGTGACTGACCGGCACAGAAAGAGGGCACTGGGACGCCTTGTTCATGGGGACTTTGGACCATCCCCACCATATTGGGCCTGTTGGCCTCTGGGGCATAACTTGGCCTCTTCTGGCTTTGAGGTGCCATCTGGTCTGGGAGGTGTTCTCAGACTGGGCACAGCCTGCTGGTCTCTGACATCTCTGAAAACAGTCCAGCCTGACCTGAGTGGGCACCAGGGGTGGGGCTACATCTTGGGAAAGGCTGCTTTGGGTGAACCTCGTTTCTGGACTTGGTTCTGTCACTAAGGTGCAGAGGACACTGGGCCAGTTGCTGCCCACTGGCCCCATCCTAGCCTGCCTAGAGGAGAGCTCATCTCTCCTTGGGTGAGCCAGGCTGAACCAGCTCTGCCTGGGTGACAAGCTGGGAGACAGACAGTAACCTCTGGAGCAGCTCTGGACTAGTCAGCACTCCTGTTTGTAAGGGTTGGAGACCAGCTTGCATTAACTTAGACAAACGTGTCCAGAATCCAAGGAAGGGCAGGATGTGCTGGGCTTCCAGAACACTTGGAACCACCGGCCGAGCCCCTTCTTCACCTTTGGCACAGAAGTAAGGGACTTTATAGTATTTTCCTCATTTGGTACTCAAAACAGACTGCTGGAGGAAACAGAGACTCAGACTACCCTCCCAAAGTCACACAGGCTGTAAAGGTGTCACTGACTTCAAAGCCTGAGTTCTCAGTCACCAGGCAGTGTATCAGTGTATTCATGAGAGGTGGCTAAACTGTTGTAACAGACCCAAACCCAGTGGCATATACACAATGGAAGTTTATATCTGACTCATGTTAACCGTGATGGGGGGCCCCAGGTAAATGGGGGAAGGGGTGGTTTATGGTATGTACAATTGTTTGGGGCACAAGCTCAAAGTCTCTGACATCTCCAACTTGTGTTTTCTAAGGAACTCTTGGAGACACAACATGGGGGAGCATTGTGGTAGGAGTTTATGGGCCAGAACAGGAAGTGGCACATCACTTCTGTTCCCATTCCATTGACTTGAACTCAGCCATGTGGCCCCACCTAGGTGCAAGGGCTGCTGGGAAATCTGGTTAGCTGTCCTTGAGGAAGGGAGGGACCAAATCTGGTGGGCAGCTTGCAGTCTCCACCACACTGCACAAGCGTTTCCATTACTTCTTGCTTTCTTCTAGTCCTTGCTCATAGTTTTCCTACTTGAGCCAGAATATATATATATATACATATTCTAGTTTTCATCTGCTTTCTTTCACTTAACATAATCCTTTTTCTATGTGGCTCCACTGAGTTTTCATAACAATCATGATTACAGGCTGTGTACTCCAACTGTTGGACAGTTAAGCCACTCCAGGTCTTTTCAGATAATAAAAACAGTAAACACTCTTCTGCAAAAAAAAACAAAAAACAAAACTTTGCTACTGTTGAATTATTTCCTTAAAGTTTTAGGAGTGGGAATACCAAGTATAATGAGTGAGCAGTTTTATGGCTCTTGACGCTTATTATTTCATTGCTTTTCAAAGGGTGTGTCATCATCCACAGTGATACTCATTGTCTTATCAATGAGTAAGCACTGGGTGCTATAATTTTTTTTTTCTAATTTAGTTGTTGGAAACTGGTTTATAATGATGGCCTTTTCCAGGTCTCACTATATTAGGGGAGTTTGTGTGTGGGGGGGGTGTGTGTATCTGGCCTAATTCATCCCTTCTGTAATTTTAGCCTCTTCTTTTGTCTTTGGAGGTGACAAAATCATTTATTCACTAAACAAAAATTTAACGACTGCCTGCTATATGCCCAGCAGTGGTCTAAGCCCTAAAGCATTTAGGGGAATAAAAAAAGGCAGTCTTATAATGGGACCTAATAAAACTTAAAAGCTTTTGCATTGCAAAGGAAATCATCAACAAAATGAAAAGACAGCCTATGGAATGAGAGAAGATATTTGCAAATGATGCAACTGACAAGGGGTTAATGTTAAAATATACAACCAGCTCATAAAACTCAATACCAAAAAAAAAAAAAATGGACAGAAGACCTAAATAGACATTTCTCTGAAGAAGACATATAGATGGCCAATAGGCACATGAGAAGATGCTCAACATTGCTTATTATTAGAGAAATGTAAATCAAACCACAATGAAATAATGTCTCACACCAGTCAGCATGGCTATCATCAAAAAGTCTACAATAAATGCTGTAGGGGGTTAAGAGCCCAAACAGGAAGGCCAGCTGGGAGGTCACTGGATTAATCCAGTAGAGACACGGTGGAGGCTTGGACCAGGGCAGCAGTAGTGGGTGTGAAGAGAAGCCAATGGATGTGGGGTGTGCTTTGAAGGTTGCGTTGACATGAACTGCTCTGCCCAGGGAACCCTCTATCTTTTAAAGATGTCTCTTGCAGAGGTATTGAATATCTTAACATCATAGTCTTTGGGTTTAGATCTGAGTGCAGTCTGCTAGTCAGATGCTTGGAATGTAGTCACTCTTGCCTTTGGATACCAAATAACTTGTTCAAGTTGTATGGCTAGGGGGTGACAAGACCAGCTTTGACCTTAGTCAATCTGGTCCGAGTACCCCAGTTACAGTCATCATGCTACACTATCTCTCAGCTCTGGCACTATCTCTCATCACCCCATCCAGCTAGTATCTGATGCTCAGAGTTCTCCAGGACACCTGCCGGGGGGTCTGGAGCCTTTGTAGGAATGCTCCAAGGAGTGGGAGCTCACCACCTCTCCAAGTCTCTCTTTCTTGAGACACCTCTGGGTATTAAAATACATAGATTAATAGTCACGGGTGTGGATGTGGGGCTCGGGCAGCCCTGAGCTCCATGACTTACTGGCCGTGTAACTTTGGATGTCACTTTTTTCTCAGAGCCCTGGTTCCCTCAATTGAAAACCAGGGTTGGCAGAGAGTCCCCCTGGGGTTACTGGGAGGACTGGGTGAGCATCCAGCCCCTAGACTGGCTCACACATAACAGGTGGCTCGTGATGCTGAAAATGTCGTTCCTTGTTCACTTACTGCTCTACTTGCCATCTTAATTTTTAAAGGAGATTTCTGTGACTTCTGAATATCTCTGTTTAGCTCCACTAGGTGTTGGTGTTTATTAACTTGACTTTCCGTGAGGGTGGAGGCGTCTCTCTCCTTTGTGAGGGTTTGAACTCCCCTAGAGCAGAGCCTGGACTTGTGGTCAGTGAACCCTGCACGCATGGCCCCTGCATACTGCTGGGCACAGGGGGCAGATGAATAAAATGCAGGGTTCTCCATTTGCTGAGAACTCCTCGGAGCAGCTCTTGTGAACTCAGTGACCCCATATCCTCACTCACCCCAGTAGCTCCTTCAGTGAGCTAAATAAACATTAGGTGCTAAATAAATGTAAACGTGACCACTTTGAACAACATATTTACACTTAGAAGAGATTTGTTTGGGATCCTTATTTTTTGAAGATTTATTATTTCTTTTTGGTTGTGCTGGGTCTTCATTGCTGTGCACGGGCTTCCTCTAATTTGCCGTGAGCTGGGGCTGCTCTGTGTGGCGATGTGTGGGCTTCTCATTGCATGCCTTCTATTGCTGCAGAGCACAGGTTCCAGGTGTGCAGGCTTCAGCGATTGCAGCTCATGCATGGGCTGTAGAGTGTGGGCTCAGTACTCTGGCGCACAGGCCTAGTTGCTTCATGGGCTGTGCAATCTCCCCGGGCCAAGGATCAAACCCATGTCCCCTGCACTGGCAGGCAGATTCTTAACCACTGGACCACCAGCGAAGCCCTGGGATCTGTTTTTTAAAAATTCAGTGGTGCTTAAGTATGGTTTGGGGACCAGCAGCCAGGACTGGCTATACAATCTGTGAGGCACGATATAAAATAAAAATGAAGGATTCCACGCTAAAAAGTCAAGAACCTGAAGGTGATGACAGTGAAAGGCACTCAGTCGTGTCCGACTCTTTGCGACCCCATGGACTATACAGTCCATGGAATTCTCTAGGCCAGAATACTGGAGTGGGTAGCCTTTCCCTTCTCCAGGGGGGTCTTCCCAACCCAGGGGTTGAAGACAGGTCTCCCACATTGCAGGCAGAATTTTTACCAGCTGAGCTATCAGGAGAGCCCTGATGACAGCAGAGCATTAAACCAAGCCCAGGGCCTTTCTGAGCCCGGGGTCCTGTGGGGCTGCGTGGCCTCTACACCCACAAAGCTGGCCCTGCCAGCCACATCAGCGCTGCCTGGGAGCTGGACAGCCATGCAGACTCCCAGACATACTGAGTGGGAGTCTCTGGAGGTGGGGTTCAGGAAGCTTCCTGGTGATTCTCAAGCACAGGAAAGTTGGAGTTCTGCCTTAATCTCTGGAGGAAGTCACAGAGCGCTATTAGAGGCAGAAGCCTGCACGAGCTGCTTCACTGGCCTGATCCAGGCCAGCATTTATCATGGGGTATTCTCCCTTTGGGTGAGTGGCTTTGACAAAAGAAGCCATTGCTTAAGTTGGTCAGGAACCAGGCACTTTATCTGCTCCACCTGTCCGATCTAGCGGCTTGCTCATTCTTCAAGTGCCTTCCTCTGCCGCCTAGTCCATCCATTGCCTCGGACGCAGTGAAATGACTTTTCCTGAACAGACCGCTTGAATCTCATCTGGGTCTGGCAAGGTGAGACTCTTCTCTGCTGATTCTCTGCTAGAGGACTGGTGAGCTCCCCATCACAGGGACTGTGCAAGAGGAGATCGGATGATCACCAGGCAGGGATGCTATCAGAAAGAGCCCAGAATTCAGTGCGGCATCAGACTGGATGATTTTGAAGGTCCCTCTCATTAATGAATAGCACTGCCCCTCTCTTTTTAGCATTTGCATCTCTTTTCTTTTCCTGGAAGCTTGTTCCTCACCACAGTCTATGCACAGTCTCAAGCTGTGTGAGAAGGAATAAGGACGAATAATACCGAGTATGGTAGAATGTAGCAGCTATGGATTTTAGAGTCAGACACTATTGTGCTGAACTATCCCGGCTGTGCTCTAAATAACCGAGTGACTTGGGCACGTGTAACAGACAGTCTTGTTGCCCTGCCCCCAACCCCAGCTTAGTGATATGTGAATACCAGAGCCCGAGAGCCAGCTGTTAAATCTTGGGGAATTTTGCAGGCCAATTGATATCACATGGGTAGCTTGAAATTGACCATATTTACACCACAGAAATCAACAAATATTACAAATTAGGGCTGTTTTTTTTTTCTTTTTCATCTCAAGAGCCAGTCATTAAATATAGGGCTGGCCAAAAAGTTCATCTGGGTTTTCCTATAAGATCTTATGGAAAAACCCAAATGAACTCTTTGGCCAACTCACTATTTCCCACCACACCATGGCTCTGGTCTTCCTACATCAGTAGGTATTGGCTAACTTCCATCTGTCTCTCCTTGCCTGTGAGCTTTCTCCAAAGCTGTGGAATGTGACCCTGTCCTTGCAGAGGGCAGGCTGGGAATTAGTGCTCCTGGGAGCAGCCCTCAGGTGTGTAAATACCCCGGTTCTCCTTCCCCTTGGCTGGGATGGCTCTGAGGTGTCGGTTTCACATGGACTCATGGCCCTTCTCCATCGGATTATGCTCTAGCGGTGACAGCTCGAGCTGTCTTGAGACCAGTGTTTTTCAGTTGCCTTTCCTTCCTTATCTCACATCCCCACTTGTAGACAGGTATTTTTTGCACTTCCCAAACCCTTGTGTTGAATCCCTGCCTCATGTCTGCTTCTGGGGGAGCCCAAACTAAGACCGCCTGTGATGTCACCCCTGCAGGCTTCAGTCTCCCAAATAGAAATGGGGTGTTAATTACTGGCTCCCAGGCAGGTGTGAAGGTTGACTAAGCAGAAATTGGTCTACTTTGAAGTGCACGGATATGCTCAGAAAACATGATGATAGAACATAGTACACAGTAAGCACTCAGTGAGTGATCCAGCAGCATCCACTATGGCTAATCCTAATCCTACTGATCCCATCTCCTTCAGTTTCAGGTGACCAATGCCACCTCAAGCATACTTAAGCAATATGCCTGGATATTACGGGCATATGGAATGAAAGGGGTTGCTTCATGGACCATGGACTGGGGACTTAGTGACACCAAGATGCTGTCCATCTGTCCTCTCTGTTGGTGTTAACATCTCTTGATGACTTGCCTTATTTTGTCCTAGTGCAGAAAAGCTCCTTCCTTGTAGTGGGGAACTTGGAGGGAGTGAGGAGTAATTTTTGTGGCACTAAGTTACTGACATTTGGGGATTTATTCGCCACTGCAGCATACTCAGAGACTTTCCGCACATTGTTTATAATTTTCTTACATGCCTTACAAAGTAGGTATTCATATTTCCACTTATCAGGTAGGAAAAACTGAGGTTCAGAGAGGTCGAAAACTTTCTCCTAAGATCACCCATCTAGTACATGGTAAATCCAAGAATCAAAGTGAGCTCTGATCGGTTGTAGGGGCTGTTTTCTTGCCTCACCAAGCTGGGGGTCTTAAAGGTATAAATCAGTATCGAGGAGGTGGGGGAGGAGGAGAATAGCAGAACTGACAAATCGGATGACGTGGAAATGAACATCAGTACAGCCCACCTCCTGCCAAAACCCCAACTGCGGAACGTAACAGATTACACAATGAGTCTGGCACTTGGGATATTTTCAGATGAGCTAGCTGTTCTGGAGCATTTGCTAACACTCTGGACGAGTCTTCAAAAACCCCCTTCATATTTCATGCAGGCAGGCAGAGCAGGATGATAATGCATGCTAACGCCCCTTCAAGGGAGTCCAGGAGGACTGTTCTCTTTAGTCCCTCATTAAAGTTGTGTGTGCACTTCTAGGAATGATGGCCAGCATCTGGACCAGATGTCAGAAGGGCCACAGCTGGGAGGGCCCTCAATCCTTGGCCAACTGGCTTCTCCCCAGTGAGGCTTCTGGGCAAACTTCACTTGCTCTCAGGATTAAATAAATGCTAATGTCCCCAGCATGCTGCCTCCCTTTTCCTGAGAATAACTTTTCTTTGCATTCCCATCCCTCCCATTCTGACCCCCTAGTGGGCTCCTGCCTCCACCTCCCATTGATTGATTTGGCCACAAGTGATTGGTCTAGAGGTTGGTTTGTGACCCAAGCTGGGCCAACTGGGGCCCTTCTCTGGGATTTTGAACTTGGGAAGGGAGAGAGTGTCAGTCTGTCCTTCTGTCTGGTGTAGGCTCTGAGACATGAGGCCCGGGGCTCATCTCCTGCCAGCAGCAGCGAAGTTTATTTGCTGGGAGAAGGAAGAAATTGACAGAGGCAGAGATGAAGAGCATGCGCTGTTGCAGTTCAAGTGCTTGTTTTCAGTTACACTTGTACACTCTTGCTCTTCTGGTTACTCCTCCATTGACTGTAGTCTAATGGTGGTGGGTACAGTCACCAAGTTCACACAGTTCAAGCCCTAGCTCATGGCCTAGGTACATGATAGCAGTTTTTGCCTTCTGTAAAAAAATGGGATAAATGAACATATCTGCCTCACAGTGTGGTTGTAAGGAATAAGAGATACATGTAAAGTGCTTGGAAGAGCATCTGGGAGGTATTAAATGCTGCATAAATGTCCCCTCTCCTTTTTCTCCTCTTCCCTCTTCCTCCTCCTAATAGTAATAATAATAGCAACAACCAAAATCTTATATCTACTACTACTACTTAGATATAATATTCCCCCAGATTGATTGAGATATAATTGACACATAGCATTGTTAAATTTAAGTATGCAACAAGCTAATTTAATATTCTCATATGTTACAAAATGATTACCACCATATTGTTAGCTAACAACCTCTAGCACATCATAGGATTTCTTTTTTGTGGTGAGAATGTTTAAGATCTGATCTCTTAGCAACTTTCCAGTATATAATACAGTATTATTAACTCTAATCACCATGCTGGACATTAGCTCCCCAGAACATATTCATCTTATAACTCAAAGTTTGTACTCCTTGGGCTTCCCTGATATCTCAGTTAGTAAAGAATCTGCCCGCAATGCAGGAGACCCTGGTTTGTCGGGAAGACCTGCTGGAGAAGGGATAGGCTACATACTCCAGAATTCTTGGGCTTCCCTTGTGGCTCAGCTGGTAAAGAATCCACCTGCAAGGCGGGAGACCTGGCTTCAATCCCTGGGTTAGGAAGATCCTCTGGAGAAGGGAAAGGCTACCCATTCTATTATTCTGGCCTAGAGAATTCCATGGACTGTATAGTTCATGGGGTTGCAAAGTGTCAGACATGACTGAGCGAACTTCACTTTGTACTCCTTGACCAACATCTCCCCATTTCCATAACCTCCCAGCCCTTGGTAACTACAATAATATTATTATTATATATATTAATAGGAATATCAGAAATATGCCACTATATCTGATATATGACTACTATTATATCTAATATCTAATAATAATATTATTATTTTTCATTCCAATCCCAAAGAAAGGCAATGTCAAAGCATGTTTAAACTACAGCACAATTGCACTCATCTCACACACTAGCAAAGTAATGCTCAAAATTCTCCAAGTGAGGCTTCAACAGTACGTGTACCGAGAACTTCCAGATGTTCAAGTTGGATTTAGAAAAGGCAGAGGAACCAGAGATCAAATTGCCAACATCTGCTGGATCATTGAAAAAGCAAGTGAATTCCAGAAAAACATGTACATCTGCTTTAATGACTACACCAAAGCCTTTGACTGTGTGGATCACAACAAACTGTGGAAAATTCTTAGAGATGGGAATACCAGACCACCTGACCTGCCTCCTGAGGAAATCTGTATGCAGGTCAAGAAGCAACAGTTAGAACTGGATATGGAACAACAGACTGGTTCCAAATAGGAAAAGGAGTGCGTCAAGGCTGTATATTGTCACCCTGCTTATTTAATTTATATTCAGAGAATATCACGCTAAATGCCAGCCTGATTGAAGCACAAGCTGGAATCAAGATTGCTGGGAGAAACATCAACAACCTCAGATATGCAGATGACATCACACCTATGGCAGAAAGTGAAGAAGAACTAAAGAGGCTCTTGATGAAAGTGAAAGAGGAGAGTGAAAAAGTTGGCTTAAAACTCAACATTCAGAAAACTAAGATCATGGCATCTGGTCCCATTAGTTCATGGGAAATAGATGGGGAAACAGTGGAAATAGTGACAGATTTTATATTTTTGGGCTCCAAAATTATTGTAGATGGTGATTGCAGTCATGAAATTAAAAGACGCTTGCTCCTTGGAAGAAAAGCTATGACCAACCTAGACAGCATATTAAAAAGCAGAGAAATTTCTTGGCCGACAAAGGTCCATCTAGTCAAGGCTATGGTTTTTCCAGTAGTCTTGTGTGGATGTGAGAGTTGGACCGTAAAGAAAGCTGAGTGCCAAAGAACTGATGCTTTTGAATTGTGGTGTTGGAGAAGACTCTTGAGAGCCCTTTGGATTGCAAGGAGATCAAACCTGTCAACCCTAAAGGAAATCAGTCCTGAACATTCATTGGAAGGACTGATGCTGAAGCTGAACTGATACCTAAAAATAATAGTAATAAAGACTCTTCAGTGTCTTACCAGACTTCCCTGGTGGCTCAGACGGTTAAGCGTCTGTCTACAGTGAGGGAGACCCAGGTTCGATCCCTGGGTCGGGGAAGATCCCCTGTAGAAGGAAATGGCAATCTACTCCAGTATTATTGCCTGGAAAATCCCATGGACAGAGGAGCCTGGTAGGCTACAGTCCATGGGGTCGCAAAGAGTGGACACGATTGATTGAGCGACTTCACTTTCACTTTCAGTGTCTTACCAGTAAGTTAGGCTTCTTTCACTTGCAACGAGAAACACTTGAGAGATGAAATAATCCTTCAGAAATTGGTGGAATCCTCAGAAATTGATCCTGGAACCAACTTGATCATTTACTGGGTATAGGATCTGACAGTCAAATATGCTCTACCAATGATCGCAGGGCTGACAGCTTCCCTTTGGATAGGATGGGAGGATTGGTTGGGCGGGCCTTGGAAATAGGAAGAGGCGGGGCTTCTGGCTTAGCTGTGGAAGAGAAATGAAGGCGGCTGAGGGGTGGGCTTGAGGCGATAGAGCTGGGAGAAAAGGCTTCGGATGTCTAAGCTCCAAGCTTTGGGGCTTTCTGGGAGAAATTCGGAACTGGCCCCGCACACGGAGGGCCAGAAGAAACCAAGGCAAGCGGCAGTCACTCCAAATTGGTCGGTGGTGTTTTTCACAAGCAAGAAAATTTACAAAGGAGGCTTGTCTTGGGGCCACCCAGTGAGGAGATCTCTGCGCCTGCCCGCCATAGTTTTCGAAGTTTACATGTATCCCCGCCAGAGGGTCTTTACAACGCTGTTCTCAAGGCTGCGTCCTTGAAATAGCTCCTAGTGAAGGAGCAGTGCGTTCCAAGGACAGGAGTGGGTGAGGAGACTCCATCTCCCGGGGCCAGCTCTCAGGTTACCCAGTGGTCACGTCTTCTCCATGGTCTGGATGCTGAGCCTAAGAAAGCCTCCCTGCAGGGCGGAGATGGCCACATGACGCGAAAGGGCAGGAACTGAAGACTGCACTCCTTTCCTCAGCCTGCCTCTCTTCATTGTACTCCCTTTTGTTTCTTTTTATGCCCGGAGGTTTCGCTTCAGCTTTTAACACCCGGCATCAGCAGAAGCCACCACGTGGCTCCACCAGGGAACAGAGCAGAATTAAGATGGAGAGGTTGACCCCATAGTATCGTTTGGGCTCCTGAGTCCTACTATACCTGAACCCAGTCTACCCCAGGACTCTTCAGACATAAACAGGGAATTCACTCTTTGCTGAATTGATTCCAGCTGCCTTTTTGTTGCTTTGCAATGGAAAGAGACCTGGCCAATATCACCTCCCAAATCAGCAAGTAAGAGCCAGATGCAAGCTATATGTAAACATTGGAGAAAATCAATTCAAAGTTGGAAAGGAAAAGGAAATCCCAGGGCTGAGAACTCTGAGCACATGTCCTGTGAATCACTCTGAACCAAGCAAGAGTGTGGACTGCTGGACTATAGTTGGCAGCCTGGATCCAGGCAAGGCTGGGCCAGGAAGGGAAGGAGGGACCACAGACTGACAGGAAGGGCAGCAATATAAAACAAGCCTCCAGGACTGGTATGTGTGTTTCCTTGGAGGAGGATGGAGGTCTCGTCAATGCCTGATGGATGAGAAGGACTCAGCCTGAGTCTGAGGGACCCTGATTGTTCAGGAGTGCTTCGTTTTGTGGGGTGAGGTTCTTGTTGAAAAAATGATGGAAAAGAGAAGTTAAGAAAACTAGGGTCTGTTTTCCAGTTGGTTTTTGTACTAGCCACGGTTTCATTTGTTGAGCCCTGCAATGTGCTGGACACTTACTCCTTCCAACCATGCCTGCCATATACAGCTGTTCATATCCAGCCCTGCACAACTCCTGGGTGAATGGCATACTTTGGAATTGTGCAGTGCACAACCTTTGCAGCTGTAGGGGCCAGTCATGTTTCTAACAAACTGTAAGCTAGGTGGTGTTATATCCTCATTTTATTTTTTTTTTATNTGTGTGTATGTGTGTTAGTTGCTCAGTCGTGTCTGACTCTTAGCGACCCCAGGGACTGAAGCCCATCAGGCTCCTCTGTCCATGGAATTATCCAGGCAAGAGTACTGAGTGGGTAGCCATTGCCTTCTCCGGGGAATCTTCTGGACCCAGGGATTAAACCCACATCTCCTAGGTGTCCTGCTATCAGAATCGTTGCAGGCAGATTCTCTATCATCTGAGCTACCAGGGAAGCCCAACTTAGCTTGTGGATGGGACCAAACCCAGGTCAAATTAACTTGCCTTCCATTATATCACTTAGCTCTCTGTGAGATAAAATGCTCTTTAGGATAAATTTAGTTGCTTCTCATGTCTCAGATTTCCATGAAGCATAGACCAGTGGAGTCATATTATTCATCTTGATTCCCCCAGTTCTTAGCATGGTACCTGTATCCAGTGGGTGTTTGGCAAGTGCTTGTTGAACTGAACTGGCACTGAATGGAGTACCAGGACTCCATGAAGAAAACCTCATTCAGGGGCCTGGACAGAGGAAAGTACACTTAAAGGAATTTTTTTTTTTTTTTTTCTGGCTTCTTATAGAAGTAAATCCAGCAATATATTAAAAAAAATAATTTTATTTGTTTATTTGTTTTTGGCTGTGCTGGGTCTTCAGTGCGTCACGTGGCCTTTTCTCTAGTTGCAGCATGGGCTTCTCATTGCAGTGGCTTCTCTTGCTGCGGGGCACAGGCTCTGGAGCATGTGGCCTTCAGTAGTTGGGTCTCCCGGGCTCTGCAGTACAAGTTCAGTAGTTGTGGGGCATGAGCTTAGTTGCTCAGAGGCATGTGGAATCTTCCTGGCTCAGGGATCAAACCTGTGTTTTTTGCACTGGCAGGTGGCTTCTTTACCACTGAACCGCCAGGGAAGCCCCAACAATATGTTTTAAAGTTGATGGTGAAAGGGCTGATTTCTGTAGACAACTCCACACACTGAGCACTTTGTTGGAGCTGTCTGGTGTCTTGATGGAGTAGATAGCCAGGCCTGCCTGACTGCATAGTGGAGACTTGTTGATCTCTGGTATATCTTTCCCTGTTTCTAAAATACAGTTGGGACTCAAAAGTGTGTATAGGGCTGGATTCAAAAAGGATCTTACCTTTGTTGGGAAATGCATCTTTGAGATGCTCAGCTGGGGGAAAATAGGGGCCAGAAATTGCAACTTAATTTGGAGATAGAAAAATCCATTGGTAAGACACTAAAGGAGTTGGACATGACTGAGCGACTTCACTTTCATTTTTCACTTTCATGCATTGGAGGAGGAAATGGCAACCATTCTAGTGTTCTTGCTTGGAGAATCCCAGGGATAGGGGAGCCTTGTGGGCTGATGTCTGTGAGGTCGCACAGAGTTGGACACGACTGAAGTGACTTAGCAGCAGCAGTAGTAGCAGCAACAAAGGAGTTTGCCATTTCTTACTGGAATTGGCCTTGAGGTGGGGCCATGTTTGACCTGTGCATTGTTTTAAGTAAACTTGAATTAAAAGCAAACATTTAAAAGTTAGAGGAGTTTACATTAAAAATCCTGATTTTTGTTTGTTTTGTTCTTAAAAATCAGAGCATGATTGCTGGAGGTGAGAAGCAGCTGCCCCCTTTAGAAGAGCATGAGCTGCCCAGTTCACCACAGTTCCCCCCAGTTCCTATTGTGTTATGCCCAGACTGCCTCCCTTATTTCTGCTGCTAATTGCCCCTTATAGATCTTTGAGTTTGTGATTCTTATTTTGGACTCTAAGCAGGAAGATCTCTCTACCATTCTTGGTTTTTATTACAGCTTTTTTTTTTTTTAATCACCAAAAAATAAGTCACAGAGATTCAGTAGTTTCTCATCTGTTTTTGTAGACAAGGAAACTGAATCCAAATAGAAGTTAAATCACTTATCTGGGGTCACATGGCAGGGCAATGCTGGTCCTGGAGAGTCTAGTGTCTTTGTCCTTGTGGACCATGAGAACAGCTTCTACTGCCCTTTTTGATGTGGCCACCAGGAAACTCAGAGCCACATTTTCAGACCCAGTTTAGGAACTGAACTTCTGGCCTGTGTATCTTTACCTGTCTTTCTCTTTTATTCTAAATAATTTTTCTCTAGTCCCAAGTTTAATTTGTATTCTGTAATTTTGTCATACATATTTCTTGGAGTCTAAGTTCTATGTGGGTAGTGAATGAATAAATAAAATATAATGAATTTTAAAAGTCCAAGAAGGGCCTGTGTCCCACCAAACTTCATGTTGGATGATTTGTCATAGACTCAGACTGTGGCTCTGTTATAACCATTGCCAGTTTTTGTTTGTTTGTTTTTAGCTCTTTGACAACAATACATTTTGCTTTCCTAGCATCAAAATGGTCCAAGCCAATGGCTTCAGCCTAGAGTGGCTTGGATGAGTCAGTCTGGTGTCAGAAGGGGATTGGCAGACTCTGTCCTCAGGCAGGCATGGAGCTGGGGTTGGGGGCATCTTCCCTACCTTCCTGGCACCTGAGTCTTGGTCAGAGAAAGAATTCCAGGCTCTTCTGACTTCCATTCTGTCTCCCATGGTTCCAAGTGTGGCTTTTCCTGCAGAGATCCAGAGAGAAAACTTCCAGTCAAGAGTTTCTGGTCTGTTTGATTTTGAACTTGTTCCCTCACATCCCTTTCCCCATGTCACCTGTTAGTTCATGGACATTTTTGAAAGAAACAGTGGTAAGGCAAAGTCAAGTCCAAAAATTCAAAACAAAGGAGCCATTTTTATTTATCTTGACTGTTTCAGGGTACAGAAGGGAACTCACATTTTTGGAGCTTATTCTGGGCTTCCCTTGTAACTTAGTCAGTGAGAGTCTGACTGCAATGCAGGAGACCTGGGTTCGATCCCTGGGTTGGGAAGATCCCCTGAAGAAGGAAATGGCAACCCACTCCAGTATTCTTGCCTGGAAAATCCCATGGACAGAAGAGCCTGGCAGACTACAGTCTATGGGGTCATAAGAGTCAGACATGACTGAGCGACTAAGCACAGCACTGGGCCAGCCAGGGTGCTATGCTCTTAGCTTGAGTGCCTGCTTCTCTTTGATTTCAGAATAACTTAGAAATGGGTGATGCTCAGCCTGATCCTGGTTGACTTCTGTAACTGATTCTCCCTTCCTTGCCTCCTCCAGCCAAACTGGCCTCCTCTCACCGCCTGTGCCCCCATCCTCCCAGTAGACCAGTTCGCCCAGGCTGTCTGACTTCACACATATTGCTCTCTGTACTGGGAAAATTGTCCCTCTTGGTCTTTGCTCGGCTGATTCCTTCATACCCCTAGGTCTCAGCTGATACAGACTTTGAAGCTACTTCTGATACTGAAGTAAATGATTATCTCACTGAAACCTCTTTCTTCCTTTACTGCACTCTTCAACTCTTTTAATATAGTTTTCATTCTTGATTTTTTACAAATGTATTTATTTCATTACACTGTGTGTTTCTTTCATTATAAGTTTCACAAGGATGGAGTCATGTGTATCTTGTGTTGTGTTGTATCCCCAAGTGCCTAGCACATAGTAGGTGCTTAATAAAAATTTGTTGACTGAGCACTGAATCCCACAATTTGACTGTTACCATTATTGTAATTATTATTAGTAACGAGACACTGACTCTGTGCCAGGTACTGTGTTGATTTTTCTAGATCTACTATATATTTAATTCCACAGTGGTCCCAGTGGGATGGATTATATTATTCTCATACAAGAAGAGGAAACTGAAGTTTGGGTTCTTGCTCAGAGACGCCCTGTTAGTGATAGAGCTGGGATTCAAACTCAGTGTTTCTAATGTCAAAGCTGTGCTCTCCCCCTCTCCCTCCCGCCAACCCTGTTCCTCTTCAGAGGAGGTGCCCTTGCACTGCTTGACTTAACTGTTTGACATTCACGGAGGTATGTGAGTCCCAGGCAAGAAGGGCAGAAGGCTTGTCAGGTGGAGATCTCCTTTGGATGTCAGCTGGGAAGGCTGATGGGGAAGTAGGGACAGGCATTTTGCTCCAGATAGCTGGGATGATAGAATGTGTGTGTGTGTGTGTGAAAGATACAGAGGGAGAGAAAGGGAGATCTCTTCTTTTTATAATGGCACAGTCCCTTCTGGGCCCCACATTTATGACCTTATGTACACTTAATTAGGGCTCGCCAGGAGGCTCAACAGGTAAATAATCTGTCTGCAATGCAGGAGAAACAGTTTCAGTCCCTGGGGGGTGGGGAAGATTCCCTGGAGGAGGGTGTGGCAACCCACTCCAGTATTCTTACCTGGAGAATCCCTATGGACAGAGGAGCCAGACGGGCTACAGTCCATGGGGTCACAAAGAGTTGGACATGACTGAAGCAACTGCACACAACCACAACACTTAATAACCTCCTAAAGACCTTTTTTTTCCAGATACAGTTGCACTGAGATCAGAACTTTGCATGAATTTTTTTGGAGGCGCAGGGGACACTATTTAGCCCATAGCAAGACCCCAGAGAGCTCTGGGGAGCCCTGGCTTTGGGGCTAGACAAATGTAGCTCCAAACCCTGCCAGTCCCTTTCCCAGCTATTGGATCTTAATTTTCTGGGTCTCAGTTTCCTTCTTTGTGAAATGAGGACAACATGACCTGTGCTGATTGCTTTGCAAGGCAGTAAGGAACAGAGCCTCTTGATGAAAGTGGAGAATGAAAAAACTGGTTTAAAACTCAACATTTAAGAAACTAAGATCATGGCATTCAGTTCCATCACTTCATGGCAAATAGATGGGGAAGCAATGGAAATAGTGACAGACTTTACTTTTTTGGGCTCCAAAATCACTGCAGATGGTGACTGGAGCCACGAAATTAAAAGACGCTTGCTCCTTGGAAGAAAAGCTGTGACCGACCTAGATGGCATATTGAAAAGAAGAGATATTACTTTGCTAACGAAAGTTCATCTAGTCAAAGCTACGGTTTTTCCAGTAGTCTTGTATGGATGTGAGAGTTGGACCCACAAAGAAAGCTGAGTGCCAAAGAATTCATGCTTTTGAACTGTGGTTTTGGAGAAGACTCTTGAGAATCCTTTGGACTGCAAGGAGGTCAAACCAGTCCATCAGTCCAACCAGGCAATCAGTCCTGAATATTCATTGGAAGGAGTGATGCTGAAGGTGAAGCTCCAATACTTTGGCCACCTGATGTGAAGAACTGACTCATTGGAAAAGACCTTGATGCTGGGAAAGATCAAAGGCAGGAGGAGAAGGGGACGACAGAGGATGATGGTTGGATGGCATCACCGACTTAATGGACATGAGTTTGAGCAAGCTCCGGGAGTTGGTGATGGACAGGGAAGCTTGGCGTGCTGCAGTCCATGGGGTCGCAAAGAGTTGGACACCACTGAGTGACTGAACTGAAGGATCCGATAATGTGGTGTGTGTAAATGCAGTTGCTTTTATTTGTACTACCTATTCTGATGATCTCTGTTCTTGTGCAGGCCAGCTATATTTTTTCTTCCTTTTTTCTTCCCACCCTTGAGTTGTTTGGAAGTTATTTTTGAAAGTCTTTGAAATGTCCTTTTCTGTACTTGGCCAAAGCAAAATGGAAATTGATAGCATTGTCACCAGCAGCACCCCCCTCCCTCAGGTTGCCTGTCTGGAGAACAATTCTGGCAAGACACGGGCTTGGAGGGGGGCGGTTTCTGTTGAAGCTGCTAGTTTGTTATTGTGTGAACATTTCTTACAAGACCTGACCGGCTCTCCTTTAAAGCAGTTTCTCCTTTTCTTGTTCTTTCTCCTTCTGGCCAATGTCAGGTCCTCTGTGTCACTGCTGGATTCAGAAATCCAGGCAGCTGGAGTCAGACCCCAATCTGGCCACTTCCAGCTGCAAAACCCTTCAGTGGCTTCTCTTTGCCTTAGAATAGCATCCAGATTCTTTATTGTCACCACAGGCCCCATATGGTCTGCCTGTCACTCCCCCTCCTCACTTAGCCCCACTCAAGTGGCCTCCCTCTGTTTCTCAAATGCTCAGATTCTTTCCACAATTTCAGTGTTATCATTATTGTAATTATGGGCTCTTCTCTCTGCTTGGAACCCTATTCCCTCCTAGTCACGGATGTGATGTCTCCTTCGTTGCCATCTCTGCTCAAGTGTCACCTTCTTAGAGGGCCCTCTCCTGACACCCACCCCCACCCAAGTTGAAAATAAATCCCCTTTGCTATTCAGTCACAGTTGGACATAACCTCAGTTAAGGTTTCCAGAGAAAAACAGGGTCTCCAGTTAAGTTTGAATTTTAGATCAACATCAAATAACTTTCTAGTATTGCAGGAGACATACGGTATTAAAAGTATTTATTGTTATCTGAATTTCAGCTTTAATTGAGTTTTATTTGCTTAGTCTGGCAGTTCTGCCCTCAAGATCCAGGTTGAACAAGTGAATGAAGTTCTGAGCGCAGAGCCAGGGACACGGCAGTCCCCGGGAGCATGTGAGCCGGCATCTTCGTCCTCCTCCTCCTCCTCTAGTTGCTTCTTGGAATGAGGTCTCACTGCACCCTCTTCCCTCTTTGGAGATGGACTCGAGAATGTTTTCTACCAGAGGGCCATCGCCCAGCTCTTTAGAATAGCATGAAATATTCTCTGCTGCAGCTTTGGAATCCGATTGTGGTGGTGTTTGGCAGGGAAATGCAGTGAGTTATCACAGAGCGTTCCCTCCAGCGCTGGGTCATGCAAATATTTATTGCAAGCGTTAAATAATAAATGGAACAGCCTGCCCAATGGTAAATCTGTCATGTTTGGTTTCAGCCAGGAGTTGTGACGGCTCTGGAATTGCTGCCCGTTCTGCTGCCTCTGCCTGCCCTCCAGAGGGGCAAGGCAAACAGCTGGCTCTCCAGCGCAGACTCGCCGGGGCTGATTAGACACCTGGACACCAGAGGGGGCGGCGGGGGATGCTCAGCCAGGCACGGAAAACTGGCAGGTAAGGGCAGCCTGTGGCAGGAACCCCAGCCAGTGAATGAGATGCTGGGCTGGCCTGCACCAGGCTGCCATGCCTCCATCGCGGTTCTCAGGGAGGCAGGGCTCCTCGGGGCCACATCTCGAGTCATCCTTGATATTTCCCCTGATGCTCCTGTCAGCTTCACTCAGGCAGACTGGGCAGAGCTGGGCAGCTTCTGAAAGTGGTGTCAACATGCTCCCCCCTTCTCTTCACCCAGTGGTGAGGGATGAGAGAGGAAGGAACTTATTAGACACTCAGATGCAGTGATGTTCCTAAACTTCTGACATGTGCTCAGGTTCCCTGTGGACATTCTGCTGCTTAATCTAACTTTACAGCGTGGAACTCGAACTTGTGGGTGCGTGAGCCAGACAGATCTGAGTTGAGATCCTGACTGTACTTACAAGTGGTGCGACCTTGGGCTCAGCCACTTAACCTCCTAGAACCATAGTTTCTTGAGCTATAACGTCGGGGGAACAATGGTCCCACCTCCTAGGGAGAGGTGTGAGACTGAAATGAGCTCATGAAGGTGAAGGACTTCCACAGTGCCCAGGAGCTGGTGAGTGGTCGCCAGATGCCGGCTCTAACGCTTACTCTTGGTTCAGAGAGGAAAGTAACCTGCCCAGATCCCCAGACAGAGCTGCCGCGTTAAACCACACTGATGGACAGGCCGCATCCTGGAACATGGGGTCAGCAGTGTTCTGGTCACACAGCCACTGAGTGGTGAAAATAAGGCTCCAACCTGGGGTTTTGTGGCCTCCAGATAACGCTCTTTCTTCTACCCCAGGTCTGCCCTCGCTCTTGTAGAATGGTGGGGAGTGCAGCCCGTGTGCCTGACGCCTACCTTCATAGCTCAGGGTTGGTGGTGTCTCCCAGAGTTAGGGGTGGAGTTGGAACCTGCCCTGGGGCTGCACAGAGTGGGACCATGCAGGATGTGTTTGGTTCTGAATCCTTAGGAACCCGACCGGAAGGGGCTTGGACAACAGAAGGTGACCCTGTGATCGGTTCTTTCAAGGGCCTCGCTGTGCAATGGCCGATCCAGTCTCGCTTCACCTTTCTGCTCTTTTGCCCTCCACAGCACGTACCTTTTATCCTCAGGGGGCCCTTCTTGGTTTCAAGATGATACCGAAAGGGGAGGACAGAACCCAGTCTTTCTACTTGTGCCTTTTTTGATCACTTTCCCAGAAGTACCCCCCAGCTGACTTTCCCCTGAGTCTCATTGGTCAGAACTATATCACATGCCCTTTTCTAAGCCAGTCACTGGCAAGGGAAGTGGCATTACCATGATCAGCATGGACCAGTGGTTCTCAAAGTGTGAGTCTCAGACCTACCTCATTAACATCACCTGGGAGCTTGTTCAGTTCAGTCGCTCAGTCGCGTGTCCGACTCTTTGCAACCCCATGAATCGCAGCACGCCAGGCCTCCCTGTCCATCACCAACTCCCGGAGTTCACTCAGACTCGCATCCATTGAGTCAGTGATGCCATCCAGCCATTTCATCCTCAGTCGTCCCCTTCTCCTCTTGCCCCAAATCCCTCCCAGCATCAATGACCTGGGGAGTACCTCTTTCAGTATCCTATCATTTTGCCTTTTCATACTGTTTATGGGGTTCTCAAGGCAAGAATACTGAAGTGGTTTGCCATTCTCTTCTCCAGTGGACCACATTCTGTCAGACTTCTCCACCATGACCCGCCCGTCTTGGGTTGCCCCGCGGGCATGGCTTAGTTTCACTGAGTTAGACAGGATGTGGTCCTAGTATGATTAGATTGACTAGTTTTCTGTGAGTATGGTTTCAGTGTGTCTGCCTAGAAATACAAATTCTAGCCACACCCCCCACCCTCTTCCACCCTTCAACCTGCTGAATGAGAAACCCTGGGGTGAAGCCTACAATCTGTATTTGAATAAGCCTTCCAGATGACTCTGATGGACACTAAGTTTGAGAACTTCTGGCTTAGACCAGGGATCTTTTCCTTTGAAGAACCAGATAGTAAATATTTTAACTTTGCAGGCTTACAGTCTCTGTAGCAACTACCCAGCTCTGCCGTCATAGTAGGCAAGTAGCCACAGATAACAGGTAAATGAATGAGCCCACTTATGGATACTGAAATTTGAATTTCATACAATTTTTGTGTTAGGAATGTTTCTTAGGCAGATTTTTCATTTTACCACTGAAGACAGTCTTCATTGTCTTCAGAAACCTGGACATAGTCTGTCTCATATCTGAAACTCCAGCTCATAATCCTGGTGGTGTCAGAGCCTGGGGAGCTAACAGTATGTGTGTCCAGTACACTGTTTGAAGCTTCCTGCACCTTCTTTGCGATCCTCTAGGATGGAAATCCCTACTCACATTTTTTTTTTTTTTCTTTTTTTTTTCCTACTCACATTTTGTAGATGAGGCAATTGACAACTGAGTGAAAATTATTTGCTCAGTCGTGTCTGACTCTGCAACTCCATGGGCTGTAGCCCACAGTCTCCTCTGTCCATGAAACTCTTCAGGCAAGAGTACTGGAGTGGGTAGCCATTCCCTTTTCCAGAGGATCTGGGTTTCCTTCATTGCAGTCAGATTCTTTACCTTCTGAGCATTGAAAGGTTACAGGCCCAGCATCGAGAGCTGCCTACAGCTTCCCAGTCCTGCGATCTTCTGCCAGTCCTCTGGGCTACTCCTTTTGGGGGGTCAGCAATCTGTGGTCTGGCTGCTGGCCTCCCTCTTTCCTTAGAAATAATAAAAATGCTGACAGTAACAACAATAGTAATAAATAGCCACCATGTGACTAAACGTTTACTGTCTTCCAGACACCATCCTAAGCACCTCCTTGATCTTATATCCATAATGTAGGTGAAGAAACTGAGGCACTGAGAGGTGAAATAAGGTCACCAGCAGTGAATGGGGGGCTGACCCAGCTTTGAACCCAGGCTGTTGGTCCCAGACCCTGAGCTGATCAATTACTAGAAGGAGGCTCAACATTAAAATAGAATCCGAATAAATAAACAGGAAACTTTAACTCTGGCGTTCTCCCATCCCTTACTTGACATCTTTTGAACACGAACACAGCGGTTTCATTTTGCTTTATTGCCTTCTTTCTGGCCAGTTGAGGTCCAGTTGCCCCTGTTATACAAGGTGGTGCTAGTAGTGAGGAACACTGCTGCTGGGGCAGGAGACTTCAGAGGTGCCGATTCGATCCCTGGTGGGGAAGATCCCCTGGAGGAGCGCGTGGCAACCCACTCCAGTATTCTTGCCTGGAGAATCCCATGGACAGAGGAGCCTGGAGGGCTACAGTCCGTAGGGTCGCAAAGAGTCGGACACAGCAGAAGCGACTTAGCATGCACACCTGTTAAAAGAGACATGCCTCTTGATTTTAGAATTGCTATAGCCCTTCATAAACAAGATAATGGCTAGGAAAGGGGATTGCACTGTTGTTTTCTAGTAGAGAGAAGAGAAAATTGAGGTTTCTGTGATCTGTCATGAGCCATAGGTTCAGTTGTGTCCCTTGCAAAGACCTCACTCCTAGTGTGAAGGTATTTGGAGATGGGGCTTTGGGGAGGTGATTAGATTTAGATGAGCTCATGAGGATAGCATCCTAATAATGGAGTTAGTGCCCTTATAAGGAGAGGAAGGGGCTTCTCAGGTGGCACTAGTGGTAAAGAATCTGCCTGCCAAAGCGGGAGATGCGAGAGACTCAGGTTTGATCCCTGAGTGGGGAAGATCCTCTGAAGTAGGAAATGGGTACCATCTCCAGTATTCTTGTCTGGAGAATCCCATGGACAGAGGAGCCTGGAGGGCTACAGTCCATGGGGTCACAAAGAGCCAGACACAACTGAGCACACACAAGTGCACACACACACGAAGAGGAAGAGACCCAGAGCTCTCTTTCTCTCTTCCATGTGAGGACACAGCAAGAAAGCAGCTGTCTGCGAGCCAGGAGTAGTGCCCTCACCAGAACCCGACCACGCTGGCACCCTGACCTCCGGAACTTCGCGAAAATAAATTTCGGTTGGTTAAGCCACCCAGTCTGTGATTTTTTGTTATGGCAGCCCAGGATGACTCAGAGCGTGGGAGTCTGTCCTGGCCTGTCAGGAGTATCAGGGCGCTCAGAATAAAGGGTGGAAGGTGACCGCTTCAGAGTTTCTCACTTTGCTGCCCCCACCCCTTATCAACGTGGGTCCCTCCAGTTCAAGATGTCGATGCACCTGGTGAGGGGTGGAGAGGGGTTGGAATTCATGGAGACTTTAGAGATTGCTTTTGGCTCTGGTCAGCATCATGGGGACTCTCCTGGCCTCCCGCTCTTGGCTTCAAGACAGCTGCCACGGCTCTAACCTCATGTCCTCGTGTGTCTAGGTTCAAAGGCAAGACAGATCCTGTGAGGGCTCACATCATTCCTTCTTGTGTTAGTTATCCATTGCTGCATAACAAATTACTCCAAAAATTTGAGGCTTGAAACGATAAGCCTTTATTGTCTGTGGCCAGGAATTCAGTACTTTACCTGGGTGGTTCTACTTTGGGGTGTTTTGTGAGATTTCCGTCAAGATGTAGACAGGGTCTGCAGCGTTCTGAAGGCTTGATCAGGGCTGGGGGATCTGTTCCAGTGTGACTGTCACGCATGGCTGGCAAGTTGGGTCGGCTGTCATCTGGAAGCCTTCGTCCCTCTTCATGTGGGATTTTCCACAGGGTTGCTTGGGTGTCCTCACGTGAGGGCCGTGTCCCCCGGGGCCATCTGGGGCTGAGCCCACGGAGGAAGGAGAAATACCTTTCACATTCTAGTCTTGGAAGTCACACATGGTCACTTCTGTTATATTCTGTTCATTAGAAACGAGTCACTAAAGTTTTGGGCTTCCCAGGTGGTGCTAGTGGTAAAGAACCCACCTGCCAGTGCAGGAGACATAAGAGACAAGCTTCAATCTCTGGGACTAGAAAAATCTCCTGGAGAAGGGCATGGCAACCCACTCTATTGTTCTTGCCTGGAGAATCTTAGACAGAGGAGCCTGGTGGGCTACAGTCCATAATGTCACATAAAGTCAGACACAACCGAAGAGACTTAGCATGCACGCATGCACCTAGTATAGCCCACACACAAGAGGAAGGGAAGAGTATCCAAGAATTTATGCACGTATTTTAAATTCACCACACTTACATCAACATGTTTGTTTCAGTTTTTTTTTAATTTAAATTTATTTATGAACCTACCTCCCACCCCATCCCAGCCCTCTAGGTCATCACAGAGCACCAGATTGGAGCTCCCTGCATCAGACTGCATATTCCCACTATCAACCTGTGTCTTATCAGAGAGAGAGATCTACCCCAGAGCGTCCCCACCCTCAGATGCCCCTTATATGCACATTTCATTGGCTAGTCCTGGGTCACATGACCACTTCCCACAAGGCGCTGAGCCAACTTCCCTTAGACAAGAATCCCTAAATAGAACTGGGGTTCTGTTAGCAAGAAGAGCTATGGTGGGGAGAATGGCTTTTGGGTGACTGTCGTCAGAGTCTACCATAGTACTTTATACATTTGATCTTCAGTTCTCCTAATAACCTGGCAAAAGTATGACTACTACCCATACTTCGCTAGTAAGGAAGCTATGGTTCAGAGAAGTAAGTAATGCCCCTAAGGTCACACAGCAAACCGCGGGGGAGAACCTAGGCCCATCTAGTTTCAAAGCCTGTGCTCTTTTCACTGTGCCGCCTCTCCCATCACAACCATGGTTCTCAGCTGTGGGCAGCCAGAGTGCATTTTGACCCCCGGGGGACATTTGGCAATTTTTGAGGCATTTTCAGTTGTCATAGCTGGGAGTGTTACTGTCGTTCAGTAGGTAGAGACCTGGGATGCTTCAGTGCACAGGAAGCTCCCACAACAAAGAGTGATCTGAGCCAACTTGTCCAGAGTGCTAAGGCTGAGAATCCCGGTAGTGGGAGTTCTGGGAGGACAAGGATCGTCTCTCTCTGTCACTTCTGAATCCTCTTTGCTCAGCTTGGTCTTGGCTCATTGTAAGTGCTCAATAAACACTGAGTACATGAACAAGTGAGCTTCGCTGACTTCCAGAGTCAAAGCCATGGACTTGGGGAGCTGCAGGGGTACAGGGGGTGGAGAGTGATAGTCCCCCACAGTGGACTCACCCAAGCCCCCAGCTTCCCCTGATGGCAGGAGGCCTGGTGGAGATGTGGTCCTACATCTGAACTTGGTCCAGTACAGACTCTGCTCTCCATCAATGGATGGTCGAGCTTGGTCACCAGTTCATCTCTGATATCACAGAAATGGAGGGACTGAACAAAGAAACACTTCTCTGAATCTTCCCATTTCTAAATGGACTAACCACCGAGGAGGAAACACAGTGTTTCATTTCTCACTACCCATTGTTCCACACTCTGCTGTTTGTGGGCAGTTGCTGGTGCTCCAGGGCAAAGATAATGAAAGTTTTTTCTTGTATCGAATGCCTTTCCCTGGAGACAGCCCTGGTCATGGCCGAAGCAGAAGGCCTGGGCACTGAGAGGCTGGACCAGAGGCTCAGGATGTCCATGCCTGTGCTTCCCTGGGAACCGGCTGGACCTGGAGTGATTAACAATTATCTTATAATTGACTTTTCAATACCTGCTGGCTTCCTCATTGGATATTTCTATAGCACATCGGGTTATGAGAGAAAGCAATATTCTGTAATGGCTAGACGAGACTGAATTTTTTTCCCTAGAGGTCAGTTTTTGCAGCAAGAAAAGAGCTTTGAGTTTACTCACAACATGTCCCTGGCTTGGCAGCGGAAGCAGAATGGTCCTCTTATCCTCACAAACACTCATGAACTGTTATCTCCATTCTGCAGTTGAGGAAACTGAGGCTCAGAGAGGTTACATGGCTTATCCAGATCCTGGGGGCAATAGGCGTAGAGCCTTTTGAACACACACCGACTGTTCCCCCCACCTTCTGTGTAGTCTCCAAGTCTCAGGACTGTATGACTCTAAGGCCACACTGCACTCCCTCAGCCTTGCTTTTGTGGTGACCTGCATTTCTTCTTCAGAGTCTTGCCTACTACCAGAGGCTGAATATTTGAGTCCCCCCAGAGTTCATATGTTGAAGCCCTAACCCTCAAAATAATGGTGTTTGGTGGGTACAGCCTTTGAAAGGTGATTAGGTCATGAGGGTGGAATTGGTTTAAACACTCAGGTCAAAGCAAAGAATTCTGGAAGAATGTGTCTCAGTTTTAAGATTTAGAATGTATCCTGTTCAGGAGAGGATTGGACTCGCCTACCTCCTGAGGTATCTTATCTGTCAACCACTGAGCCTCCCATCTTCATGTGAACTTTTTCTTGACAGAAGTATCGGTGTGATATTTGCTAAAAGAAAGGAAATTTAACAAGGCTAGTCTGGAAGCTGGTATCCTGAGAAAGGCCAGGCAAATTCAAGTTAAGTTGCATGTGGAGGTGTTTGCAACACTGATGGTGATTGGATTATTGCAGAGATGTGCATCAAGTCATCTGGTTGTATGCCCTAAACCTACACAGTGTTGCTTATTGATTATATTTCAATAAAACTACATTTGAATGGAAACAAGGTTAGATAAGATTACATTTGTGAAGCCAAATTTGGGGTTCCACTAGGAAACTGCCCTGTCTTCCAGAAACATGAACTCCCTCATCATGTAAATCTCCATCAGCCCAATAACAGTGGTCATAGCTCCGTGGCTGCAAGGCCGACTCTTCTTTCATGTGGACCCCATGAAAAATCTCAAAAAGATTGGGGGCAGGTCAAAGGTTAATTTTTCTTGAAACCAGGCTACCAAAGCATACAACATATGAGCGACCCTGAAGGTATTTTTCACATGGTCTCCTCACCCTTTTCCCATTCATGTCTTTCCTCAGCCTCTTCCCACGGACCTGCACAGTGCAGACCCTTCTGCAGCTTGTTAATGGGAGAGAGAGAGCTGGTCTGAGGTTCCGCATGGCCCAGTCACACCCCTTTCCTGAGTTCTAGGTCACCTGCTGTCTGAGGACCGGCTGGCAGGGAAGCTCAGTTTTCCTCTGACTTTGCTGAGGGTCTGATTTTGAAACAGGCTGAGATCAGACTGGGCCTGGGGTCCAGGCAGGCGGGGTTCTGGCTCCACGTGTGCTGGCAGGTGCCATCTGACTGTCCTGGGTGGTGGCGAGGGAAGAGGTTCACACCTGTCAGTGTCTGAAGGAAGAGCTGGCAGAGGGCTGGGTGGCTGTCTGGCTGGGAGGTGTGGGTGCAGGGTGTGCCGGGGAGGTGCGGCCAGCTGCTCCCAGGGCACTTGGGGACTCTGCCAGGAGGCTGTGTCTAGACAGCCTCTGTCTGACCCCACCTCCCCCTCACTGCACTTCCTTGTCCTGAGGCCTCCCACCAGACTGATCCAGGGAAGTGGTGTTGAACAAAGTCGAAATTGGCTGTGTGCAGAGTGCTGGGCTAGACCTCACTGGAGAATGAAAGCCAGCTTGTCTTAGTCTGCCGGGGCTGCCACGACAAAGTACCATGGACTGGGCAGCTTAACCAACAGGCATTTATTTCTCACAGTTCTGAAGACTAGAAATCCAAGATCAAGGTGCTGGCCTGTTTGGTTCCTGGCTTGCAGATGGCTACCTTCTCTTTATGTCCTTACATGGCACAGAGAGAGAGAGAGAGAGAAAGAGCGCTCCATAAACCCCACTGTGAGGCCCCACCCTCATGACCTCATCTAACCCTAGTCTCCAACAGCCTCATCTCTGAATATCATCATGTTGGGGGTTAGGGTTTTAACATTCCTATTTTGAGGAGGGGGCCAGATTCAGTCCTTATAGCATACCTCCTCAGTCTCAACCCAGTTCTGTGGGCAAGAAGCTACCAGTCTCTCCTGGAGCTCTAATGCCTTGAAGAAATATGAAGAGAGTTCCCCAAAATATACACTGAGGGAGTATGGGCCCTGCAAAGTCATTTCATCCAAGCCTGAGACCTCAGCCTGTCAGAAGCTAGGGGCCAAGGTTAGGAAGGAAGCTGGAATCCAGGAAGCAGTAACAGGGGAGTCCAGACTCCAGTGGAACCTTGAGGAATGGGAGGAGTTGGGTGTATGAGGAGGGGCACGGTGGGCAGGAAGGGCCTGGGAAAGGCCCGGATGGTGATGGGGTGGGAGTGTAGAAGCTAGTTTGGGTGAGAACGCAGTGAGTTGATTGGAGATCCACTGGGCAGGGACAGATACACAAATATGTTCCTGGCTTATCTCCCTGGAGAGTGCAGCAAATTTCCGCATGCCCATTCTCCATCCAGATGGGCCTCGAATGTGGTCAGGGGATGAAAGCCAGGGGCCAGGGTTCAAATCCTGGCTCTGTGTCTTTTTCAGCCACATGACCTGGGACAAGCCACTGAGCTGCCAGAGCCTCAGGCTTCTCATTTGTAAAATGGGGGGAGAAAAGCTCAGTAGTTGTGGCGTCCAGATGTAGTTGCCCTGTGACATGTGGGATCTTAGTTTCCTGACCAGGGATCAAACCCACATCCTCTGCCTTGGAAGGCAGACCAACAGGCAAGTCCAGAAGGTCTCCATCCCTTGCATGGTGCTTATCAGAGTCTTGGGTGATGACAGATGAGAACATGTCTTGTAATCAGTAAAGATCTTTAACCACATCCTCTGAGCATCTCTTATATGCTGGTCCCAGGACCAATTGCTGGGGGTCTGCAGTGGAAGAGTTCTGGGTGGTTGGTGGACAGAATGGGCTGGTGTGCTCATGGCTGGAGCCCAGGCCTCCTCTGCCCTTCGCCTGCCCTGGGCAGGAGAGAGCAATGCCCACCTCACCTCAGGCTTATGACTCTCGGTCCATTAAGTCCACCTGTCTACTCCGTCCTTAGACTTAGGAAGTTTCTGGCTTGGAAGGGACTCCATTTTTGCATACAAGGAGACTGAGCCTGGAAAGGGAGATGCTTCTCAACATAAAGGGCTGAGGACCCCTGATTGGGTCCTGTGCTGGGGATTGAGTTGAATCAGATTTGTCTCTGTCTCCATGTGTATCGGAGAAGGCAATGGCAACCCACTCCAGTACTCTTGCCTGGAAAATCCCATGGATGGAGGAGCTTGGTAGGCTGCAGTCCATGGGGTCGCTAGGAGTCAGGCACGACTGAGCAACTTCACTTCACTTTCCATGTGTATCAAGCCTGGACCTGATACAGTTTCTCCTGAACCTCTCAAACTCCCAAGCTATCACACACACCCCTCCAACCAGTACCCACTCCAGGTCACCGCTAGTGGGAAGGTTAACAGTTGCACTGCTGCAGTCTTCCAAGAGAAATCGCCTTTCGATTTTCCTCCAGCCATGGAGCCCTGACTGCCAGCCAGCCAGCCAGCGGGCGAGCTCCCCAGAGCACATTGTAGAGCCTGGTTCCCGGGTCACCTCTGGGTATCCAGCCTCCTAGGTTGTGTTTCTTGGAAACCGAGTCTGGGAGGGGGACTTGCCTGGAGAAGGTAGCCGAGGGGGTCACACCTATGAAGGAGAGGGAAGCAGGATAGGTGAAGGAGGTAGCAATGGAGGCCTCAGCGAATCCCCCTCAGAGCTCTGAAGCTGGGGGAGACTGCCCCTGGTGCCTGACACTGACCGACTGCGAGCTGAGGACTGCTCACTGTGGGTGTGACCCTGGGCAAGGTAACTCTTTTTAGCCAAGGGAGACTTGGGAAGGCTCAGTGGCGTACCATCAAGAGCCAAGCACCTGGCCGCTAAGAGTGGTCTGTGCAGCCTGACGGGGTGCCCACTGCAGCTCCTGCCCTTCAGTCGCTGTCTGTAATGGAGACTGAACCCACTTGTACCCAGGATCCCTCCCTATAACATCCGTGTTCTCCACATGGGTGTGGTGGCGGCTGCTATGTTTTTCCATGTTGATCCCCTGGCCAAAATGAACTGACTCAAAGGAGGGCACCTTACTGAGGCTGGCCCATTAAGATACCTGTCTTTCTCGTCCCTGGTGTTTGGTCCGGATACGGGCACCAGCACTAGCCTGACACAGTTGCAATTCTTCCCTAGGAATGGGGAAGGGAGAGTTTTCTGTTGTTGATCAGCACTTCCTTGAGGATGGAAGGCCCACGGGGGAAACTCGGAAACTTTGGTGGTTGGAGGGGAGGCCAGCCTGCAGTGGGAGAGATGACTCTGGTGTGCAGGGGAAACAGAGATGGAAGACAGGGACGAGTGAGCTCTGATGAATTGCAGCCTTCTGGTTCCAGCTGTTCCCGAAGCCTTCCTCTGCCTTGGACCACAAGGAGATTAACCCGTCAATCCTAAAGGAAATCAACCCTGAATAGTCATTGGAAGGACTGATGCTGAAGTTGAAGCTCCAATACTTTGGCCACCTGATGCGAAGAGCTCAGTCATTGGAAAAGACCCTGATGCTGGGAAAGACTGAAGGCAGGAGAAGAAGGGGGTGACAGAGGATGAGATGGTTGGATGGCATCACCAACTCAACAGACATAAATTTGAATAAACTCTGAGAGACAGTGAAGGACAAGGAAGCCCGGTGTGCTGCTGTCCATGGGGTTACAAAGAGTCAGACACGCCTGAGTGACTGAACAACAGCAAATGGTTTGGTTGTTTAGCCTTTTTAAAAAGCTATCATTTATCCTTTTGTTTAAGTCAGTTTGAATCATTGAAAACCAAGTGACTCCCAGTACATGTAAAACTATAGAGCTGTTCTTTTGAATGTGGCTTGGTTGATCATTATTAACCCTTTTTTCAACTCCATAAAGTTTCAACCTAACAAGTCCATCTAGATGTGGCTCTAGAGATCACAGGCAGGGGGGACGCAAGGACTACTTCCAGTCCTCAGATGTATTTTGTTTGATTAGTATGGTGTTTAAAAAATCCAGTTTATATCATCTAATAATTGGAAGATTTAAATAGCACCTGGCCTTTTAGCTTCTCTTAGTGTATTAGGAGGTCTGGTAGCATTGGGCCCATGTTTCCACATGAAAACAGTTGCTGGACACAAAATAAGCAGCAGATGCCCCCCCTTCTTCGTGGGCATGCACTCCAGTTTGTCTCAGACCCCACCATTCTCTATTGCTTTCCGTCCCTGCCTCTTTCTTTGTTTATGTGACCTGCCTGCATTTTGCAGGCGTGTGGCTCCTGTTGGTATATGTGTGCTGCGCTTAGTTGCTCAGTCGTGTCTGACTCTTTGCGACCCCATGGACTGCAGCTCATCAGGCTCCTCTGTCCATGGGGATTCTCCAGGCAACAAAACTGGAGTGGGTTGCCATGCCCTTCTCTAGGGGATCTTCCCAGCCCAGGAATCAAAGCAAGTTCTCCCACATTGCAGGCGGATTCTTTACCATCTGAGTCACCTGCAGCAAAGTTCTTGTTTGTATATAGACTTGTGAACTGTACGGACTTCTCTGACCCAATCAAGCTTCAGGTTTCCAGAGGGAGACAAACAAGATACTGCATATTGTGGTGGGAACAAATGAAGTAACATGGCTGAAAGCTCGCAGAAAGCCTAAAGCTCTCTGAAATCACAAAGCTATACAGATGAAAATCATCATCATCATTATTAATAACAACTGAAAGGACAGGAGACAGGGAAGTCGGCCCCCACTCCACCGCCACACGTCAAGCCCAGAAGGGTATTTGCGCCATCATGATGGCGTTTATCATCAACATTGACAGTTATTATTAAACCACGTCAATTTGCAAATGCAAAATGTTAACCAAATGATCTAAAATGAGCTGGCAGAAATAATATTTCGGCGCTGTCTACCTTGAACTGTTCTTTCTGTAAATTGTTGTGGCATTTCCCCAGGGCTCAGATCAACAAGGAAGAAAAGAAAGAACCCCTGTGGCTTGTTGAAGGTGTGACTTGTTATTTCAGCCGATGTCTTGTACGTCCCAGTGTCCACTCCCCCCTTCCCTGCCACTGCTGATGTGGCGTCTTAGACTCTGGAGGCCATCCATCGCTGGCCAACTCCCTCCCCCAGACACATTTATTAGAAAGTGGGTGGAGTGTCTCTCGCTTTGAGCCTGTCTCCTCCCCACATTGACGCTGATTGACGACAATGTACCATTTTTAAGCTCAAAGTGCAGGCAGAGGTTTGATGAAGTACCTTGCTGCGATCCGCAAGTGGGCTGTACTTAGAAAACATGAAGGTTTTATATAACCCTGTGTGTTTGTAGCCACCTCATGGCTAGTGACGCCAGAGTCCCTGTGGCGTTACTTCATGCACACCCAGGAGCGCTGTAATCTGATTACATCTCCCCAGTTCCTTTCTCCTCGTAGCCCCCTCCCTGCCATATTTATGAGTGTGCCCTGTGAGCTCATGCCTCCATGCTGTTCTTTTGTCTAAAACATCCTTCCTTCAAACACCTCATCTT
Organism: Redunca redunca; assembly: GCA_006410935.1. Classification (NCBI taxonomy): domain Eukaryota; kingdom Metazoa; phylum Chordata; class Mammalia; order Artiodactyla; family Bovidae; genus Redunca; species Redunca redunca. The sequence goes on from SJYQ01000998.1 coordinate 190,236, forward strand.
TCCAGACTTTCTTTGATGATTAAGAAACTTCAGCACATGCATCTTGTAATTCTGAAAATCATCTCCTAGTTCCCAGGACCCTAGAGGCAGCAGCATGGATGCTTTGGAGAGAGAATCCCATGGGCTTGAGAATCCCCTGGCTCTGCCATTTACTGTGCCTTTTGGGGCAAGTTACTGATTTCTCTGAACCTCAGTTTCCTCAGCTGTAAAATGGGGATAGTGATAGGACCTAAATCTTATTTTGAGGATTAAATGTGGTACTGTTTATAGATTGTACATCATCACAATGCCTGGCACATGATGAATGGTTAACAGGAGCAATTAATCTAGCTTCTGAGATGGATTGACCTGAGGCAGATGCTGGAAACATTTTAAAGTGAAATCTCATCTTTTGACTTCTTGACTCCCTTTCCCTAAAAGGATCTAGCTGACTGAAGTTTTTGGTTAATCAAGGGCTTGTTACCTTCCGATGACTATGTGTTAAGATAAAGGCCAAAATCCTCAACATAGTTCACAGTGTCTCACATGGCTAGGGCCCTGATCATCTCTTTAGCCTCATATTCCACTTCTCATTCTCTGGAGGGGCACACTAACACACGGCCTTTGGACAGGCTGTGTTTTGTGCTGAACCACTTTAATCCATATTACCTACGCATCAACTCCTATTCACTCCTTAGAGTCCAGGCACATCCCCTGGAAGCCATCTGCAACTCCCTGTGTATCAAACTATCTCTCTTCCCTACAGAGCACTTACTCTAGTTTCTGATCCATTTCATACCCGTTTCTGTGTTTATTTGATCAGCATCTGATTTTTCCACTGGATTGTGAGCTCCATGAGGGCAGGGACCAAGTCTGTGTGTTGCTTACAGTGGCGTCCCCAGCACCTAACACAGCCACTGCCATAATGAGCGTTCACTGAATAGTTTGTTGAAGGCACAGGTGAATAGATGACTGTTGTTTTACAAGCATGTGCAACCTAGATGTTTGCTTGGAACTACAAAGCCCTAATCTTGAAAAAGGAAGGACCAAGAGGTAACTCATTGGAAGACAGGAAATAGCATGATGGAACCGGGTTGCTTCTGACATCTGGGAAATGGACCATTACGGAGGATTTCAGAAGGAAATGAGCTTGTCTAGTGCTCATGGTTAAATTGACTTCTAACCTGGGAACTAAGTTTTATTTCAGAGTAGGACTCCTGCTGGCGATGAGGTTTCCATCCCTTGTAAAGAGGGTGTTGATGGATGGGTGGCCTGACCCACCTTAGCGTTTTACAGGGTTTAAGGTGAATAGCCCTCACCTAAGTTCCTGACTTGCTACCAAAAACACTCCTGAAATAAGCCAAACATTTATTATCCACTGCCTGCCAATGCAGGAGGTTTAAGTGACATGGGTTCAATCCCTGGGTCAGACAGATCCTCTGGAAGAGGGCATGGCAACCCACTCCAGTGGTCCTGCCTGGAAAATCCGGTATACAGAGGAGCCTGGCATGCCACAGTTGCAGAGTTGACACAGCTGAAGCGACTTAGCACGCATGCACATCATGAATAGAAAATACTCAGGAAAGCAAGCGTTATCTTCCTCCCACGAGGCTTGACGTGACAGTGTTAGCCTTGTTCCAGGAGGTTGGGAGTCCCAGAACTGCAGAGTGTCTGATTTAAGTTGTGAACAGCGGCTTTGGGAAGGATGGTGAGGCCAAGAGACAGACAATGGTGCAAACAGAGGCATGGACTCGTGGAGCCCTTGATGTGACCCAGACGCTCATCAGGAGATTTTGGGTGGGGAGTACGTGTAAGGACCTCAGAGGTAGGATTGTCCTGATGAGAATCTGGAAGGTATGGTCTTGGAACCACTGAAATTTTCGTTTATTCACTCAGCAAGTGTTTCTTGAGTGGCTAACAGGTGTCAGGTGCTGGACCAGGTGGTGGGGATTGAAAGAAACGTCAACATGGCATTCCCACATACATGTGTAACGTGTACAGAGAAGGAACAAAGTGCGCAGAGGAGCCGACACGGTGCAGCCAGAGAGATTAGTATTCATCCCTTTTCCAGGATCTGTGGTTGGTACTCATTCCCCTGTTGCCAAATCTCTGGAAGAGGGTAGAGAGCTACATTTTTGTGAAAACTTTTGTCCATACAGATGATTGTTGCAAAGATATGCTGATGCCCTTTAATACGTCTGTAACTAGTTGAAAGTCAGCAGTTCATGCTGCAGTTTCAATAAAACTAGCTCCGCCACCATTGACTCTAACTTTGTTATATTATCAAGAAAACTTTCCTCAGGGCTTTGGGGTACGTTTTGTGCTCCTTCAATCACATTGTGGTCCTCGGAGGACCAACAAGTAGGCTAACGTTTATTACTTTTTTTTTTTAATTACCTCAGGGAAATGACAGCAAAGCGTTGGGAAGGGAGACTTTTCATATAAGTTGAAATGAGTCACGCTTGGAAGATGGCACTTTTATTTACCTTAAAAATAAAGTGGATACAATGTGAATGAGCTGAAGGGCTCTGCAGATCAGCAAACTCAAACCAGACAGCCTTCTAAATGGGTGGGGTTCTGTTACACTTAGCATCTTTCATTTTCTGTGTCAGGGAGTCTGGAATTGGAAAGTACCCATGGCCAATCCCAATTAGATTTCATTGCAAGAAAAATGTGTTTTTAATCCATTAGGCCCAAAGTCATTCTAGGATCTTCAAATTTTTCAAGGGTCTACAAAAATGTCTGAGACTTGGAAAAAAATTATTGTCTCCAAAATGCAAAGAGAAAGCAGTGAAGTTAAAATTAATGAATATTTAAAAAACTTCTCCCACAGTGTACTACTTTGTCAATATTGCTAATTGTTAAATTTCGTGTTCATAGAGATTTCATTACATCTGAAACGCTGGTAGATTAAAATTTCCCACTTTCAAAAGCCTCTGAGTATGTAAATTGCCGAGAAATCACATCCAATCAGAAATTAAATAAGTCACTTATTGCCAAATAATTTCAGAAGCAAAATTTAGAAATTTTCTCAAAAATGTTTATAGCAAAAGAGCCATTTAATGTAAGATGTAGGCAAATGTGTAATATGATTGAAATGCTGTCTAGTGAGGCCTTGCAAAGTAGGTGTGTTTCAGGTCTATGAAATTCTTTAAAAGGCCTTGGCATTCATCCTCCTCCCTTACCCACCCGGAAAATAGATTAGAGAGAAAGTATTTTTAATTTTTATTTTTATTGGCAGATAGTTGCTTTACAGAGTTATGTCAGTTTCTGCTGTATAGCAAAGTCAATCAGCCATGCATATACGTGTATCTCCTGTTCCTTGAATTTCCTTCCCGTTTAGGTCATCACAGAGCGTTGAGTCGAGTTCCTGTGCTTTACATCATTAGTTATCTGTTTTATATGTAGTATAAATCTCCTGATCCATCCCACCCATCTTTCCCCTTTGGTGTCCATGCGTTTTTTCTCTATGTCTGTGTTTCTATTTTTGCAGATAAGTTCATCTATACCATTTTCCCAGACTCCACGTATATGTGTTAATGCATCTGTCTTTCTCTATCTGACTTGCTTCACTCTGTATGATAGTCTCTTGGTCCATCCACATCTCTGCAGATGGCAGTTTTGTTCTTTTTATGGCTGAGTAATATTCCATGGTACATGTATGTACTGCATTGACAGAAGATACTTTCAGTGGTGGCTGTTTTGTGAAGTATTTGAGCTTTATGGTGGATTAGGTTACTGTTCAGTAACTATTCATTCTCTCTCCCTCTTGACCTCATTGATGCTCAGTGAGGTCATATGACTTTGCCCTGATGAGGGCCGTAGGGTGCTTCCCCGCCTTTTGACTGTTGAGTTGGCCATGTGATATTTTTTGGCCAATAATATGTGAAGGGAACTAGCTCTAGTAGATGCTTGAAATGTGCTTTTGTGGTCAGGCTTGCCCTCTGTGCTCCTGCCTTCTCCTTGAGAACAACACACCTTAGTCACTGGTCCAAGAAGAGTGAGAGACGCACAGAGCAGAGTTATCCAGCATGACTTCAGACCTACAGCCTCAAGCAGGGGCGCCCCGTCTAACCCACAGAATAATGACTGCGAAGGAAACGCTTGCCCAGAGCTTACAGTTGCTTGCTTCACAGTGTAATTGTGGCCGTAGCTGACTGATACAAGCGCCTTCACACAGTGGCACTTACTCATGTTTCTGATGCAATAATCAGTTGTTATTTTCAACCATATTGCTAAGAGCTGGGTGTCTTCAACCATGCTGCAAGGCTCATAACTAAAAATTTGAACTTCAGCTACTTATTGGCATATATACACTCCCATGTGTAAAATAGATGGCTAGTGGAAAGCTGCTGAATAGCACAGCGAGCTCAGCTCAGTGATCTGTGATGACCTAGATGGATAGGATGGGGGTGGGTGGGAAGAAGGCTCAAGAAGGAGGGGATATATGGATATATATAGCTGATTAGTACAGCAGAAACTAACAACATTGTAAAGCAATTCTAATCCAGTTAAAAATAAATTTAAAAAAGTTCAGGTACTTTTCACCTGCTGTTCCTTTGAAGAACCTAAGCCACCCCATTTTGTTAAAAAGGACTCCATTTTAGAGTTCTGAGGAAAGAGTCTTTGGAAATCCCCGGACCTCACCCCACCACCTGTGAGCCAATCAGATCCCAGATCAGGATCTCCTGACTTTACGTTCAGGACTTATGACCTGCCCGGGAAATTCGAATTAAGCCCGGGAAATGAAAGCCAATCAGAACCCAACACCTAACCCTTCCACAGAAGGTAACCAATTAAGATGTCTCCCAACCCGGAAACTTCCGTTTTTCAAATTTTTCGCGCGAGAACACCCTATATAAGCAATGTAACCCAGAGCTCAGGGCTCCTCTCCTTAGCTGCTGCGTTGTAACGGTGGGAGCCCCAGCTCGAGCTTGGTAGTAAAAACTCTCTTGCTTTTGCATCGGATACCGGCTCCCTGGTGGTCATTGGGAGATTTCGCGACTTGGGCATAACACCTTCTGCCTGAAAAGTTTGCCTCCCTGCACTTCATGTGGATGGCTCTTTTTCATCTTTGTCTCTGGTTTTAAATATTATTTCCTTGGAATGACCTCCTCTGATAAATTATTTAAGTGCCATCTGTGCTGGAGCCTGAAATTTGCATATTCAAATATTCACATTCCCTTTTCTTCTCTGAAATAAAACTGGATTTTTTTCTTGTTTTGGAAAAAAATCTCAAACTTAAGAGAAAAGTCTCAACAACAGTCCAGTAGCCTCTTTTACCCACCAAATCATTTGTGAATAAATTTCTGACGTGATGCATCTTCATCTTAGCGAGTCAGGTTGGCTGAGGTCATGTTGGAACTCGAGCAGTTTGACTTAAAGAACTTCAGCTCTTAACCTCCATGCTGAACTGCCTCTGAGTAGCTCAGGCCTAATGAGTTTTCACATCTGGTGGTGTTTCATAGTTTACAAAGAGCTTTCACATCTTGATATTTGGTCCCACAACAGCTCTGTGGAGCAGGTAAGGCAGATATTGTTAACTCCCAAGTGGAGATGAAGGTAGTAAGGACTAGAAAGATTAAAGAACATGCCCAAGGGGACCCGCCCACGAATGGCAGGTTTGCATGAGAATTGTGATCTTCTCTTTATTAGTATCTTTGGAAAAGGTTTGCCCTGTATTTAGGCACAGAAGGCAATGGCACCCCACTCCAGTACTCTTGCCTGGAAAATCCCAGGGATGGAGGAGCCTGGAAGGCTGCAGTCCATGGGGTCGCTGAGGGTAGGACATGACTGAGCGACTTCACTTTCACTTTCCAGTTTCATGCATTGGAGAAGGAAATGGCAACCCACTCCAGTGTTCTTGCCTGGAGAATCCCAGGGATGGGGGAGCCTGGTGGGCTGCCATCTATGGGGTCGCACAGAGTCGGACACGACTGAACTGACTTAGCAGTAGCAGCATCTCAGAAGCACGTAATACCACAAGCTGACATTATGATACTCATTATTTTGTTAGAATGTACTCACCCAGGATTTTGGTCTTATTCCTGTTTGACGAGGCCAGCAGGCCAGGAGGTGACTGCCATTGAGAAGGCATCTTGTTACTTCAGCTCCCAAGAGGAAGAGATGTGCTTTGCCATGCACGGCCACATGTGGCAGTACCAGGGTCAGTCAGGAGGTAGACGGAGCAAGGGGAAAGTGTGGGCTTGACCATGTAGTGTGGTTTCCATAGGCCAGGTAGGGTAGGTGTCCCAAGAAAGTTTAGGACTGGATGATTTGCATAGTTTTGGCAGTCTCTGGGCTATAGGCATGGTTGCTGGTTGTCTGATACCTGACCTCGGTGTGATTTAGGGCAGAGGATAGAGTCCCGGACAGCAGGAGTCTGAGGAAAGGAGGGGGATGGGGATGCAGCTTGGGGATGGGCTGGTTTGCATTCAAAGGCATGTTCAAAGTCAAAGTTATTTTCCTTTCTAGGAACTAGCTAGCCCTGGGAGGGGCATCAGTCCTTGGGTCCAAAAGGCCCCAAGATGTCAAAGCATCATAAAGTATAGAAGAGGAAACGAAACAAAACGAAAGCAACAGCCAGTGATGAATAGCGTCTCCACGCAGGACGTGGAGGCTCAGCAGATAAGGGAGCTGGCCTTGGTTGCCTGGCATCTGCCCTCCTGGTGGCAGTAGTGCTGCTGAAGTGCAGCTCAGATGTGGCAGAGGTTCTGTGTGCGCTGAACCACTTCACAGCTGGCTGGCTGGGGGAGAGGAAGGTCCAATAATTGAATCTCCCTAAGCAGAGCACAATGCAAATCAAGGCAATCTCCTAAACTGGGAGTTACCATGAAGACAGTGTAAAGTGGAAGGGATTACTAAGGCATTCCACCATGGTTCTTACAAGAGACTGAGCCGGCCTTTGTAATTGCGGATTCACAAGGATATTGCAAAGAGTTGCCGTTGTACTAACTAAAACTGGCTGGTCCTTTGTGACTGGGTCCCACTGACACCACAAAAACTGACTGTTACCTATCTTCCCTGGATTGTGGAAGGGTTTAGTGTCATCACAGACAACCACAGCCATGACTTCAAGAAACAGAAAATCTGCAGATAGCCGATTTTCATTCACTGGAGTTGCATGTTTAGTGAAAACATGATGGAAATTGTTTTTACCTCCTGGTCAGTCCCTTGTGTGGACTGTCTTTGTTTTGCCAGTTGTTCCGGGAATAGGACGAAACAAAAGCTTTTCTGACACAAGCAAGCCTGCCATCCCAAGATCCCTGGTGCCACAAGGGACTTCTGGGGAGAAGGGGCATCAATTTGCAAAAATAACTGAGATAATTTTCTAGTAGGAAGCAGAGAGAGGCCACATAGCATAGTCCTTAAAAGCTTGGGCTCTCTCATCAGACTGCTGAGTTTCAGATCCTGCTTCTGCCACTTATTTGCATGTAATCTTCTGAGATGTGCTCATATGTGCAAGAGCTGGCTGTGTGCATATCCCCAGCTCCTTGTTCAGTGACGTCATGTGGGTGGTTTGAAATCAGCCTCGGCAGGAGGATTTACACCATGGCGATGGGCAAACACAGCACATCAGAGTTTTAAATTTTTTTCCAGACAGTCCATCGTTAAAACGCTCACCAGCATACGACCGGACGTGTTCCACACTATTTCCCACACTTTCCCTTCAGGATCAAATGCCAGTTGTCCAGAGTGGTCACTTGCTTGATAATTCACCCTCTCTTGGCTGCCTTCTCTCCCCTGTGTCCCTTCCTCTTGATTCTTTTACTTCTAGAATAGAGTACTTGTGCATGGACCTCAGGGTCTGTTTCTGGGGAAATCCAAACTAAGGCTGGATTTAAAACCAGGCCTGTCAGACCCCGAATCCCCACGTGTTTCACCAATACCCACCACCTCTCGTGTCTTCCTCGTTTTCTCAGGGTGAGGAATGTCCTCTGGGTATGGAGGGGCCTCTGAGGAGTGAGACAAATGAATTATGTTGATGCAATTAGCTGGCAATTAAGAAGTTATCCTTCTTACATTAAAGGTTGGAATAATTAGATATAACATGAGGAAATTAATTTACTTAGTAAATTATTCTTTATATAAAGAAATGATTTTAAAGCATAGTCATGGTTTCCATAAAACTTGTAGGCACCAAGATGGATTTTATTGCTCTCCTGTGTACTGATCCGCATCATGCTTCCATTTCATGCTTGTTATAATTTAGTGTTTATGGTTCCTAACTCTGTTGAAAGACCGGTTTAAATATTCAAGGGCCTCACCAGGTGGTTTAACAGATTTGACACACTGATGGTGTTGGTTGCAAACTAAAGAGGCCCTCAGAGAGATGTTAGGTGCAAACTAATAGACCCTCAGCTGAAAAGAGGCTGAAGTAAGAAGAGCTTACTTACAGTCCTTACCTGAAAGACCTTTGGGACCTTACCTGATAGACTTTTGGGACTTTTGTTCACAAGTGAAATTCAGCTCAAATGGGCCCTAATGTGTTAGGAAATTGGAAAAGAAAAAGAACTTCGTGGGACTTCCCTGGTGATCCAGTGCTTAAGAATCAGCCTTCCAATGCAGGGGACTTGGATTTGGTCCCTGGTCAGGGGACTAAGATCCCTCATACTGTAGGGCAACTAAGCCCACATGCCGTAATTTAGAGTCAGCACACCCAAAATTTAAAAAAAAATTCAAAAAAGAATTTCATGCTTCGGGAAATTGGAAAGTTCAAGGATGTAGATTTGGCCTCAGGTATGACTGAATCAGGGCTTTTCTGCTTTCTGCAGATCATCAACTTCATAAGGACAGGCACTTTCTTTATTCCATTTACTGCAGTATTCTCCATCATATAGGACAGAGCCTGGCATGGAGTAATCATAACAACAAATATTTACATAGCACTCTGTAAGGAGATAGCAATGCTATAAGTGATCTACACATATCAACTCATTTAATCCTCTCGACCCAATAAAGTAGGTAATTATTAATGATGTTCCTCACTTTTCTTCATGTGGAAACTGAGGACAACCATCAGAGCCACTAACCCACTCCCTCAAATTCATCTAGCCTGGAGATTTTATGGCCCTGATCAAAACATAGCTTCCCCTGGAGTCTTTAAAGTTAGACAAAAGGATATTCAAAACTGAGCCTGTCTTGGTACCAGAAAATGTGAGATGCTCAGAAATAACTAGTATTTCTCTGTGCATGCTAAGTTGCTTCAGTCACATCCGACTCTGACACAGGCTCCTCTGTCCATGGGATTCTTCAGGCAAGAATATGAGAGGGGGTTGCCATTTCCTCCTCCAGGAAATGGGGATCTTCCTGACCCAGAGGTTGAACCCTCATCTCTTACGTCTCCTGCATTGGCAAGTGAGTTCTTTACTGCTAGTGCCACTTGGGAAGCCCAATATTTCTCTGTAGATGTCATAAAGAATTTATGACTTTGGCAGAACTAGATGCACACTTTGTGGGACCTGAAGCTTACACAGTTTGGGGATCTCTCTGTGGGAAAAGAATACAAAATAATGAATATAAAACTAAACACAAATCGGAATGTTTGTTTGAAATTAGAAAAGTAATTAAGACACAGATTTGGAGCCTTTGGTTATTTAAATTCCGTTCTTCTGAGTTCTCTTTAGGTGATGAATCAGACGTGTGGACCTGAAGGGTTTTATTCTCGCAGCCCAACTTGAGTGTATGAAGTTCGGAAAGACGTAGTTCAGTCCATGACACCATGGATGGCTGAAGAGGGCACCATGCTGCCCCTGACTGTACTGAAACTGGCTGGTCTTGGACAGGGCTCCTGCTCCCCACACCTTTCGCCTTGTGATGGTGACCGAATTGGTGCCCACCTGAGCTCTTCATCCTTCAGTCCCCAATTCTCCAACTTCCCCAGCACCCTGAAAGAGATCATATATCTGTGTTATAAGGCAGTGGTGAAGAGTGTGGGCTCTGGGCTTAAATTTAGACTCTGCCCCTTATTAGCTGAGTGACCCTGGGCAAGTCATTTCACTTCCTCTAACCTTATCTTCCCTTTTTGTAAATTAGGGATTAATGTAAGTACCTGCTACCCACATTGTAGAAAGACTTAGGTGGGTTAACGAGCATTTATTAATGCTCACTGATTGCTAGCTACTATTAATAGAATTATTTTGGTTGCGAGGGACAGAAACTCATTAGCAGTAATTTAGGCAATAAAAGGGGCAATTTGTTGAGTCCAGTAGCGAAAACTGGGAAGGGTGGGGATGTAGTTGAGCAGGACGAGCACTGGAACCATGCAGTAAACTGTCCCCAGGGCTCAGATATCTGTTTTCGCTGTGGCGGTTTTGTTTGCTCAGAGTGCCTTTCCACACTTGGCTAGAACCGAGACTCTGACAACCTTTCCTGTCTCAGGATGAAAGAGATGCTCTCATGTGGTTCCTGTGTGAAAAATCTAAGGGAAGGACTCTGCTCTGATGGGCTCAAGTTTAGGTCATGTGGTCACTCACATGGCCAGGTCAGGGGCCAACATGCAGGTTCTATTAAAGCTTCTTAGAGCTGGGTAAATAAAAATAGTGGGTATCTCCCGTGTCATCTGAACGCTGTCTGTACTGAGCCTGGCACTTGGTAGAAATTAAATTCCCCCTTTTCCTCTTTCATCCTGATCCTCATGCCCACCGTCTATTATACAAAAGAGTAATCCAAAAGAAAGTCACCCTGCCTAAGGGAGCTGAGTAGTGAGGAAAACAACCTCTTCTGTGACCTGAGGTAGGAATGACGGCTCAGGCTGGCGTGGGCTCCTTATGAAATCTACCCGAGACTCTAGTCAGACAGATTATATTTCTTCCTGAAGACAAGACAGATTCCAGGCAGTGGTTCACGTTTGTGTTTGGAGAGCTAGTTGGAAATAGGTATGAGTAGTCTTGGCAATTGTTGATGCCCTTTGACCCAACCAGTTTCTAGTGTGGCAGGAGCCGTGTGTGTGCTTAGTCGCTCAGTTGTGTCTGACTCTCTGCAGCCCTTTGGACTGTAGCCCGCCGGGCTCCTCTGTCCATGGGATTTCCCAGGCAAGAACACTGGAGGGGGTTGCCTTTTCCTGCCCCAGGGATCAAACCCACATCTCCTGTGTCTCCTGCACTGCAGGTGGTCTGCTGAGCCATTGGGAAAGTCCTCAGGAACAACGAAGGGCCTGAACTGCTGCTCCACATGCAAGCTAACAAGGTACCCTGTTAGCTTGTGTCATGGATGTGGGCAGAAGGCATGCAATTCCTGGGTCAGAGACAGAAGACTTCATTATTCGTAGCACAGCAGGAACCTTGTGCTTTAGGTTTGTGCCCATTACCCTGGACCCGAAGGCTCCTCAAGGGGGACGTGGAAGTGAACCCGTGGCTGCCTTGCATGTAGTGGATTTGCATCACAGCTGAGGAATCCCAATCACTTCATACAGGGGCTGTCCAACCCTTGCTCTTTACAGTCCTGGTCAGCCAGAAAATCTGCTTTCTGCCCTGTTATCTCTCTCTTCCAGTGCTGTTGGCTATACAGACATCCTTATAAAGATAGACGGGAACAAAAGCTGGTAAAGATGTGCAGTAATGTGAGAGATGCATGGAGAATTGTCTCCCAATAAAGAGAACATTTCCTAAGGAAAATATATCTGAATATAACATAAAATTTATTTATAAACAACTTGAAGATCCAATATTAGGTGAGAGGTTAAGCATACTGTTGTTGGAAATAGTCTTGTTTCTAAAAATGTGCTGATGCTCTTGGAATGGCAAGTGAAAATGTTCAACTTAAAGTATAAGGTGAAAAGTTCAGGCTGCAAAGTTGAATATGCATTTTTGTTGACTATGTAGAACAATCTATTATAGAAAACAATTGGGAAGGAGATTTGCTAAAGTCTTGGTAGTCTTTCTCTGGGCAGTGAGTCTAGGGGTAATTGGTTTTTTTTCATTTTGAATTAAACTTTTTTTTTCTATTTTTTCAGTTTTCTATAATGAACATGTATTATTATTTTTTATAATAGGGGGAAAAAACTAAGATAAACTATTTTTGAAAGTAGTGCCCAGCATCCATAATTTGGCAAAAACAAGGCAAGAAAACATGAAATAAGCAGGGAAAAAAAAGTTTCAGTTAAATTAGATGTCCAATTAAGCGATTTGCTTGGCTGCAAAATATCTTTTTGACAGACAATTAGTTCTGGGCAAGTCAAATGTTTCAACAGTATGTTCTTATGGGACAATTAAAGTAATTCATATTTGATGTGCAGAAGTGTTGTGGTAATTGGGAAACTTTCTAGAGTGGCAGTTAAAGCTGGGCTTGTTGTATTTTATTTTCCTTCCTGCAAGTTGTCTTGACTGGAGAAGAAGTTAAGTCACTTCCTTGACAAGTCAGTCATCTAGCTAGATCTGCTAAGGGGGCTGGTGGATTGAGTGTGGAGTTTTCCAATGGTTAAAGGAAGTTGTATTCAGATCAGACACCCAGGATCAATATTAATAGCATTAATTATAGTATCAACCATATAAATCGTGACAACAGTTATGTAATGCCTGTTTTAAGTGTTTATGCTGTGCCAGATATTGCATTAAGCACTCTGTGTACTTGCTAATTTCTGCAACTGTCCAATTAAATAGATATGATTGGGCTCTCCCTATCACAGATGGGTAAACTGAGGGCCAGAGAGGTTAGGGGACTCGTCCAAGGTCCTACAACCATCAAGTGATATTGCTGGAATCTGAGTCCAGTCAACCTGACCTTGAGCTCTTGTTCATATGCTCCCAGACTTAGGTGCTAGAATTTCTTGGAAAATAATAACATTGTATACTTTTCTCTCTACTTTCCTGGATAAGACAATCTGACTTTCTTCCTAAAGCAAGTAGGGTATATTGGATTTGCTCCATTTGGAAGAGGCTGAAGCACAGAGTGAATAGGAATGCCCTAGGCACATAGTGAAAAAATAGGAAAATTCCATTTTTAAGATAGCAGGACAAAAGCAATACAGTAATGTAAACTAAAGTTAAAATAAAAATTAAAAAACAAACAAACAAACAAACAAACAAAAAGATAGCAGGAATTTTATTTCTATACTCTCTGTAAATTTAAATTGATAATGTCTTTTATATTCCATGAAATTGGGTGAGAGGTAAGGTGGTATATGAGCAAAACTCTTTCAGTTACATGCTATTGTTCCATGCAACTTCAAAACCCACAAATAGGCTTGAATTTCAGGTATGACTGGATGCAGGTGCTTACATGATGTATTTTGGAATCTCTCTGATCTCTAGCTCTCAGTTTACTTTTTGTTTATGTTGATGTCATTCTCAGACAGGCTCTTTTCTGTGTCCTTAACAGCTCTTGACTTACCCCTTATAAGCCAGTGAGTAATCCCAGGTGGAGGGGAACTTATTGCTAAGAGGCTTGACATAAGCCCTGGGGCTGATTCTCATCAGGCCATAAGAGTCATGTGCCTATCTCTGAGCCAGTTATTCTGACTATGGAGTCGAAGATGGTTCTTGGTCAGTCCAGGTCATGTACTCACCCTGAGTCCAGGGAAGGTGTCATTTCAGTTCAGTTCAGTCGCTCAGTAGTGTCTGACTCTTTGTGAACCCCATGAATCGTAGCATGCCAGGCCTCCCTGTCCGTCACTAACTCCCGGAGTTCACTCAGACTCACATCCACCGAGTCAGTGATGCCATCCAGCCATCTCATCCTCTGTCGTCCCCTTCTCCTCCTGCCCCTAATCCCTCCTAGCATCAGAGTCTTTTCCAATGAGTCAACTCTTCGCATGAGGTGGCCAAAGTACTGGAGTTTCAGTTTTAGCATCATTCCTTCCAAAGAAATCCCAGGGCTGATCTCCTTCAGAATGGACTGGTTGGATCTCCTTGTAGTCCAAGGGACTCACAAGAGTCTTCTCCAGTACCACAGTTCAAAAGCATCAATTCTTCGGTGCTCAGCCTTCTTCACAGTCCAACTCTCGCATCCATACATGACTACTGGAAAAACCATAGCCTTGACTAGATGGACCTTAGTCGGCAAAGTAATGTTTCTGCTTTTGAATATGCTATCTAGGTTGGTCATAACTTTTCTTCCAAAGAGTAAGCGTCTTTTAATTTCACAGCTGCAATCACCATCTGCAGTGATTTTGGAGCCCCCCAAAATAAAGTCTGACACTGTTTCCCCGTCTATTTCCCATGAAGTGATGGGACCGGATGCCATGATCTTCGTTTTCTGAATGTTGAGCTTTAAGCCAACTTTTTCGCTCTCCTCTTTCACTTTTATCAAGAGGCTTTTTAGCTCCTCTTCACTTTCTGCCATAAGGGTGGTGTCATCTGCGTATCTGAGGTGATTGATATTTCTCCCAGCAATCTTGATTCCGGCTTGTCTTTCTTCCAGTCCAGCGTTTCTCATGATGTATTCTGCATATAAGTTAAATAAGCAGGGTGACAATATACTGCCTTGATGGACTCCTTTTCCTATTTGGAACCAGTCTGTTGTTCCATGTCCAGTTCTAACTGTTGCTTCCTGACCTGCATATAGATTTCTCAAGAGGCAGGTCAGGTGGTCTGGTATTCCCATCTCTCTCAGAATTTTCCACAATTTCCTACCTAAACTATATGCATGAACAGTGAAAGAAAGATTGTTCCCCAAAAGAAAACGCAAATGTTGTAACCAGCAAAGGAGGATGGATGCCGACTGGCAGAAATAATGGTTTGTGTCTGCAGCCAGCCAAAAATATCAGAAAGGAATGTATAGGGAATAAGAAGAGTTGGTGTCTATTCCTGGCTCTGCCGCTAACTGGCTGAAAGACTGTCATCAATTACTCACCATCTCTGGGTCTCAAGTCCTCTGTCTATAAAAGGGGCTAGGCCAGGGGTCTGATGTTAATTTGATTTGCAGGTAGCAGGCATTCAACAAACAAAACGTTCTCCTTGTTGCGTTACAGGTCTCCTTTAGAATTTCAGCTTCCACTGCTTGTCAAAGATGATTATTCTCAATGTTAGAAAAAGTCATTTTATTAAACCAGGTATGTACATGGGTAGTTGAAATCAGCACTTGCAAGGTTTTTTGTCAGCTTCATTTCTTGAGGTTTGAGATTAGGGCATGCCTGGCTTGATTGTTATTTTCAGTCATGATGTCTCATCGGCTCCTGGGGAGAAGGCATAGCATCTACAATAGCAAACCTGATCCACAGGTGTTAAGTGGCAACTGGCCAGTTATGTTGGAGTTTTTGCTGCTGGTCTTCATCTAAAGGATAATTTGTTTAGTTTTGGTTGTTTTAGTCATAGGGAGAAAGGGAAAGAGGGAAAAGGTTTCAGAGAAAGGACAGCTAACCTTTATGGAGTTCCTTAATAGCTAATTTCATTTTTACTATCACCCCAGGTGACTGTATCTTCATGTTACAGGTGAGGAAACTAACCTTAAGAGATGCTGGATTGTGAGCACATCAAATTCATGTTCTTTATTGACAGCCATTCAGCAAGTGTCTACTAAGCTCTCATTATGATCCAGGTGCTATTCTAAGTACTGACAGTGCAGCAGTGTCAAGAAAGACATGTTCCCTTCACGTAGAGGGCTCACAGAACAGCTGGGGAGACAAATAATAGATAGGTCAGTATATAAAGATTTCCAAGAGTAAGAAGTATTCTGAATAAATGAACACTGGAAACACTGTGATGGAGAATGTCTAAAGTGGGAAGTGCCATTAGATGGGGCGACTGGGGAGGGCAGCTGGGAGAATTTGAGCTGAGATTTAAATTAGGGGAAGGAAACAGAAAGCAACAATTCAAGAAGCAACAGTTAGAACTGGTCATGGAACAACGGACTGGTTCCAAATGGGGAAAGGAGTACGTCAAGGCCTGTGTATTGTCACCCTGCTTGTTTAACTTACATGCAGAGTATATCATACGAAATGCTGGACTGGATGAATCATAAGCTGGAATCAAGATTGCCAGGAGAAATAGCAACAACCTCAGATATGCAGATGATACCACCCTAATGGGAGAAAGCGAAGAGGAACTATAGAAACTCTTGACGAAGGTGAAAAAGGACAGTGAAAAGCTGACTAATAACTCAGATTCAAAAAACAAAGATCATGGCATCAGGTCCCATCACTTCATGACAAATAGATGGGGAAAAAGTGGAAACAGTGACAGATGTAATTTTCTTGGGCTCCAAAATCAGTGCAGATGGTGACTGCAGCCATGAAATTAGAAGACCCTTGCTCCTTGGAAGGAATGCTATGACAAACGTAGATAGTATATTAGAAAGCAGAGACATCACTTTGCCAGCCAAAGCTATGGTTTTTCTAGTAGTCATGTGTGGATATGAGAGTTGGACCATAAAGAAGGCTGAGCACCAGAGAAATGATGCTTTTAGACTATAGTGCTAGAGAAAACTATTGAGAGTCCTTGAGACAGAAAGGAGATCAAACCAATCAATCCTAAAGGAAATCAACTCTGAAAATTCATTGAAAGGACTGATGTTGAAGCTGAAGCTCCAATACTTTGGCCACTTGATGTGAAGAGCCGACTCATTGGAAAAGACCTTGGTGCTGGGAAAGATTAAAGGCAGGAGGAGAATGGGATGACAGAGGATGAGATGGTTGGATGGCATCACCAACTCAATGGACATGAGTTTGAGAAAACTCTGGGACATAGTGAAGGACAGGGATGTCTGGCATGTTGCAGTCCATGGGGTTGCAAAGAGGTGGACATAACTGATCAACTGAACAATAACAAAATCAACAGAGTGATGGCCTGCGGAAAGATGTCCCCGCAGCGAGTAGAGCAAATGCAAAGGCCCTGATACAGAAATAAGCTTGGAACAGGAAGAAGGGCACCAGGGCTGGAGGAGATCTAGTAACAAAGGGTGGTGAGCAGTGGTGTTAGGGGACTCGGGCAGGGTCCGAGTCACACAGCTCTGGGAGGCCAGGGGAAGGGATAGTTAAGAGAAGGTCATTATTATTCTTTTCATTTTTTTTAAACATAGATTTTTGAGCTTTAATGTGGCAGCATATTAAAAAGCAGAGACATTACTTTACTGACAAAAGTCCATATGGTCAAAGCTATGATTTCTCCAGTAGTCATGTATAGATAGGAGAGTTGGACCATAAAGAGAGCTGAGCGCCAAAGAATTGATGCTATTGGTGTTAGAGAGGACTCTTGAGAGTCCCTTGGACAGCAAGGAGATCAAACCAGTCAATCCTAAAGGAAATCAACCCTGAATATTCATTGGAAGGACTGATGCTGAAACTGAAGCTCCTATACTTGGGCCACCTGATGTGAAGAGCTCACTCTTTGGAAAAGAACCTTGTGCTGGGGAAGATTGAAGGCAGGAGGAAAAGGGTGTGGCAGAGGACAAGATGGTTAGAAGGCATCACTGACTTGGTGGACATGAGTTTGAGCAAGCTCTGGGAGTTGGTGATGGGCAGGGAAGCCTGGCGTGCTGTAGTCCATGGGGTCGCAAAGAGTTGGACACAACTGAGTGGCTGAACTGAGCTGACCTTTACACATTGTAACTTTCATCCACTCTAAGTATACAATTCAGTGATTTTTAGTTGTTGATATGTAGAATTTATGACTATTTCCAATGTCCAGTTTTAGAATATTTCCACAGTCATTGTCATTCCTTCAGTTTTGCTTATGTTTAGCCTTTACATCCCAAAGCTGATTATTAGAACAAAAAATAATTTTTAAAGGTTTTATTGAGATGTAGTGATATACAACATTGCTTAAGTTTAAGGTGAACAGCAAAGTTCAGGAGATAGTGAAGGACAGGGAAGCCTGGTGTGGTGCAGTCCATTGGGTTGCAAAGAGTTGGACACAACTGAGCAACCACAACAGCAAAGAATACATATCCTAACGATTTCTTTCACTTATGTATTCAGCCTGAATTCATAAGTCCAGGGCATACGTAATCAGTCCTGAATATTCATTGATGGACTGATGCTGAAGCTGAAACTCCAATACTTTGGCCCTCTGATGCAAAGAACTGACTCATTGGGAAAGACTCTGATGCTGGGAAAGATTGAAGGCAGGAGGAGAAGGGGACGACAGAGGATGAGATGGTTGGATGCTTTGCTGACTCAGTGGACATGAGTTTGAGTAAGCTTCTGAAGTTGGTGATGGACAGGGAAGCCCGGCATGCCGCAGTCCATGGGGTCACAAAGAGTCGGACATGACCAAGCAATGAAACTGATGTATTCAGTCATGTTGCTTACACATTCATTCATCCCAGGAATGAATTTTTTTGGTGTGCTGAAAAAAATTCAGTTGTTTGAAAATGGAAGGGTCAGTCCAAGCTCTTCACTTGCAAGATGTTTTCACTCCATTCAATTTGGATCTTAAAACCACTCTTAAGAGGTGACTATCACTAGCTCCATTTTATAGGTATGGGTGGTTGTGCAGAGGGCTTGTTTGACCTGTCTGAGATCACACAGCAAGTGGCTGAGAAACCAGGATGTAAATCTAGTTAAGGGCTCCTGACTTCAAGTTCAGTGCTTTCTTCTCCATGGCTAACTACTGTATGGCTGATTTCTGCTCGTTTTAAAATAACCAGTTGATTTCTGACAAAACGGCTTCCTGTGACCTTTCTCTGCCTCACGGGGCCCAACCAGACACCATCAAGGCTGATGACGAAATGCTCAGCTGCAGAGTTTGTATGAGTTCCTCTAAAAATAGATGCCCCACCGCGTCTGCACAGGAGATAGGATGCTGGGAAGATGGGATTTGGAAAATAAACAGAAGCAGGCCATCACTGAGGCTCTCTTGTACTCAAGGAGTGCTGGTGGGAAAGTTCAGATCATCTTCTTTGGGAAAAGTTCTTTTCTGTAGGCACTGCAGTTATTCCGGGGCCATGTGCATGGCCCTTGTTCAATTAGCAGATGAGCAAAGTTCATCACGCTGTATAGAGCCCTGTGAGATTCGAGTTCTTTGGGTTGACTTATCCCCCAGGTGGGCAGTCAGTGTGGGAATCTCTGCAGTGGGGAGGACCCAGGGCTGGGAGCTGGGTTAGAGTCAGACCTGAAGAGCCAGAGTTTGGAGAATGTCAATGACTGGGGGCTGAGTGTTGAAAGCTGAATTTAGAAGATGTTGTGTTAGTGAGTACCTCCGAGAAACAAGCTCTAGTATGCGACCAGACACACATGATTTTTATTAGGAGAAACACCTGTGACAGGAAATGGGGAGGGAGCCTGGAGAGGTGGGGAGAGCCCCAGATGGCACAGCAAGTCCAACCTCTAGTTAAGGATGGAGAGAGGGAAGTCGGGTGGCATCCCCTCAGGGGAGTCCTCAAGCCATCTTTGGGGACAGGAGTCTTGTCTCTCAGGAAGGAGTGTCCCTGCCCTGCTCAGTCACCCCAGGGAGCGTCCTGTGGAAGCAAACAGATTTCTGAGCACAGTAGCCCCTGGTCAGTCTCATCCCCTATAGTGGAGGTCTGCAAGACTCCTCCTAAGGGCCACCGTGTGATGCCCTGTGCAGCACAGGGCTGGTGGGAACATTGGTTGACTCATCATTTACATTAAAATGCGAGTTGCCAACATGCAGTAATCTGTATATTTTACATTTAAAAAACCTGGACCTTTTGCTTCTCTTTAAAAACTAGTGGCAGCCTGGCAACATTCAGTTTCCATTTCCACAGGTCACTCAAAATGGAGTCCTGTCTCCAGCCTTCTTCATTCATTTGTGCTACATATCTGCGTGCCCTCCCCCGCCCCACCCCGTGGGCATATGTTTGCAACCCTTGCCTTAAAGATACCTGAAAGGACTTCCCCAGTGGTCCAGTGGACAAGAACCCACCTGCCAGTGCAGGGGACACAGGTTCGACCCCTGGTCTGTGAGTATCCCCCATGCCAGGGAGCAACTAAGCCCATGAGCCACAAGTACTGGGCCTGTGCTCTAGAGCCTGTGCACCACAGCCACTGAAGCCGGTGATCGCCGGAAGCCTGTGCTCCACAACACGAGAAGCCGCTGCAGTGAGAAGCCTGGGCGCTGCAGCAAAGAGTCACCCCTGCTCTCTGCAACTAGAGAAAACCCGCACACAGCAGTGAAGACCCAGCACAGCCCCAGATTGATTCATTAAGTTTTAAAAAGACACTTGAGAAGCTGAAACTCTGAAAGTCAAGCTCAGACATGGCGTCAAGTGGGTCAGAGCAAGTCTGGAGGTTGGGAGACAAGGCTTGAGGTTGACCAGACAGCCAAAGGGCAGTGAGTCAGCACCACAGAGCCGGTGTGCCTGCTGGAGAAGCCATGGGGCTTAGGCCAAGAATGGGAGAACCGATCCACATGCAGAATCCTTGGATGTTTGAGCATGTGGGCAGCCTGCCCTTGTGTCAGGTTGGTCTAGGAACCATCCTCCACATGCTTGCACTTGCTAGGAGTTACGCCATCCTATCTGCTCAGCATCTCAGACCATGATGGGTTTGGGTGTTTGGTTTTTTTTGGCCAGCATCATCTCATTTAGGAAGCTCTCCTTTCTCCCGTGTGGTTCAGCTAGGCTGCCAGTCCCCAGGCATCTTTCCTCTCCTAAAATAGCCATGGATCTCTTCAGCTGAGTTCCCCCATGAGAAGGCCCTGAGATAAGGATTTACATGTTAGTGGTTATTTGTAGGATGACTCCAGGAAGCACCAGTATGAATATGGGTGTGTGTTAGTCAGGGTACTCCAGAGCAACAGGACCAATAGGAGATTAATTAATTAATAGGCTCACACAATGATGAAGGCTGACAAATCCCAAGGTATGTAGGATGAGACAGCCCACTGGAGACCTAAGAGAGCTGATGTCTCAGTTTGAGTCTGAAGGCAGGAAAATCCTGATGTCCCAGCTCAAAAGCAGTCAGGCAGGAGAAATCTCTCTTCCTTGGGGGCATGTGTGTTTGCTAAGTCATTTCAGTTGCATCCAACTCTCTGTGACTCTATGGACTATAGCCAACCAGGCTCCTCTCTCCATGGGGATTCTCCAGGCAAGTGGGTTGCCATGCCCTCTATCGGATCTTCCTACTCAGGGATTGAATGTGCGTCTCTTAGGTCTCCTTTATTGGCAGGCGGGTTCTTTACCACTAGCCCCACCTGTGACCCTATTCAGTTCTTTTCAGGCCTTCACCTGATTAGGGAGGGCAGTCTGCTTTACTAAGCACTGATTTATATGTTAATCTCGCCCCTGAACATCTTCACAGACACACCCCAGAATAGTTTCTTACCCGCTATCTGGGTACCCCATGGCCCAGTCAAGCTGGCACGTAAGATGGACCTTCACAGGGAGAAATGAGACAATGGAGTTTAAGTCAATACAGCATACAGTAGGGCTTCTCTTTAGCTCAGCTGGTAAAGAATCTGCCTGCAATGAAGGAGAAAGAAAGTGAAAGTGAAAGAAGTCACTGAGTCTTGTCCCCATAGACTGTAGCCTACCAGGCTCCTCCCTCCATGGGATTCTCCAGGCAAGAGTACTGGAGTGGGTTGCCATTTCCTTCTCCAGGGGATCTTCCCGACCCAGGGATCGAACCTGGGTCTCCCACATTCCAGGCAGACGCTTTAGCCTCTGAGCCACCAGGGAAGCAATGAAGGAGACCCCTGTTCAATTCCTAGGTCGAGAAGTTCCCCTGGAGAAGGGATAGGTTACACACTCCAGTATTCTTGGGCTTCCCTGGCAGCTCAGATGGTAAAGAATCCACCTGCAGCGCCAGAGACCTTGGTTCGATCCCTGGATTGGAAGACCCCCCAGGAGGAGGGCATGACAACCCACTCCAGTATTCTTGCCTAGGAGAATCCCCATGGACAGAGGAGCCTAGCGGGCTACAGTCCATGGGTCACAGAGTCAGACACAAATGAGCGGCTAAGCAGAGAGTGCGGTGATGAGAAAGCTACTTCCACAGACACTTGGGCTCAGTCCTTTTTGTGAGCTTTAGCTGATGGTGCAGAACACACCTCAGAGGGTCCCACCTGACTGGTGAGGAAACAGATATTCATCTTCCATCTCCCATCTGACAAGTCTGAGGGATGCTGCTGGAGGGGCTGACTTCCTGGAACTTCTGGCTCATTTTGTCTTAGCCAAGAATAAGCCTTCAGGTGGTGAGTCTCAGGGATGCCTTTGGCTTGAATGGGCTACAGAAGTTCAAGGGACATGGGTGGGGCATTGCCAGGGTCTGCCGTGATGGGCAAATGGCACATGCCTAGTCAACCACAGTGCCCCCTCTGTCTGGCAGTGTTGACTGTGGGCCTGGGTATGTGTTGACACAGTGTTGACCATGGCCTGAGCAGGGTCCATCGGAATCTCCCCTGGGATTAGTGTATCGTGGCTCCTAAAGAGGTAGGATGTGAGTGTGGAGTTGTCAACGTATGCTTCTCCTCATCCCAGGGGAGATGGAGAGAATCAAGGATAGAGATAAAGACAGAGGAGTGAAATGGGGGTGGGCAGGGTGTGTGCCTTGGTGGCAGTGAGCCCTTTCTCTAGTCTCTGGGGCTCTGGTTCTTCCCATGCATCACACCAGCTGGATAAACCAGTGTATTCCTTTCATGACGATCTGAGTTAGAGTTGGGTTTTTCTGGGCGTGAAGTCAGGAGCCCTTACAGACAGTTGTGGCAGGGTAGGGGGGCGGAGTGAGAGGGAGATTGGATTGAGAGAGAGATTGCCCTGGGCCTCAGAGCTTTCTCTACTTATTAGCTGCCAGTGCCTGAGATTTAAGATGTGGGAAGGAAGATGAGTTTATGGTGGAAATTTGTAACCGACCATTAACTAGAATGGCACAGCTAAGCCCCTGTGCCTGACCAATTGTTAGGTCTTAACGAAACAGTAATAAAGAAGGAATCTTTACTTTCAGCACCTAATTAGCCATTCTTTTCCTTCCTGACTTTTAGTTTTATGACTCTAGCTTCTAGGATAAGATTTTATTGTACTCAAGTACAAATTAAGCCCCCAAAAAGGACTCTCCCATGTTTCTCTGTCTTCAATTTAAATTTATTTTTTGTAGAGTGACACAAAATACTCCATTAAATGTCACATGTAAGAACTGTAAATTTTTTGAACAGGGAAAGAAGCAAGCATTTATCACTGTGATCTGTGTTCTGAACACTGTGAGAACTTATATTAATTAAAAAAATTTAATGCTGTTGTTTGTTGCCTAAAAGAAAAGAAGGAATTTGTTTGAAGTACTCTAAGCATAGGCACTCCAAAATGTGCAGTGATAGAAAATTATAGTAGCTGCCGTTGTTAAAAATCTATTAATACTCTGCTAGGTCCTTAACATTTAATATTCACAGTTATCCCATGAGGATTTGAGGGTGGTTGATCTCCAGTTTCCATGTGAAGAGATGGTGGCTCAGAGAAGACTGAAGTAATTAATTCTCAAAGAGAGAAAAGATGACGCTGGGAGCCAGTTTGCATTAAGATCCTTTGAACTCCAGAAACCTGTGTTCTTCCCACTTGTAAAGGGTATGTGCTATGTATGGGGGTGGTGGTGTATATGATGGGTGTTTCAGTGCTAGACATTGTGATGGGTACTACACATAGTAGGCTCTCAATAGCACTTGATAGATTTAGAATATGTAGGCAACTGAAACCTTGAGACTGAGGGAGAATTTATCTTTCCACTGTGTCTGAGCAGTGAATTTATTAGGTAAACTAATTGTGCTTGTGTCAGCATGGAAATTGTATTTGTGTCCCTGTATTTGAATCAGATTTGTATCAAATTCAGATTTGTATTTGAATCTCTGGATTCTTGTTTATTTCTTTCTTGAACTTCAAAATTAAACAAAAGAACCTTGCTGACATCTGCCTTAAGTCTTCTTCTGTAACATAGCAGCATATAGATAAGTCTATGAGAGGCGATGAACATAATCTTGTATTTGCACAGCCGTTTACAGTTTAGAGGGCTTCCCTGGTGGCTCAGATGGTAAAGAATCTGCCTGCAATGCAGGAGACCTGGGTTCAGTCCCTGGGTTGGGAAGATCCCCTGGAGAAGGGAATGGCTACCCACTCTAGTATTCTTGTCTGGAGAATTCCATGGACAGAGAAGCCTGGTGGGCTACAATCCATGTGGGTGTGAGTCCAACATGATAGAGCAGCCAACACAGTTTAGAAAGTGTTTGCTTACCATGTCCGTTTAGATCCTCCCATGAGGTGATGAGAGGTACTAGAATACTCATTTTACTGGTAGGGAAATGAAGGTTTGGAGAGAGTGGGTGACTTGCCGCAAGGAGATACAAAAATTACGTGTGAAAACCAGAAAGTGAGTGGAGTTCATTTGACTTACGGTTCACATTTCCTGAGCAAGATTTTGGAATGGCATAAAGCTCTCTTCAGAGAAACAACTGCTTTTCAGGCATTTATAGCCCACTTTAGTAGCACTCAAGTGCATGCCTGTGATCTATATGCTAATTTTGGATACGCCTTATCTCTTAAATAATCCAAGAGTATGTGTGTGAATGCTGTTTGATTTGAAATCCTGTGTGCTTAGGACTAATGGGGTTGTAAAACATGCTCCAGAATTTACCCTTCCCTAATTTGCCTTGATTTCATCCACATTAGCAGGGCCACCACCCTTCCCCCCACCTTCTGCTCTTGACTGTCCAGAGTAAAAGCACAGAGTTAGTTGCCCTCAGTTTTTCTCCAGGGTGTTGGAGCCCAGGTTGGGCGATGGGAGGGAATGGGGGTGGGAGGAAGGAGGAGAAATTTGAGACCTTTTTAATTTCCTCTTTTCTCTCTATCTTGGGAAGTTCCATGCTGCCTGAAAGGTAAATATCCATTATATTTTATTTTTTTTATTTTGGTTATGCCATGTGGCATGTGGGATCTAAGTTCCCCAATTAGGGATTGAACCCTCATGCTCTGCATTGGAAATGCAGAGTCTTAACTGTTGGACTGCCAGGGAAGCCGCTTAATTTATTTTTAACAACAACAACAAAAAAAACGAGTTGAGGCTCCATCTTTAATTGGAGTAATTGTTCGTGCTCTAAAGATGAATCAGCCAAAGCAGAAATTGGTAGCCAGTTGCTGGATTCAGAATGAGCTGGCACAAAGATAATGCCAGCTTTGTGTCTGATTTTGAAGGTCATACTTGTTCACGATAGAGCATTTGGAATCTAGGGAAATTATAAAGAAGAAAATGCAGGGCTTCCCTTGTGGCTCAGCTGGTAAAGAATCCACTCGCAGTGCGGGAGACCTGGGTTCGATCCCTGGGTTGGGAAGATCCCCTGGAGAAGGGAAAGGCTACCCACTCCAGTATTCTGGCCTGAAGAATTTCATGGACAGTATAGTCCATGCCATGGGGTCTCAAAGAATCGGACACGACTGAGTGACTTTAAAAAAAAGAAAGAAAGAAAACACAGAAAATTTCCCTGGAAGTCCAGTGGTTAGGACTTTGCACTCTCAGTGCTGAGGGTCTGGGCTTGATCTCTGCTTGGGGAACTAAGATCCCACAAGCCGAGCGATGTGACCAAAAAAAAAAAAAAAAAAAAAGAAGAAGAAAGTTTTATCTATCTTGTGTCAGTCCTTGGGCTGGTTGGTGAACCAAGAATTCATTACTGTTAAAGACATTCATTGCTCAGTAGAATTATTTTATCAGAAGCCTTTTCCTTGATGATGATACTGCTAATACTTATTGAATGGTGACTCTATATGACATCTGGGCTAAGAGCTTTACATAATATGATCTCAGTAAACTTTTATATCCACTGTTTTCTGGGTGAAGAAGCAAGTTCAGAGAGTTTAAGAACTTGCTCAAGGTCACACAGCAACTGAGTAGCGGGGGCTAGAATTTGGGTTCAGAGTCAGACTCTGGAGTCCAGGGTCCTCATCATTTCTTTATCCATGTATTGTTCAAGAGACAACACGATCCACCTTGGGTTTCCAGGAGAGTACATGGGAGGGAAGGGAAGGTACCAAATGGAAAAACAGAGAGCAGGGAAACCAAACTCCATTCGGCAGTCATGGGCGACAGTAAAAAAAATACAGCCAAGCTGATGGTTTCACTTGTGCGTTGCCCCCTTCCGAATAGCCACTATTGGAGTGTGTGCCTTCCGAGGCTGCCCCAGGGGTGAATGCTGCCCCCAAGCGTGAGCATACCTCATTTGCTTGTACTCTTCAGAATTAATAGCATATTGGTCCTCTGAGGGTGGGCTGGAGTTTTCAAAAACACTTGGAAGTCATTTGTGGCCAAGTTGAGTGACAATAGTAGGTGATCAACTTGTTACTTGTTTCATTTTTATTGAAATAAAATTTATCTTACAGCAATGAGATTGATTTTCTGTGCTATTTTGGAGGTAAATTTGCCCAGAGCAGTGGTATTCAAACTTTTAACAAACTACCCCTAAGAGGAAAGCAGAAAGAATTCAAATTCTGCAAGTGTAGCCCAAAACAGTCTCTCTAAGGGTGAACATTTCTTTGAAGTTTCACATTTTATCTTAGATATTTGTGAATTCTGCATTCTGCTTCGTGCTACATCTATTTTAAGTTTCTCACTAAGTCAACTCTACTGACGCTCCAAGGAAGATGGTCATGTTTGTAGCTTTGAATTTTTCATGGATCCAGTAGGGTTCCCCTGGGGTACCTGTGCCCCAGTTTGAGAACCATGGCTCTATCAGAAGATATCTCAAATTCTGATCCCGGCTACTGGTTGTCTCTGAGGGCATTCTCTTTTTCTCTCACTCTTAAATCCCAATGTTTTGAATAGAATGTATAGTATAAAGTTCAAAAGAGAATAATACAAAAAATATGGTAAAATGTCTCTCTCCTGTCCCCGTCTCCAGCACCTCGGTTCTCTCCGGAGGTAACCAGCTTCCAAGAGGGTCTCCCATGATTCCTGCCTCGTGGCATTCACACCCTGGAGTGGTCCCCTCCTGTACTGTAATAGGGTTGGTCTTTTTAAAACCTTTATTGCATTTACTTATTTATGTATTGCTGGCTGCACTGGGGCTTCGTTGCTGCATGTGGGCTTTCTCCTGTTGCAGAGCACGGGCTCTGGAGAAGCCAGACTTCAGCAGTTGTGATGCACAGACTCAGTGGCTCCGGCAGCATGTGTGATCTTAGTTCCTGGACCAGGGATTGAACCCCTGTCCCAAGTCCCCTGCATTGGCGGGTGGGTTCTTAACCACTTTACCACCAGGGAAGTCTGCCACGTTGGTCTTTGTGACCAACAGAATGCTGCAGAAGTGATGGTATGTCACTTCTGAGGTTAGGTTGTAAAAGACGGCAGTTTTGGTCTTGGGCTCTTTCTGCCTGCCCACCTCTCTTGTCTCTCATCAGTTGCTTTGGAGGAAGCCAGGCACCATGATGTGAGGTCACTCAGGCACCCTAGGGGGAGGTCCCTGTGGTGAGGAATTGAGGTCTCCAGCTAACAGCCAGTGAGGACCTGTGGCCTGTCAGTAACTGCAGAAGTGAAGCTGGAAGCTTATCGTTCAGCCCCAGAAAACTCTCTGATGACTGCAGTCATGGCTGGTTTCTCACCTGTAGCCTTAAGAGACCCTGAGCCAGACCCACCCAGCTAGCTGCCTGCGGATCCCAGGTCACAGACAAGGGGAGATAATAAATGATTATTGTTGTAAGCTGTTCTGTTTGGGGTAATTTATTATACAGCAGAGGAGACCTAATAAATCCCACCTTCAAGGATATCTTACATTCTTTCTAGAATTTATATATGTGAATAATACAAATATAAATACAAACTCTCCTTTCCCCCTTTTCTCAAAATATAATCTGCTACATATACTGTTCCATACCTTGCTTTTCTTAATATTATATTTTGGGGAATATTAATACATAGAAATAGTGTGGAGAAACCTCTCTTTTTTTTCTAGCAGCTGAATATGTGTGTGTGTGTGTTAGACACTCAGTCATGTCTGACTCTTTGCAACCCCATGGACTGTAGCCCACCAGACTCCTCTGTATATGGGATTGTCCAGGCAAGAATACTGGAGTGGGGTGCCGTTTCCTCCTCCAGGGGATCTTCCTGACCCAGGAATCGAAAATGTGTCATCTGTGTCTCCTGCGTCGGCAGGCAGATTCTTTACCACTGCGCTACCTGGGAAGCAGCTGAATGTATTCTATCAAGCAGCCTACAATAATTTGTTTAGCCAGTCTCCTGTTGGTGGCATTTCCAATGTTTTGACATTACAGTGTTTTTGTAAATCATCTTATGCATATGTGTGCAAGTGCATTTGCAATATCAATTTCTAGATGTCAAGTTGCTGGATCATAAGGGTAGTTTGGATATGATTAAATCCCTCTTACATAGGGATTGTACCCCATCACCTTTTCTACCCATCCTCCCCAGCAGCGTCTGAGAGTTCAGTCTCCCCAGCAAGAAAAGGAGAGCTGGTTGGATCTGAACTGATGTGTAAATGAAATTCTTCAGTTCTGGTGAGAAGTGTCTCTCTAAAGACTTATCTTACGTAGGACTAAGAAAACCTTGCAAGTTTGGGTGTTTTCAAAAATTTGCATTTATAAATGAAACCACGGTGTTCTCTGAGTTTGCTGAGGATACAGCTTTATTTTAGTTCAGGCTGCCATGTAGTGTTAGCTGCTGCTCAGGTATGAAGTGGTAACAGGACGGGCACAGGATTATTGGAGTCTCTTTCCTTGAAAAAGAGCTGCCTCAACATGAACATTCAAGAATGGAATTCTGGAGAACTCCAGAAGTGTTTTTGACAATGGCAGCATCATTGGAATAAGTAGGTACCTTCCCAAAGTGACAACATTTTACCGTATTTCCTTATTTATAAGGTACCATTGATTGTAAGTTGGAGAAGGCAGTGGCACCCCACTCCAGTACTCTCGCCTGGAAAATCCCATGGATGGAGGAGCCTGGTAGGCTGCAGCCCATGGGGTCGCTAAGAGTCGGACACAACTGAGTGACTTCACTTTCACTTTTCACTTTCATGCATTGGAGAAGGAAATGGCAACCCACTCCAGTGTTCTTGCCTGGAGAATCCCAGGGACGGGGGAGCCTGGTGGGCTGCCGTCTCTGGGGTCGCACAGAGTCGGACACGACTGAAGCGACTTAGCAGCAGCATTGATTGTAAGTTAGGTCATTGATTTGATAAGAGCTCTTTGCGGGGAATAGATGCACTATGTTAAAAACTTATATTAATTGTAAGATGAGTGTGTTTTAAAAGTGATGAAATGTGAAAAAGCACGTAGCTTAGATTCATGGAAACACAGTCACTCAATTCAGTTCTGTTTAGTTTAACCCAACTGATGCAAACTTATATTGGATGGCTTTCCGTTCCTTCTCTCTTTCTCTTTTTAAACTTTCACTCCGGGAATAATTGAGTCCAGATCTGAGGAGAACTGATCCAGTGGGGCAGAGTGAGTTTTTAGTGGACTCAGACAATCCTAAGTTTGAATGCTGGCTTTTACCACTTCAGTTCAGCCACTTAGTCGTGTCCAGCTCTTTGCGCCCCCATGGACTGCAGCACTTCCCTGTCCATCACCAACTCCTGGAGCTTGCTCAGACTCATGTCCATCAAGCTGGTGATGCCATCCAACCATCTCATCCTCTATTGTCCCCTTCTCCTGTTGCCTTCAATCTTGCCCAGCATCAGTGTCTTGTCCAATGAGTCCGTTCTTCCCATCAGGTGGCCAAAGTATTGGTGTTTCAACTTCAGCATCAGTCCTTCCAATGAATGTTAAGGGTTGATTTCCTTTAGGATGGACTGGTTTGATCTCCTTGCTGTCCTAGGGACTCTCAAGAGTCTTCTCCCACACCATAGTTCAAAAGCATCAATTCTTTGGCACTCAGCTTTATTTGTAGTCCAACTCTCACATCCATACATGACTACTGGAAAAACTATAGCTTTGACTAGAAAGACGTTTGTCAGCAAAGTGATGTCTCTGCTTTTTAATATGCTGTCTAGGTTGGTCATAGCTTTTCTTCCAAGGAGCAAGCATCTTTTAATTTCATGGCTGCAGTCACCATCTTCAGTGATTTTGGAGCCCCCCAAAATAAAGTTTTTCACTGTTTCCATTGTTTTTCCATCTATTTGCCATGAAGTAATGGGACTGGATGCCATGATCTTAGTTTTCTGAATGCTGAGTTTTAAGCCAGCCTTTTCACTCTCTTTTTTCACTTTCATCAGGAGGCTCTTTAGTTCTTCTTTGCTTTCTGCCATATGGGTGGTGTCATCTGCATATCTGAGGTTATTGATAGTTATCCCAGCAATCTTGATTCCAGCTTGTGCTTCAACCAGGCTGGCATTTAGCATGATGTACTCTGCATATAAATTAAATAAGCAGGGTGATAATATGCAGCCTTAACATACTCCTTTCCTGATTTGGAAACAGTCTGTTCCATGTCCAGTTTTAACTGTTGCTTCTTGACCTACACACAGATTTCTCAGGAGGCAGGTCAGGTGGTCTGGTATTCCCATCTCTTTCAGAATTTTCCACAGTTTATTGTAATTCACACAGTCAAAGGCTTTGGTGTAGTCAATAAAGCAGAAATAGATGTTTTTCTGGAACTCTCTTGCTTTTTGATGATCCGGTAGATTTGGCAATTTAATCTCTGGTTCCTCTGCCTTTTCTAAATCCAACTTGAACATCTGGAAGTTCATGGTTCACGTACTGTTGAAGCCTGGCTTGGAGAATTTTGACCATTACTTTGCTAGCGTGTGAGATGAGTGCAATTGTGTGGTAGTTTGAGCATTCTTTGGTATTGCCTTTCTTTGGGATTGGAATGAAAACTGACCTTTTCCAGTCCTGTGGCCACTGCTGAGTTTTCCAAATTTGCTGGCATATTGAGTGCAGCACTTTTACAGCATATCTTTCAGGATTTGAAACAGCTCAACTGGAATTCCATCACCTCCACTAGCTTTGTTCCTAGTGATGCTTCCTAAGGCACTTGACTTCATATTTCAGGAGTCTGGCTATAGGTGAGTGATCATACCATCATGGTTTTCTGGGTCATGAAGATCTTTTGTGTACAATTCTTCTGTGTATTCTTGCTACCTCTTATTACCTTCTGTTAGGTCCATACCATTTTTGTCCTTTATTATGCCCACCTTTTCATGAAATGTTCCCTTGGTATCTCTAATTTTCTTGAAGAGATCTCTAGTCTTTCCCATTCTGTTGTTTTCCTCTATTTCTTTGCATTGATCACCGAGGAAGGCTTTCTTATCTCTCCTTGATATTCTTTGGAACTCTGCATTCAGATGGGTAAATCTTTCCTTTTCTCCTTTGTCTTTAGTGTCTCTTCTTTACTCAGTGATTTGTAAGGCCTCCTCAGACAACCATTTTGCCTTTTTGCATTTCTTTTTCTTGGGAATGGTCTTGATCCCTGTCTCCTGTACAGTGTGACGAACCTCCATCCATAGTTCTTCAGGCACTCAGTCTATCAGATCTAATCCCTTGAATCTATTTGTTACTTCCACTGTATAATTGTAAGGGATTTGATTTAGGTCACACCTGAATGGTCTAGTGGTTTTCCCTTAGGACTGGGGATATCTCAGGCAGATTACTTATTTCACTGTTTTTTTTTGTTTGTTTGTTTTTTTCAGTTTTGATGCTCTCATCCCCCAGGTAAAGTAGGGATATTAATACATGTCTCAAGGAATGCTTGTGGTTACAAATGCCAGAAGCCCCACTCGAGGTATCTTAAGTGCAAAGGAGGATTTTATTGTTGCTGAACGAGAAGTCACAAAAAAGGCAGGATGGCCACTGGCGTTTGGAAAACTGACTCCAGGACTGATGTGTATACAGAATTGTTTTTGCATTCCTTTGAGTGGACAGGAATAAATGTGAAGGTTTGCATCTTAACAGTTCAATGACCAGGAATGAGAGCGATTCAGTTCCATTGGTCTCAATATCCAAATTTCCAAGGGAAGAACCTTTTGACTCAGCTTGGGCGGTGTGTCTTTCTCTGAGTCAGCTCTGATCACAGGAGTTGGAGGTGGGTTAGGGCAGTTCTTAGAAAAAGGATACTGGGGCAGAGAACCACAGCTATTCAACAAGAGTTGCTGTGAGAGTCAAGTGTCCATAATATACCTAGTCCATAGTAAATGCTCAATGAAATGGCTAGTATTACTAAGAATGAACAACAGACACTGGATGGCAAACATTTATTGAGTGTTTTTCAATGTCAGGCACTATATCAAGTCCCTTACATGCATATCTTATCAATAAGACTTTTGCATTTTTACTCCTTATTACCAGTAAATCCTTCGCCCCATCTACTTCCAGCACCAGTTAAAAATGCACAGGTCATGGGAGGGGATCCGTGTACACCTCTAGCTAATTCATGTTGATGTATGGCAGAAATCAAACCAGTTTTTTTAAGCAATTATCCTTCAATTAAAATAAATAAGTTAGAAAATAGCTTTAAAAAGTTGCATAGATCATAAATGACTCTCTAAGGTTAGTGGACATAAAATGAGAAAGAGCTTGGGTCTGTGTTTCATCCCCAGAGATGAGTGAGTTTCTGTTTTATGTGCATGAAGGAGAGATTGCTGATGTTGGACGACATTAAACTTTTAGAAGTTATTGCACCTCCAGTTGGAGGTGAAGGGGCCACAGTGAATGAGAGATGTGTTTGCTGCTTTTGGGGTGATGGGGTGGGAGCCTGCTCATCTGTTGGGGCAGCTCACCAACACTGCCTGCCTGGGGTCCAGATTTCTGGCATCAATTTTATTTCTTGGCTCTCTTGAGCCCTGGAGCTGCTTCCAAGTTGGAAAGCTCCAGACTTCTGGGCTCTGTAGTTACTCTACAGGGTCTGGGGGATAAGCCTCTCTTATGGACAAAATCATGCTGGAACTGTGTACAGATGAAGGCGATACTGCAGAGTTTGGGGTAAGCCTGCAGCTGGCGGGTGATGCTGGTGGCAGTGGGGTGGGACTGACTCTTCAAAGAGCTTTAGCCCCTCTGGGACTGGAAGTGCTGGGTGAAGGAGATTTTCTTAGTGTGTCCTCTCTCTGCACTGGATATTTAGCACGTGCCCCTCCAGTCCTCCTGTCCACCCTTCCTTCTCCTGCTCCCCAGGAGGTTGACCTCTGTGGACTGTGTCACCTGAGTTCCCTTACCTTCTGTGGCTGGTTGGGTTTGGTCAGTGGAGGACCCTCATAGGATAGTAGAGGATGGGAGGAGAGAGAGGGTGGGGGATTGGTTCCTCTGACTCTTCCCAGTTGACCTGCCTTGGGTAGCCTACTTTTCTTTACTGCAGGTTTCAGCTCCTGCCAGGCAGCTCTCTCCAGCAGCTCTAGCTGCCCTCCTTGGGTCCCACAGCTGTTTCATCTTTCCCTTCAGGGCTGGTAATGGCTCCTCACTCCTGCTAGTTCTGGGGGTAATGCAACAACTCCTTTTGGTTTTTCTAAATCCTGCTCATACTTCTGTACATATAGCTCTTTACTAAATGCGTCTATTTTTAAGGTTAAAAACATTTTTTAGGCCTTGGCACATGGAGTGGCAGCATGCAGGATATTAGTTCCCTGACCAAGGATTGAACTCATGCCCGCCTGCAATGGAAGCTCAGAGTCTTAACCACTGGACTGCCAGGGAAATCCCTATTAAGCCCTTCTTGATTACCTCACTTGAGTGTGCCATCTGTTTCTTGCAGTGACACCATATTGCAGAGAGGGGAGTCAGGTCGTTTAATTTTCTCACTCATTTATTCATTCATCAAACCTCCAATGAACCCATACTCTGTGCCAGGACTCATGCTGGGGATTTAAAGTATAAGATGTGACTTCTTGTTTCTGTCTCTAAATTCTCAGTTGTTCATCCCAGAAGATAACTGTAATAAAGAAAAGAATATTTTGAAGGGAGTCCTGAAGGACCAGCTAGGAAAAGGGCTCCCAGACAAGGCTGCTGTAGAGGTCTGTAGAGCGGCAACTCCACCAAGGGCGTGTGTTGAGGATAGACTAAGTCTGCAGACATCAGAGCTGTCCCAGCAGAGAATCCACAGAAACCCAATAGGCCCCATGTTCTTGCATCAGAGGCAAGTTGCAGGAGAAAGTATCTGATTGGCTGTGCCCAGTCCCATGCTCAGTCACAAGCAGGGTGACCAACTGTCCTGACTTTCCTGGGACTGTGATAATTTTAGCACCGAAAATTCTGCATTCCATAAAACCTCCCAATCCCCTGATTATGGGAAGGAGACTCTGTCCCCTCTGGCTTCTGTTTCTCAAGACTGCACACAGTGGGAGGTGGGAAGGACACTTCAGGTCAGAATCTGGATATTTTCAGAAACTAAGTATGATTGAAATCTAAGAGGCATTAATTAACCGATTAATTGATTCATGAATTCAGTAAATATTTACCGAGGCAACTATTATGTGCCTGTCTGTGTTGTAGGGGGTGAATGTATAGTGGTAAATGCAGTGTGGTCCCTGATCTTATGGAGCTTACAGAGTTGGACATTAATCATAGTCAAACAAATGTATAATTATAATTTATGATAAATGCTATGAAGAACATATTGGAGCTATGAGAATGTATGTATCATAGAATATCTTGACCTCCGGTGGGTGTTGGTCAGAGATGGCCTGGCTAAGGAAGTGACTGTTAAGTTGAAACCTGAATTATGAAGAGGAGTTATCCAAATAAGTGGGCGTGGCGGGCGGTGGGTGGTTAGAGGAGGGATACAGAAAGCCTGAGACTTAGTAGCAGGGATCAAAGATAAGACAGCTCCTTGTAACCCTGTTCCTGAAGAGTTCTCCAGGGCCTTCCCCAGTCCAGCCACCAGCTGCCACGGATGCCAGCGTGGGTGAATCATCAGGAGTGAATCCCATACATGGAAATATCCACATGTATTTGCTAGCAAGTAAGAGAAAGCTCAGATGGTTTAAAGAACCCTTTGGGGGAATTATTATCTTGCATGAAAAGGAGTCTGAAGGTAGGATGACTCCCGAGTTGGCTTATTTAGTAGTTCAGTCATATCATCAAAGACCTGGGCTCTTGCCGTCTTTCTGCTCTGACTTATAAACTGTGGCCTTTGTCCCAGTCTTTTCCTCTATTGGTCACAAGATGGCTGCCATATCTCCAAACATCACACCCACATACAACAATGCCCAAAGACCAGAAAAGAAAATGTTCCTTTCTTGCATCTCTCTTTAACAATAAGGATGAACTTCCTATTAATAAAAGTTCCCAATACACTTCCCAACAGCTCTCTTTGGTCAGAATCAGCCATGTGCCTATTCCTAAATTAATAGAAGAGGGTCAGTATTACTATGATTGGTTTAGATCAAGCAAGATTTATTCTTCAAGGCCCAGGAGGGGGATAGCTTCTGCTGAATCAGGTGACTATTCAATATCTAAAAATTGGGGTTCCCTTAGCAAAGAAGAAGGGGCTGTTTCTTAGCTAAGTCACATCTACTAAAGTGTAGGAAAAGCTGGTGGGGGATAATGAGTGATGAAGCAGGAGAGTGTATAGGTTCAGAATATAGCATCCTCTAGGAATCTCAGAAACAAATGCCGTAGAGTCCATTGGTGGCAGAGAGATCGAGGTGCCTCAGTGAGTCATTTTCTCCACAAAACCATTCTGCTAAGACTGGTGACCCTTAGCTGTAGAGACACCGTCGTGAAATCAGTGACAACCGAGGCCTCCTGGATCCGCGACTGTGGCTAGAATGGCACTGTCCTTGGGCTTTGCATCTGTGAAGTGCACAACAGTGTATGAAGCATTTCCAAGCCTGGACTCATTTGCCCTCCACTTGGTAGTGGGGAAAACTTAGATTCAGAGGGGTGAAAGGGCTTGTCCAGGGTCCCAGAGCTGGAAAGGGGAGCATCTGAACTCAAGCCTAGGTCTTTTAACTGCAGGCCCTCATATTCTGCCCTCCTGCCTTCCAGATAACTCCTGTTGGTCTTTGGTAGATCCTCAATCATGATATATTCACAATGTGAGTGAACTGCAAAAGGAAAGGTTTAGAAAAGTTGTGCAAAGATAGAAACCCAGTTGTGCCTCTCCTTGTGGACCCATGAATAAAGCAGAGTTATGAAGCAGAGACCTAGGAGCTGCCAAGCAGGATTCCCTGGGTTTGTAGGGCTGTGTCAGGCCCCTCTGACAGCGCTGAGTATTTACCTTGCAGATGAATGACTCCATTTCTTGTCCCAGATGCATCACCGGTAGATAATATTTATGCAGATCAGAAGCCATTCCCCTTACTTAATTTTGTCCTGGGATATTTGTACCCATTTGATTTTCTACCTTTCAACTTGACACTGTTCTTTGGGGGACCGCGGTGTAGGATGTATTCTGATAAACAATGCTGAAGTGACAGATTTTGGCTTTAAATGAAATTGTGTTCCATAAAGTGGGAGACAAAGGCTTATAACTCACCGTCGGCTGCAGACATTTCAGCAAAAATTATCTTTCATGCTTTGATCTCCACTGTATCATTTTCCTGAGTGGCCTCGTGTGCTCTATCAATCAAACCCACTGACGATGCAGGAGAATCATATTTAAAATCAAATGCAAGTCATAGATTCATCTGCCCAGGAGGAAGAGATATGTGTCATGAATCCTCGTTTCAATCTTCCATGATTACAACTGAATTAGTTTTTGAAAACTCCAGAGGATGAAGTTTTTCACTTCCCAACTTTCATATTATTATTATTTTTTTAAAGGGGGGCAGTATCAGATCAGTGTAGAGGAAGAAAAAATTGATTTAGCTGTGAGATCACAAGCTTGCCTTCCATCTCACTGTAGGTTAGGGCCTTTTAATATTCCTCTGACAGGGATTTTTCATGTAGGGAAGGATGTAAAGAAGAAAGATGTTTTCTAAGAAGAAAACATTTAGACAAGGAGGCTGTGACCTCACTCACTCATTCTTGCCTGCTCTCTTGGCACACGTGGGAACAAAGGAAGATCCAGGAAGGAGCTGTTAGCTGCTGGCCTCTTCTCTGTTTGAGGAGCTTCGCACAGTTCACGCTAGTTTATTTTATTTTTTAAGGTTTTTTTGATGTAGACCATTTTTTAAAGTCTTTATTGAATATTTTATAATATTGCTTATGTTTTATGTTTTTTTTTTGGCCTCAAGGCATATGGGATCTTAGCTTCCTGACCATAGATTGAACCTGAACCCCCTGCATCAGAAGGCAAAGTCCCAACTTCTAGACAGCCAGGGAAGTCCCCAGATTGTATCATTTTATATCCACATATCCGTATGAGTAGGTCATTCACAACCCTGCTTTATAGATGAGGAAACTGAGGTCAAGAAACATGTTCAAAGTCAGTAGAGCTGAGATGGGATCCCAAGTCTACCCGATTTGGAATAATATGCTTTTAGAATTTTTAAGAAGGAATATCCTTGATTAGGCATTCCAGGTGGCACTAGCCGTCAAGAATCCGCTTGCCAGTGCAGGAGACATAAGAAGTGCGGGTTTGATCCCTGGGTGGGGAAGATCCCCTGGAGGAGGAAATGGCAGCCCACTCCAGTATTCTTGCCTGGATAATTACATGAACAGAGGAGCCTGAGGGGCTACAGTCCATAGCGTTGCAAAGAGGTAGACACGACTGAAGATATTTAACACACACACACACACACACACACACACTCTTGTTGATTGCCTCTCTCTCTATAACTTTAGCGCCTGGCATATTGTAGGTGCTCAAGGGCACTTGTTCAGTGGCTAAACCAGGAGTCAGCAAACTTTTACTGAAAAGACCCAGATGGTAAATATTTTCAGCTTTTCAGGCCGTAAAGTCTTTGCAGTAACGACTCAATTCTTCCTTGTAGCTTGAGAGCTGGCATAAACAATACATAAGCAAATGTGTGTGGCTGTATTCCAGTAAAACTTTATTTATGAACTCTGAAATTTGAATTTCATGTAATCTTCACATCATGAAATATTATTCCTCTTTTGATTCCCCCCGCCCCCGACCATTTAAAATGTAAAAACTATTCCTAGTTTGCAGGCCACAGGACAACAGATGGAAGGCATTTGACATAACAGACCATATAGTTTGCTGACCCCTGGTTTGCACAATAATTACTTTAATCATCCCCTATCTAGTAGGTACCAAGAAATATTGTATCTCAAAGGTCTAGTTTGGTGCCTGGCACAAACATTCTTTATCTATGGGGGAAAGATCTATTTTGAGGAGGTTCATAGCCTTCCCTGCATTTTAGGGAGAGCCCAATTCTTGTCCTGGCTGGTTCCTGGGACTTTTCTGATATAAAATCTGGGAATGAAGAGAGTACAGATGGCTGAAAAGCGGAGACAAAACAGTTAAATTAGTCTACTTGATAAGGATTGAGAGGCATGGTGTTGGGGGAGGAACAAGCAACTATCAGGTGTCTAGTGGGTCAAAAAGGTGCTTTAGGGGTTTGTTATGTGGGAACTGAGAAATGCATGAGAACTGAGAAGGCAGGGAGGGGGTCTCTAGGAACATCGTTGAGGTTTAGGAATTGGATCTCCCATTAGAGATGTTCACTGGGGACTGATTTGCTCCTCCCCTCTGCTTTTTCTATTTTTTTAAAGAATCTGTGATTTTGGTTGTTCTTAACAATGGGAGGTGGTGGAGTTACTCAGAATGAGAGATGGTTTTATTAGAGGCAAAGAGAAAGATACCTACATTCTGCTTGATTTTTTAATAGTCTACCAGGCATCCATATGGGCTATATGTGTTCTATGTCTCTTCAGTCATGCCCAACTCTTTGTGACCCCATGGACTGTAGCCTGCCAGGCTCCTCTATCCATGGGATTCTCCAGGCAAGAATGCTGGAGTGGGTTGCCATGCCCTTTTCCAGGGTTCATATGGGTTAGAAACCTTTTTATAATTGTAACACTGTGTTTTGTATAAAGTATTGTCAAGTAGGAGTTGCCATTTTGGAAAACTCTTGACCCTCGCTGTTACCCCACTGTGACACACACACTTGCTCTTTCCATATCTGTGACCATCACATTCAGTTATTCTTCATGTAGGTGTGAGCATCTGACTACTTCATTTAGTCTCTCCACTTCAAAATATTATCAGAAACATGGGGCACTGGACCTGATGGAGCTGAGAACCCCTGCCCTGTGATAGTTTTCAGGTTGGGCATGGGAACTTGCTGCTAAATTACTTTCAAGTGATTTACCTCATAGCTCAGTTGATAAAGAACCCATCTGCAGTGCAGGTGTCTGCCTGCAAGGCAGGAGACCTGGGTTCGATTCCTAGGTTGGGAAGATCCCCTGGAGAAGGAAATGGCAACCCACTCCAGTATTCTCACCTGAGAAATCCCATGGACAGAGGAGCCTGGTGGGCTATAGACCATGGAGTTGCAAGAGCTGGACGTGACTTAGCAACCAAACCACCACCACTTTCAAGCTGCTGAAGTACATTCTTTTGACTATTGAGACTGGGTCCCTGATTATATTAGGGTCACAAAATCTTCAGCTGTAGGCAGCTGGCAGATTGAGATACACAGATGCTTCCTTCAGGAGCAATTGCTGTCTTACCTCCTGTTTTCCTTTGGTCTGCAGGGTGAAGCCAGACTCCTTCACCTCCTGCATCCGTGCTGCCTCCTCTGGCCAGAACTTTTAAAGTGTTCTAATTTCCTTTAGCTCAATTTGAAGGGAGTGTCCCCCCCTCCCCCCAATCTAATTACAATTGAGGGTGACCATCAGCTCGGCTGTGCCCAGCCCGACCCCTCTTGGCACTAAGATGCTTCCTCCCTCCCTGGAGAGTGACTATTGTCAGTTTTACCCTTTAAGCAGCTTCATCCATCCTTCCCCTTACTCTGTAAGACATTGATAAGACTGGCATCTCCAGCCCTTCCTTTTATGGTTGATTTTTCTTTTCCACCTGCCTAGAGTTATAGTATATGAAAAGGTTGGCTGACGTGGGACATTTTATTCTGATGGAAATTTTCACAAGGGTTTTCTGTTATCGCAGTAGAGTGTGGTGGGTGACTCTTTGAATCAGACTACCAGGGAACAAACTCTGCCTTCACCATGTACTGGAAGCTGTGTGACTTTGGGGATGTGACTTAGCCTCTCTCAGTGTCACTTCCCTTACCTGAAAAGCGTGTAACTGAGTAGAACTCTATGGAGCCTTCCTGGGACAGACCCCTTTCCCCTCCAGTGTTTCCCCCACAATATCCTCTGCCTGCCTCTTGTTTTCTTGACCACAAAAATCAAAAGCACCTAGGGATAATGCTGCCTGGTTGTTGTTAAGCACTGTCTCTGAGACAGAGATGCTCAGGCAGCTGCTGGACAGGATCTGGGAGCTGCCACTGGCCAGAGGAAGATGGGTGGATGAGCCACCAGTGAGATGCCCACTTGGGACTGCCATCCCATCTGGGGTGCCACAGTTGTTACTGAACCAAACTTGGGTCCATTTGCCCATGCAGAGTAAAGCCACCTGCTGACACCAGATTGTGGTGAAAGAGAGCACACAGTTTATTGCAGGCGCCAAACAAAGAGTTTAGGTCTTCTGAACACTAGCTATCTGTACTCCTTGTTTGGCGCCTGCAATGAGTGCTATGCTTTCATTACAGCCCAGTGTCAGCAGATTCTCTTTACTGTGCTTGGGTGAATGGACCCACGTTTGGTTCAGTAATAAGGATAGTGATAGCACTATAAGGATTAAATGCTATGATGCATAGAATATGCTCAGCAATTAGTACCTGGCATAAATTATCCACTCAGTAAACATTAGCTTTATAATGTCATTTATTATTTATTGGTATACAAAAAACAAACTATAAGATTTCAAACTCATGTTCTGTTAAATGTTTTCTAAATTATTCAGACAAACAAAGAACTCATCTCGTTTGTGTGTATGTGCAAACCTAATATCCCTTAGCAAATTTCCGCAAGTTTTGTATGGTCTCAGGGATATAATTCTGTTTGATTTTTCCAGTGCCAGTAGCACCAAGAGCACCCGTGTCTGTGATGCCTGCTTTCTCTCACTGCCTTGCCTTCCCCTTGGTGGGCATAGACCAGCCATCCTTTACTGTCTTAGTCAGTTTGAGCTGCTGTAGCGAAATACCATACACTGGGCAGCTTAAACAACAGACATGTATTTCTCAGAGTTCTAAAGTCTGGGAAATCTGAGATCAAAGTGCTGGGAGACTTGATGTCTGGTGGATTCTTCCTGGTCTGCACATGGCCATCTTCTCATCATATTCTCACATGGCAGAGAAGGAGAGAGCTCTGCACCAAGTATTCTGGAGTTCTGCACTCCAGTAGTCTTGCCTGGAGCATCCTATAGACAGAGGAGCCTGGTGAGCTACACAGTCCATGGGGTCGCAGAGTCGGACACAACTGAGCAACTTCACTTTCACTTTCATTGTTGAGAGGATTTGGGGGCATAATGCAGGTGAAATGCCTATCAAGACCCCAATAGAGTCAGGGTTTGATTCTTGTTGGCCATTAGTAGCTAAGATGCCAAATCAGCAGTGGTGTGGTTTTATTAGTGGATGACATTCCTGTCTGTTGTCATTTAGGGAGTGCAGCATCTTAAGGGGAGAAGACACAAGTCAGGAGAGTCCTGGGGGTCAGGGACATTTCCATCTAATGTTTCAACAATGGGAAAACCTGGGGACCCTAACATCTTAAAGCAAAAACTGAACTTGATAAAGGAGGGAAGTTTTCAGGGAAGTAGTCAAGCAGGGGACGAGAAAAAGCATTCACTGAGTGCTCGGACAGTGCCAAGGATCTTCCATTTGTTATATCACCTAATTGAAAAACCACAATGCAAGGTGGGCAATATTAGGTCTGTTTAACAGATGAGAGGAGAGGGACCAGCCGAGTTAAAGAACAGGTTCAAAGTGGCACAGCTCAAGAGGCTTAGAGCCAAAATTAGAACCCATGGCTGTTAAGACTCCAAAGCCCACATCTACATGTTGATGCAAACTTTCCATTCAGCTAGCTCAGTTAAGTAAACTGATGCACACGGTGACTAGGGGGCTGAAGGAAGAGATGTCATACTCCTCAAACACCTCTCCTTTCCCATCACCAGTTGCCACATATAAACTCTTTCACACTGTGGTAATGGTCTGAAAGAGATGGGAATACCAGACCACTTGACCTGCCTCTTGAGAAACCTATATGCAGGTCAGGAAGCAATAGTTAG
Source organism: Redunca redunca (assembly GCA_006410935.1). Classification (NCBI taxonomy): domain Eukaryota; kingdom Metazoa; phylum Chordata; class Mammalia; order Artiodactyla; family Bovidae; genus Redunca; species Redunca redunca. The sequence goes on from SJYQ01000998.1 coordinate 232,159, forward strand.
AACTGGACATGGAACAACAGACTGGTTCCAAATACTAAAAGGAGTACGTCAAGGCTGTATATTGTCACCCTGCTTATTTAACTTCTATGCAGAGTACATCATGAGAAATGCTGGGCTGGAAGAAGCACAAGCTGGAATCAAGATTTCTGGGAGAAATAATAACCTCAGATATGCAGATGACACCACCCTTATGGCAGAAAGTGAAGAAGAACTAAAGGGCCTCTTGATGAAAGTGAAAGAGGAGAGTGAAAAAGTTGGCTTAAAGCTCAACATTCAGAAAACAAAGATCATGGCATCTGGTCCCATCACTTCATGAGAAATAGATGGGGAAACAGTGGAAACAGTGTCAGACTTTATTTTTGAGGGCTCCAAAATCACTGCAGATGGTGATTGCAGCCATGAAATTAAAAGACGCTTACTCCTTGGAAGGAAAGTTATGATCAACCTTGATATCATATTCAAAAGCAGAGACATTACTTTGCCAACAAAGGTCTGTCTAGTCAAGGCTATGGTTTTTCCAGTGTTCATATATGGGTGTGAGAGTTGGACTGTGAAGAAGGCTGAGTGCCAAAGTGTTGATGCTTTTGAACTGTGGTGTTGGAGAAGACTCTTGAGAGTCCCTTGGACTGCAAGGAGATCCAACCAGTCCATCCTAAAGGATATCAGTCCTGGTTGTTCATTGGAAGGACTGATGTTGAAGCTGAAACTCCAATACTTTGGCCACCTGATGTGAAGAGCTGACTCATTTGAAAAGACCCTGATGCTGGGAGGGACTGGGGGCAGGAGGAGAAGGGTGACAGAGGTTGCGATGCCTGGATGGCATCACCTACTCGATGGACGTGAGTCTGAGTGAACTCCGGGAGCTGGTGATGGACAGGGAGGCCTGGTGTGTTGCAATTCATGGGGTCGCAAAGAGTCGGACATGACTGAGCAACTGAACTGAACTGAACTGAATGGTTTTGAATTTTCTTGTCATCTCGATTTGGTATGAGAAATTTGGGATTTCCAAACTGACAGAGAAACCCAATTTTAAAGATGCTGGAAGGCAAACATCTGTGAAAAATCACAGGAACAATGTCAACATCTGTCCCTGTGAAAGGAAATTGCTGAGGTTCTCAATTTACAGCCAATCAATCTTGGAGGCCAGGATGCCTGCAAATTTAAATGCATGTTGCAACTATAGGAATGGCTAATTAATTTATAATAGTTTGCATGCCTATAGGATTGTGCATTGTTTCTAGTTTAAAAAAAAATTCTTTTCTGAATAGGGAATGTGTGCATATGGCAACAAATTTGAAACAGTATAAACAAAGTACAGTGAAAAAGGAAATCTCCTTCTCATCCCAACCACCAGATCCCCCTCCCCAAAGGTAACAAATGTTGCTGGCTTCTTTTGAAACTTTCCAGAAGATACTCTCTTTATACAGAAGAATGTATGGTTATACGGTCCTCTTCCAATTAAAAAGTATAAATGATAGCATAATGTACACAGTATTCTGGGTCTTGAGTTTTTCCACTTCATAAGGGATCTTTGCTAAGTATCAGTGCACACAGAGGTGCCTTCATCTTTCTAATGGCTATCAGGTATTCCAGCATATGCTGCTGCTAAGTCGCTTCAGTCGTGTCCCACTCTGTGCGACCCCATAGACAGCAGCCCACCAGGCTCCCCCGTCCCTGGGATTCTCCAGGCAAGAACACTGGAGTGGGTTGCCATTTCCTTCTCCAATGCATGAAAGTGAAAAGTGAAAGTGAAGTCGCTCAGTTGTGTCTGACCCATAGCGACCCTGAGGACTGCAGCCCACCAGGCGTATAGAGATGTGTTAATTAGTTAGCCAGTTCCCTCATGGTAAGCTTTCAGGATGTTTTCTGTCATTTTCCACTACACTTTGTGCTGGTGTGTACATCTTGGTGCACATGTGTACGTTCATCTGTAGGATAAGTGTTTAGAAGTGGAATTGCTGGACAAAGAGGACATGCATTTAAAATACTATGGCCTCTAGGGACTTGCCTGGTGGTCCAGTGGCTAAGACTCCACGCTCCCAATGCAGGGGCCCGGGTTCGATCCCTGGCCAGGGAACTAGACCCAACATGCCATAACTAAAATCTAGTGCAGTCAAATAAACAATAAAATAAATAAAAATTTTAAAGTATTATGTCTTCTCATTTAAAAGGAAAGTTTTATCCTTTATCTTGGAGGGAGCATCACCTTCCTCAGGGAGATCATATTGGTGGAGCTTAGTGAGAGCTCACAGATGCTGTGGCTGCCTTGCTCTTCTTCAGCTCACAGAGAGGGAATGATGTCTGTTTGCTGCATCTTTGTGGCTTTGGACTGTGTCGGTGAGATGCTGTCCTCAGAGATAAAGAAACTGCCACATTTTTGCGGTTACCCCAGTCTATGGGGTCTGCTGTGTCTCTTGATCCTACACTTTCCTTCTCTCTCCTATATCCACACCCTTTGACTCCAGTGCTCAAACACTCAGTCTTGTCAAGTTCTCAGACTCTCCTGGTTGTACACCTAGTCCCAAAGCTACACGGTCAATGCAGGATTCCCAAGTCATCCTGGGTTTTAAGTCTGAATAAGTTCAAAGTTTCCCTCATCTTTCTCTTCCCTCATTGGTGGCAGGCTTCAGTATTCTGGCCTGGAGAATTCCAGGGACTGAGCGACTTTCACTTTGTTCTTGGTGCTGTGCCACCTAGCCCTCCACGTAGGACTGTGGAGGTGCCTCTGCCCAGCACTCAGATGACGTGGCTGCTGACAGCTCTCAGCTGAGCTGTGCCTCTGGCTGAAGGAAGCTACCTGGTTCCAGGAAGTCCACCTTCTTCCCGATGGCATCCATACCCAATGATTGATTCCTAAGGGCTCCAAAGGCCGTGTTCCTTGCCTTGATTTGGGACATCTCTGAAAGGCTGTGCAGTTTCAGGGTTCCTGGTGGGATTGCCTCTGGTCCATAGTAACTGCTTCCCTGTCCCACTCCTCCCCCTGCCTGCTGCACGTTCCTTCCTAACGGCTGATGCTCCCAGTAAAGCTCCTGCACACAGATCTCCATCTTTGCCTTTGTATTCTGGAAGGCCACCCTTCTGGCTCACCGAGGACCACTTGCGTCCAGGTGCCCTCAGAAGGGGTGACGTTCCTGTTGTCCACAGGGTAGGTCCTATGGAGGATGGAGGTGGCCCTGGTTCTAGCTGAATGCATCTCATTTCAACCCACTTGTTTACTTTGCTGCCCAGAAGCTGAAGAGTTTGGCATCTTTCTCACCTGCATACTGTCTTGATGCTGTGAAGGGTTGACTCAGCAGGTCTGAGGTCTTTGAACCCTGCATACATCTTCCAGAGGAAGATCTGGCCCCTGACTGACTGCTGGGAGATGAACGCTGAGTCCTTGGAATATTCTGCCTGATAAGAATGCCTTTGTTTACTGGGGCCTTGGGACTGCCAGATAATCTATGCCAACAATGTGATTTCTGGGGAATACCTATTTTGTATGTTTCTGGCTTTGCCCTCTGTGTGTGTCGGGGGGTGGGTTAGAAACTGAGTAATAGCTAAGATCAGCTGTGAGGGTGCTCCATGCTTACATGACTCACCCTCAATAAAAACCCTGGGCAACAGGGCTTGGATGAACTTTGGCTGGTAATGCTTTGTACGTGATGTCACACATTCTTTCGTGAAGAATTAGATGCTTGTCTACACAGTGCCTGTGGAAGAAGACAACTGCAAGCTTGTGCGTGGTCTCTGCTGGACTTGACCCTCTGCACTTAGACACAGTTTTCCCCCAGATTCATAAATGACATATATCATTGTGTAGGTTTAAGGTGTGCAGCTGTGCCAATTTGTTACACAATTATGAGATAACTACAAAATAAGATTAGCAAACACCTCAATCACTTCACATAATTACTTTTTTATGGTTAGAGCACTTAAGATCTATTGTGGTAGCAACTTTACGGAATACAATTAATATTGTTAACTATAGTCACTGTGCCATACATTAGATCCCAAGAACTTATTCATGACAGCTGGAAGCTAACCTTTGACCAACCTTTCCCCAACATTTCCCTACTTCCCAGCCCTTGGCAACCACCACTCTGCACTGTTTCAGTGAGTCTGGCTTTTTTAAGTTCCACATACAAGTGATATCATGAAATATTTGTCTTTGTCCACTTATTTCTCTTAGCATAACGCCCTCAGAATCCATCCATGTTGTTGCAAATGGCAGGGTTTCCTTCCTTTTCTATAACTGAAAAATCTCTATCTGTCTCCATCTCTCCATCTCACGTTTTCTTCGGTGGACATTTAGGCTATTTCTGTGTCTTTTGTTGTAGTGAACATGAGAATATAGATATTTCTTTGAGCTTCTTCTTCTTTTTTTTTTTTTATTTTAACTTTAGTTTACTTTACATTACTGTATTGGTTTTGCCAAACATTGACATGAATTCACCACGAGTGTACAAGCGTTCCCAAACATGAATCCCCTCCCTTCTTTGAGCTTCTGACTTCATTTCCTTTAGATATATACCCAGATACTCAGAAGTGGTTTTTCTGGATCGTGAAGTAGTTCTATTTTTAATTTCCTTGAGGAACTCCCATACTATTTTCCACAGTGGCTGCAGCAACTTACATTCTCACCAACAGCGCACAAGGGTTCTTTTTTCTCCACATCCTTACCAACATTTATTATTCATTGTCTTTTTGATGATAGCCATTCTGACAGGTGTATGGTGATAGCTCAGTGTGGTTTTGATTTGTGTTTACCTGATGACTAGTGATGTTGAGCATCTTTTCATGTACTTGTTGGCCACTTATATGTCTTTGGAAAAATGTCTATTCAGGTCCTCTGCCTATTTTTAATTCAGACTTTTTTCTATTGAGTTTATTAGTTCCTTGTATATTTTGGATTTTAATTATATATATAATTGTATATTTTAGATACTTGGATGAAAATGTCAGTCGCTCAGTCATGTCTGGCTCTTTGCGACCTCATAGACTGTATTCTACCAGTCTCCTCTGTCCTTAGAATTCTCCAGGCAAGAATACTGCAGTGGGTAGCCATTCCCTTCTCCAGGGGAATCTTCCCAACCCAGGGATTGAACCCGGGTCTCCTGCATTACAGGCAGATTCTTTACTGTCTGAACCACTGGGGATGTCCAATATATATAATTGTATATTTTAGATATTTGTATAGTAACCCCTTATTAGCTACATGGTTTGCAAATATTTTCTCCTATTTCATGTTTTTTCATTGAAATAATTTTTTAATTTTTATTGAAGTATAGTTGATTTATAATATTGTGTTAGTGATTCAGTTTTACATACATACATATATATACACATACCATATATATGTATATACGTACACAAATATATACATACCACATACATATATCATCCTTGTGTGCTCAGTTGTCAAGTGCTTTGGGACCCCAGGACTATAGCCCCCCAGCTCCTCTGTCTATGGGATTATCCTGGCAGGAATACTGGAGTGGGTTGCCATTTCCTCCTCTAGGGGATCTTCCCGACCTAGGGATCGAACCTGT
>SJYQ01000998.1:245035-288621 GCA_006410935.1 Redunca redunca
ATGAACTTCCAGATGTTCAAGCTGGTTTTAAAAAAGGCAGAGGAACCAGAGATCAAATTGCCAACATCCACTGGATCATCGAAAAAGCAAGAGAGTTCTAGTAAAACATCTATTTCTGCTTTATTGACTATGCCAAAGCCTTTGACTGTGTGGATCACAATAAACTGTGGAAAATTCTTCAAGAGATGGGAATACCAGACCACCTGACCTGCCTCTTGAGAAATCTGTATGCAGGTCAGGAAGCAACAGTTAGAACTGGACATGGAACAACAGACTGGTTCCAAATAGGAAAAGGAGTACGTCAAGGCTGTATATTGTCACCCTGCTTATTTAACTTCTATGCAGAGTACATCATGAGAAATGCTGGGCTGGAAGAAACACAAGCTGGAATCAAGATTGCCGGGAGAAATCTCAATAACCTCAGATATGCAGATGATACCACCCTTATGGCAGAAAGTGAAGAGGAACTCAAAAGCCTCTTGATGAAAGTGAAAGTGGAGAGAGAAAAAGTTGGCTTCAAGCTCAACATTCAGAAAACGAAGATCATGGCATCTGGTCCCATCACTTCATGGGAAATAGATGGGGAAACAGTGGCAACAGTGTCAGACTTTATTTTTGAGGGCTCCAAAATCACTGCAGATGGTGATTGCAGCCATGAAATTAAAAGATGCTTACTCCTTGGAAGGAAAGTTATGACCAATCTAGATAGAATATTAAAAAGCAGAGACATTACTTTGCTAACAAAGGTCCATCTAGTCAAGGTTATGATTTTTCCAGTGGTCGTGTATGGATGTGAAAGTTGGACTATAAAGAAAGCTGAGTGCCAAAGTGTTGATACTTTTGAACTGCAGTGTTGGAGAAGACTCTTGAGAGTCCCTTGGACTGAAAGGAGATCCAACTAGTCCATCCTAAAGGAGATCAGTCCTGGGTGTTCATTGGAAGGACTGATGTTGAAGCTGAAACTCCAATACTTTGGCCACCTGATGTGAAGAGCTGACTCATTTGAAAAGATCCTGATGCTGGGAAAGATTGGGGGCAGGAGGAGAAGTGGACGACAGAGGATGAGATGATTGGATGGCATCACCGACTCGATGGACACGAGTTTGGGTAAGCTCCGGGAGATGGTGATGGACAGGGAGGCCTGGCATGCTGCGGTTCACGGGGTCACAAAGAGTCAGACACGACTGAGCAACTGAACTGAACTGAACTGAACCCATTTCACAGATGAGGAAACAGAGTCTGAAAGCAGTGCAGCGATTTGCTGTGTGAACATCAGGCAGGGCTTCTGGGTTCATAGGCTCTTTGATCTTTCAGTAACCTGATGTAAATGGCTTTTTCTACTTTTCTATGTTAAAACTGCATGGTGGTAGTTGAAGCTAGGTGACCTCAAACTCAAACACTGCAGCTTACTCTTGTCCCTGAGTCACATTTTCCTCATTTGAAATACTGTGTGTTACTTTTCTACCATTGTGTAAAAATTACCACAAACACAGCAGCTTAAAACAACAAATCTCAGTTTCTGCAGATCAGGAGTCTGGGCACAGATTAGCTGGGTCCTCTGCTCAGGGTCTCCGTAGGCTGCAAGCCATGTGTCAGCTGGGGCTGCAGTCTCATCAGTGGCTAGACTGGGGAGAGATCTGATTCCAAGATCACTTAGGCTATTGGCAGAAATCATTTTCTTGTGGTTGCAGGACTGAGGCCTTGTTTTCTTGCTGGGGCCTCAGTCAGTTCCTGGAGGCTGCCTGTACTTCTTGCCACGTGGTCCTCTTAGAACATGGTGATTACATAGCTAGCAAGGGACCCTCTCTCTAGTCTGCTGAGATGGCATCTTATGTGATAGACCATAGTCAGGAGAGTGACACCCAGCACCTTTGCCATATTCTCTTGGTTAGAAGCAAGTCACAGTTTCCGCCCATACTCAAAGGGAGACTGCACAAGAAGGTCCCTTAGGTGTGTCTGTCACCAGTGGTTGTGGCAATCAGGAAACGAGGTCCAGGGACCATGCCTGGCATATACAGGGACTCAGTGTGATCATGCTTATTAACTGGTAGAGGTGGGTGGAACAGATGCCAATGCTGAATTCTATTCAGGTATTTGTCAAGGACCAGTCCTGCCCAAGCACAACCCTCTGGATAAAACTCCTTTGACTTGGAACTTGCCTTAGCTAGGAGAATCATTTTTGGAACTTGCTAGCAAAAATTGCAGCCCAGAGAAATCTGAGGCAGCTGCTTCTCCAGGCTTCAGGCAAATGATTTTTGCCTGAAACCAGAGTCACTTCCAGGGGATGGTTCCTTCACTCTGGATCTACCAGTAACAGATGCTCCAGTGGGGGACATATGTCCACTCCGAGCAAGGTGGAGAGAATCAAATTAATTTCTTTTATGACCCAAGGCAAGTTTGAAATTGGCTTTTCCGAGATGAAAAAGGAAAGTCAGGAGCAGCTTGCCAGGCTCCCAACTCCCCTGCCCACCCCCTCCTTTCCACCAGGTCTCCTGCAGTTTAATTGGAGTGGGATTCCTTTTACAAGCAAGGCAGTAGGCCTCTCTCACCACACCACAGACCAGGCCAGAGACAATTTCTCAAAGCAGCAGCTGTGGGCAGCCCTTTGGGCAACTCCCCAAAGCTGCTGCTTGCAATCCGGTTGATTCTGTGACCTCGTGGAAGTAGATGTCAGGGGCTGCCAGCAGCACCAGGAGTGGGAGAGGGGAGACATAAGCCTTGCATGGGAGGCGAGCCTTTGTGTTCCTGTGACTACTGAACCTGGGGCCTGAGTTTCACCTGGGGCCTGAACCTGGTTTCACCTTTCATTTGTACAGTGTGACTGTATGTCCTGGTTTGTTGGGAGGGTCTCTGATAAGCATGTTTTCCTGGTTTTGCTTGTCTTAAAAGTGGTTTGGTTAGGATGATAAACTGGATGATGCCCCTGTGTTAGTCTCTCAGTTGTGTCCAACTCTCTGTGACCCTGTGGACTGAGCCCACCAGGCTCCTCTGTCCATGGAATTCTCCAGGCAAGAATACTGGAGTGGGTAGCTGTTCCCTTCTCCGGGGGATCTTCTTGACTCAGGGATTGAACCTGGGTCTCCCACTTCACAGGCAGATTCTTTACCATGTGAGCTACTAGGGAAGCCCATGATGCCCTAGTTCAGGGTTTTTCCACCTTGGCCCTGTAGGCATTTGGGGTTAGATGATTTGTTGTAAGGGGGGCTGTCCTGTGCATTGTGTAACATTTAGCAGCACCCTTGGCCTCTATCCGCCAGATCCAGGGGCACCTTTCCCCAGTGTTGCCAAATGTCCCCTGGAGGCAGGGAAGAGTCTTCACCCTGGCTGGAGGGCACTGTTTGATCCTTCTGATATCCGAGAGTAAGTTGAGTCTTTGGTTCATATTCTGGGGGGAGAATCTCTACAACGTGATTCTCTCTTGATTTTGCCTGCTTAGTCTCCATGTCTCTTTTTCTTAGACCGGCATCCCATGTGTCTTTTGGGGAACCTCCCCTTCTTTATTCTCAGTCTTTATGAGTGACTCAAGGAAAAGGGGCATCACCCACCCAGGTTGGGCTGATCAGAGAATGCCATTCCCCCAGCTATAGTGACCGCCTCAGGAACAGGCTGGGCCAGGGAGTCAGTTGTAGGACATTTGTTAGATCCATAGAGAAAGATGTATTCTCTTTTTGCTGGGGTTGTGTGGCTCAGTTCAGTTCAGTGCAGTCGCTCAGTCGTGTCCGACTCTTTGCGACCCCATGAATCGCATCACGCTAGACCTCCCTGTCCATCACCAACTCCTGGAGTTCACCCAAACTCATGTACTTCGAGTCGGTGATGCCATTCAGCCATCTCATCCTCTGTCGTCCCATTTTCCTCCTGCCCCCAATCCCTCCCAGCATCAGGGTCTTTTCCAATGAGTCAACTCTTTGCATAAGGTGGCCAAAGTACTGGAGTTTCAGCCTCAGCATCAGTCCTTCCAATGAATACCCAGGACTGATCTCCTTCAGAATGGACTGGTTGGATCTCCTTAGACTCCAAGGGACTCGCAAGAGTCTTCTCCAACACCACAGTTCAAAAGCATCAATTCTTTGGTGCTCAGCTTTCTTCACAGTCCAACTCTCACATCCATACATAACCACTGGAAAAACCATAGCCTTGACTAGATGGACCTTTGTTGACAAAGTAATGTCTCTGCTTTTCAATATGCTATCTAGGTTGGTCATAACTTTCCTTCCAAGGAGTAAGTGTCTCTTAATTTCATGGCTGCAATCACCATCTGCAGTGATTTTGGAGCCCNTGGCCTTTATTGAGCCCATCTTTGCATGAAATGTTCCCTTGGTATCTCTGATTTTCTTGAAGAGATCTCTAGTCTTTCCCATTGTGTTGTTTTCCTCTATTTCTTTGCATTGATCACTGAAGAAGGCTTTCTTATCTCTTCTTGCTATTCTTTGGAACTCTGCATTCAGATGCTTTTATCTTTCCTTTTCTCCTTTGCTTTTTGCCTCTCTTCTTTTCACAGCTATTTGCAAGGCCTCCCCAGACAGCCATTTTGCTTTTTTGCATTTCTTTTCCATGGGGATGATCTTGATCCCTGTCTCCTGTACAATGTCATGAACCTCCATCCATAGTTCATCAGGCACTCTCTCTATCAGATCTAGTCCCTTAAATCTATTTCTCACTTCCACTGTCTAATCATAATGGATTTAATTTAGGTCATACCTGAATGGTCTAGTGGTTTTCCTTACTTTCTTCAATGTAAGTCTGAATTTGGCAATAAGGAGTTGATGATCTGAGCCACAGTCAGCTCCTGGTCTTGTTTTTGTTGACTGTATAGAGCTTCTCCATCTTTGGCTGCAAAGAATATAATCAATCTGATTTTGGTGTTGGCCATCTGGTGATGTCCATGTGTAGAGTCTTCTCTTGTGTTGTTGGAAGAGGGTGTTTGCTTTGACCAGTGCGTTCTCTTGGCTAAAGTCTATTAGCCTTTGCCCTGCTTCATTCCGTACTCCAAGGCTAAATTTGCCTGTTACTCCAGGAGAAGGCAATGGCAACCCACTCCAGTACTCTTGCCTGGAAAATCCCATGGACAGAGGAGCCTGGTAGGCTGCAGTCCACGGGGTTGCGCAGAGTCGAACACGACTGAAACGACTTAGCAGCCAGGTGTTTCTTGACTTCCGACTTTTGCATTCCCATCCCCTATAATGAAAAGAACATCTTTTTTGGGTGTTAGTTCTAAAAGGTCTTGTAGGTCTTCATAGAACTGTTCAACTTCAGCTTTTTCAGCATTACTGGTTGGGGCATAGACTTGGATTACCATGATATTGAATGGTTTGCCTTAGAAACGAACAGAGATCATTCTGTCATTTTTGAGATTGCATCCAAGTATTGCATTTTGGATTCTTTTGTTGACCATGATGGATACTCCATTTCTTCTAAGGGATTCCTGCCCACAATAGTAGATATGATGGTCATCTGAGTTAAATTCACCCATTCCAGTCCAGTTTAGTTCGCTGATTCCTAGAACGTCGACATTCACTCTTGCCATCTCCTGTTTGACCACTTCCAATTTGCTTTGATTCATGGACCTAACATTCCAGGTTCCTATGCAATATTGCTCTTTACAGCATCGGACCTTGCTTCTATCACCAGTCACATCCACAACTGGGTATTGTTTTTGCTTTGGCTCCATCCCTTCATTCTTTCTGGAGTTGTTTCTCCACTGATCTCCAGTAGCATATTGGGCACCTACCAACCCAGGGAGTTCCTGTTTCAGTATCCTATCATTTTGCCTTTTCATACTGTTCATGGGGTTCTCAAGGCAAGAATACTGAATTGGTTTGCCATTCTCTGCTGTCAGACCTCTCTACCATGACTCTCCCATCTTGGGTGACCCCACATGGCATGGCTTAGTTTCATTGAGTTAGACAAGGCTGTGGTCGGTGTGATCAGACTGACTAGTTTTCTGTGAGTATGGTTTCAGTGTGTCTGCCCTCTGATGCCCTCTTGCAACACCTACCATCTTACTTGGGTTTCTCTTAACTTGGACGTGGGGTATCTCTTCATGGCTCCTCCAGCAAAGTGCAGCCGCTGCTCCTTACCTTGGATGAGGGGTATCTCCTCACGGCTGCCCCTCCTGACCTTGGACGTGGAGTAGCTCCTCTTGGCCCTCCTGCGCCCATGCACCCGCCACTCCTTGGACGTGGCGTTGCTCCTCTCGGCCACCTCCCCTGACCTCGGGCATGGGGTAGCTCCTCTCGGCTGCCTCCCCTGAGCTTTGGCGTGTGGTACCTGCAATGGACTGCGCAGAAGAGTGGCTGAGAGGAGCTACCCCTCGCCCAAGGTCAGGGGCAGCGATCGAGAGTGCCAGGCTGCAGCGGCACAGGAGCAGCTGAGAGGAACTACCCCACTTCCAAGGTCAGGGGCGGCGGCTGAGATGAGTTGTGCCGCTAGTAGGTTGGAAACTTGGAGCTTCTGGCCATCATCTTCATGCCCTTGAGGGCAGAGCCTGCTAAGGATGAAGCCACAGAGCTGGAAGAGGAGGAAGCAGGCTGATCTCACTGTTTCAAGAGCATTTGCTCGGTTGAACCTGAAGATAGATCTCACCTAGAGTTAATCTCTTTGTTAAGTCAGTGTGAGTTGAGTTTTTGTCAGTTTGCAGCTCACAAAGGCTACATGTTTCCATGGGATATCTCACCATTCCCTTTCCCAGCCTGGGGAGTATGCCACTTTAGTTCAGCTAATGGTCGGTTTTGTGACCCCAAATGGGAATGTCCCAGATCCCTCTAAGTTTGCTCCCTCATCCTTCCACTGCTCTTTTACTTCATGTTCCTTATTCCCTACTCTCTTGAGAATGCCTGGAAATGGTGTCTACTCCTGTTCCTCATTCCTCTTTACCTCCCATCTCTTTTTCCAACACCGTACCCCTATTTTAATTACACCCACATTTACAAGAGGTTCCTGTAACTTATGGCACACCTGAATAGAAATAATCTCTCTCAGCAAATTATCTAGTTTGCTGAAATCTTGTGTATCAGATTTTATCTAACCTCTCTGATTATAGGGAGGACTACTGAGGAAAATCTATATAAAAAAAATTATAAGAAGCACTATTTCAAGAGCCAGAGCATAATTTTTGGATCGTTCCCTTCCTTTTGATTTTCATATAGCTACATAATTGAGTTCAGAGTCTGTATGAAATTTTACATGTGTATTTTCAAAATATAACATAATAACTTAGATAATTCCCAATTAAAAGTTGTGGACATTATTTTTAATAATTGTTGAGAATTCCATTTTATGAACAGAGCACAACTTAAAAAGTGTTTTCCAGTTGGTGGATACTTTATATTTTACTATTTGCAATAATGTGATAGCATCCTTGGGCATGTGGATCTTTATCCCCTTACTTGACCACTTTCCTAGAATAAATTCCTAGTAGCAGACTTTCTCAATTAACGTGAGTATTTTTGTGAGACTCTTGAGATATATATGTATATATATAGCCAAATGGTTTTGTAGAAAAATCGCATGTGTTTACATTCCCACTAGCAGCATGGGAGGGTCCAATGTCAGAATCATAATTGCAGTTGTTTGTAGTAATCCTGATCTAGGCATTGCCAACAATATTTTAGCACTCCCACCAATAGTAATAATTAAATAAGCTTATAGGGAGCTCATAATATTGTGTGTGTCTGTTAGTCACTCAGTCGTGTCCAACTCTTTGTGACCCCTTGGGCTGTAGCCCTTCAGACTCTTTTGTTCATGGGATTCTCCAGGCAAGAATACTCGACTGGGTTGCCATTTCCTTCTCTAGGAGATCTTCCCAACCCAGGGATCAAACCTGGGTCTCCCAACATTGCAGGCAGACCCTTTACAGTCTGAGCCACCAGGACCCCTTGTAATATTACAGTTACTTTACTAGGAATTTTCCGTGTGTAACCTTCAGGTTAGGGATCATAAAAATTCCCTCATTTACAGATGAGAATAGAATATTCAGTGAGGTTAAGCACACTGAATAAGGTTATTGACCACAGCTAGTACATGGTGAGTTCCAGGTCTGAACCTGGGCAGTCTAACTTCTGTGAGTGTTATTCACTTTTTTCACAAGATAGAGACAACCAGTTGAAGGTTACTTTACATGATGGTTAGCTGCACTGGGCACAGCTTGCTAAACATCTGTCTTGAGGAGAAGCACTGGTTGCAAATAAAAGTCAGGGCTTGGTAATACCATGTTCCCTGTATTGTCCTCTTAAGGAAATTGTTACCCTCCCAGTCAGGTGTGTGGCTGAAGGGAATGACTCTCATGATCCTGTGAATTCCAAAGAATTCCCAGTAAATATAGTTTTAAGCAGGTCTGCTCCCCTTCACTGTGCTCTCTCTGCAAAATGCCAGCTGTGCTTGTCTCCTGGGAAAATCATCTCTCTAAACTAAGGTGGGCGGTTTCTCATTGAGAAGATGGAAACTTCCCTAATATTTGTTGCTGTTGCTGTTGTTGTTGTTTGGTCGCTAAGTTGTTTATCTGACTCTTTCACAACCCCATGGACTGTTGCCCACCAGGCTCCTCTGTCCGTGGGATTTCCCAGGCAAGAATGCTGGAGTGGGTTTGGCATTATCTTTTTGGGGGGCATCAGTGCTTTCTGAAGAGTCTCTAACTTGGTTTTTACTGTCTTTCCTTCTTGAAGGGCTAATGCCTCGCCCAAATTGTGTGCTTAGCCTTGCAGCATCAGTGTCATCTGGGAGCTTGTTAGAAACGCAGGTCCTAGGGGTTGATCCTAGATTCGTTGAGTCAGAAATCTGCAATTTAAGAAACCTTCTGATGCTCCTTGCAGTTTGAAATCCATTGCTCTAAACATACTTTCCTCCTTTATGAAATAGTAATGACAGTAATTAATACCTGCCTTGTGATTATGGCGGTGGGAGGGGGAGTTACATGAGCTAGTTTGAGTCCTTGGCACAGTGAATGGTGTACCGTGAGCATTTAAGAAGCAGTCATAAGTTCATCTCTGAACTTGTCCAAGATCACTGTGATGGACCTGTGCTGTCTTCACCTGCCCTGTAACCTCACTCCTTTCTGGGCAGCCCTTCTCCTGCCTGTGGGTTTGGTGGGGCTCCGGGCATCCTTACCTACTACTCGCCCACCCCTGTCATGGTGTGACCATGATCAAGTCCAGTGATTGTTGTCTGAGGATATTTTGTCTGTGTTGGGTCTTGCTGGTGGCACTCAGGATCTCTTTTTTTATACCACATCTTTCACTGAGTTGCACAGACACTCTAGTTGAAGCAAGTGGGCTCAGGGGTCATGGTACATGGACTTCGCTGCTCCCTGGCAGGTGGGATCTTAGTTCCCTAAGGGGTCAAACATTGGACCACCAGGGATGTCCCTCATCTGGGGATTTTGCTCTTAAGCAGAACCTCTCAGGGAGTGGCTAGATCAGGGGTTAGATCCTATTCATCCCATGACATTCCAGCCCAGTGCTTCTCAAACTTTAATCTGTTTGAGAACTTATCCAAAGATCCTATTAAAATGCAAGTTCTGATTCAAGAAAGTTCAGGAGGTTCTCAGAGTCTGCATTTCCAATGAGCTTCCTGGTGACGGGGATGCGGGTGTTGCTGGTTTGGGGACCACACTTGGAACAGCATCCCTAGAATGGTGGTTCTCATTGTCAGTCTCACAGTAGAATCACTGGGATATCTCTGAAGTGAGACAGCTAGCCCCACCCACACGAGTTAAATCCAGATTTCTGAGGGTGAGGTCTCTGCATCAGTGGTTTTTAGAAGTCTCTCTAGTTGACTCCTACCTGCAGCTAGGGTTGAAAACCGCCACTGTAGAGAGACGGTCCTGGTGTTTCTGGCAGGGAGAGCCCTGGGGCCTCCTTAGGTCTGTTCTTTCTTTGATGCTATGAGTTCTCGCCTTTCAGTTTTTGTTTGATTTTACTTCTATTCCTTGCAACCAAAAGAAGCTTAACTGAGAGAGCCTCAGAAATAAGAAGCAGAAGCAAGGCTAGTGTTCATTTTCTCTGGCCTTTGAATTTTCAGGTCTTTCTGCTACACCGCTAGCTTCTCTGGGGTGGGGTTTTGGTATGGTTGGGATAGTGCCATAGGGATATGAAATTTCTCCTCTTCTCTTTGGGCTTCCCTAGTGGCTCATTCTGGAGAAGGCAATGGCACCCCACTCCAGTACTCATGCCTGGAAAAGCCCATGGATGGAGGAGCCTGGTAGGCTGCAGTCTATGTGGTCGCTGAGTCGGACACAACAGAGTGACTTCACTTTCACTTTTCACTTTCATGCATTGGAGAAGGAAATGGCAACCCACTCCAGTGTTCTTGCCTGGAGAATCCCAGGGACAGCAGAGCCTGGTGGGCTGCCGTCTGTGGGGTCGCACAGAGTCGGACACGACTGAAGCGACTTAGCAGCAGCAGCAGCAGCAGCGGCGGCGGCTCAGTCGGTTAAGAATCTGCCTACAATGCAGGAGATATGGGTTCAGTCCCTGGGTTGGGAAGATCCCCTGGAGGAGGGCATGGCAACACACTCCAGTATTCTTTCCAGGAAAATCCCATGGACAGAGGAGCCTGGCAGGCTGCAGTCCATGGGGTCATGGAAGAGTTGGACACGACTGCAGTGGCTGAGCACACACGCCTCTTCTCTTTGTCCCCTGTAAGACCCACCTGGTGAGGGTGGGGGGAGACGGCTTCTCTCTAGGACTGCTTTGCTCTGCTCTTAGTGCCGGGTCTGGATTCTGTGGGTGACAGCTCCCCCAGTGTTGACAAGGCACACCAGCCGACAGGAGTATGAACCAGTCTGCTCAGCTGTCAGGTGGCGGTATGAAGGCCGACGGTGTTTCCCAGGCAGGGCAGTCAGCAGCTGGTATAGGGCCGCCTTCCTGTCCATGGTATGACACCCAGCCACGTGGGCTTCTCCAGGAGATGACAATTCCCTGAGCTGATTACATCTACCTCATGGAGCTAATATTTTCCCACTCCAAATGGACCAGCTTTGACCCAGACCAGCTGACCATGATCTCCTGGAGACAGTGTTGCCAGGGAGACGCAGATGCAAAACAGGTGTCCAGGAGGCCTTGGCTGTAGCTCTGCCTGGAGGTCCAGATGTCCAACTCATATCCCAGTCTCTCCGCCTGGGAGGTGCCCTCCCCTCTGAGGGCAGTGGGGCCCTCACACGTAGAGCTGAGGCTTGCGGACCTTCTCCAGGGTCGAAACACTTCCACACCATGGTAAACAGCTGCTTCTCTTTCTGCCACCTATGCCTCCCACCTCCTCGTGGTCCAGCATCTAAAGGGTTAATGCCTGGTCCAGTAGCCAGGCCTCCAGGGCTTGCTCCCTCTCCTTATTCTGATCCTCAGCGCCCCTGCCACAGAACTGTTATAAAAAGGGATACTGCCTTGCCCCAGGAAGCTAATCCTTAAGGCCAGAAATCCCAGGGGCAGAGGAGCAGATGGAGGGTGAGTGTGGCAAGCTCAGCCCTTCGCCCTTATCTGAAGCTAAGGAGGGCTCCACCTGCCTGCCTTTGGGAGTGGCAGCTGGGTTGGGAGGAGAGCTGGGGCAAGAGAGCTTTGTTTCTTATTTCAGATCTTTTTTTTTTATTATTATTATTACATGCTTGTATGCTTTCAAAATTTTTTTTAAATTCTTGAAAAACACAGAAGTGAAAATAATTCCTCTGCAGCTTTGGACATAAACATGAAAAATAATTAATGCTATAGACTGATTTCTATAAATGTACGAGATTCTTTACACATCACCTAATTCACTTCTAAATCTCACAACAGCCTGGGGTGACCGAGACTTGGCTTGCTCAGGACTTCCCTGTTTTAGCACTGAGAGTGCTGTGCCCCTGGAACCTCCCCAGGTCCAGGCGAGCCTGATGGGATCTCCGGTCACTACTCTTCAACCCTCAGAGCCAAGTGTATTTTACTCGGGGAGGAAACTAATGCCCCAAGAGCTTCTGTAACTTGCACAGTGATCACACAGCTAGTTGGTAGTAGGCAGGTTTAGTTAAGAGTCACACAACAGCTAGGTACATGGTAAATGCAGTTAACAGTATACTACTAGTTAGTGGTGGACACAATTAAGAATTATACTGCTAGTTGGTAGTAGACACAGTTAAAGGGCATAATATTCATTTAGTGGTAGAGCTTGGGTTTGAACCAGGCACTTCCCGATTCTGAATCTTGTGCTCTGTTATACTATGTCACGTGGAGCCTTAGAGCTGAAAAGACTTTAGGGTCACACGTCCAATCCCCTTGTTTGTAGACAGAAAACCTTGGTCCCAGACTGGCAAAATGACCTACCCAAGGTCACGCCACGAGTTAAATTTGTGCTTTGAAGGGGTGAGTTGGGGGGGGAAGTTAGGGGTGATTTATGCCACAACAGGGATGGTTAGGAGGCCTGCCAGTTGGCTTTGTCTCACAAGTGACACCTCCCTGGAGCAGGATTGACACCAGCAAGGTTGGTATTTGGGGCCAGGGGCCTGTGGCCAGGGCTGGGGCCGGGGTGGAGCGGAGAGGTTGCTTCTCTTTGTAATTTACATCCACAACAGCAACAGCCTCGGGAAAAATAACCCAAACAAACTCTCAGAGGCTGTTTTGGACTTAATCCCAGGATCGGAAGCAGCTCAGTAAGATAAATAAGATAAAGTTGGTGTGCCTCTAAGGTTGAGCGATCATATCACTATTGCATTTGAAATATTCATGAGGAGAAGGGAGGTATAAGAAACCGCTACAGAAACATATTCTAAAAAAAAAAAAAAAAAGAAACATATTCTGCTTTGAAAAGGCAGAATTCAAAGGCATGAAAAATGAATCAGGGGAAATTAATGTTGGGGCTAAGAGGGAGGAGGTGGGCTGGTGGGGGGACAATTATTGCCCAGAAGGAGTAAGGAAGGAGACGTGGAGGAGACGTTTCAGACTGGGCTGTGATCAGAATTCTCTCCCCTGCCTGGGGTATTTGAAATGTCAATCGCGTCTCATATATCATTCGAAGTCAACACTTGGTTGCAAAATGGATGGTTCTGGCAAGAATTAAAAAGCAGGGTGGGGTGAGGGGATTGAGATGGGGCGGGAGGT
This sequence comes from Redunca redunca, assembly GCA_006410935.1. Classification (NCBI taxonomy): domain Eukaryota; kingdom Metazoa; phylum Chordata; class Mammalia; order Artiodactyla; family Bovidae; genus Redunca; species Redunca redunca. Next base: position 258,097 of record SJYQ01000998.1, read on the forward strand.
GTTGGGCGGGAGAATTGGAGAAAAGTCAGCAAAGTGAACTAACTCCTGTAAATTACGGACGAGTTCCTGATCTCCGGAGCAGGGCTCTGTAGAGGAACAAGACTGGAACGTCTCATCCTGGCTCTGCCAAAATTGTCTGTGGTTGCTCGCATAGCTCTGAGCCTCGGCCTTTCCCTTTGAAAGGCAGGGGTTGGAATGGATGCCCTCCTAGGTCACTTTACTCCAGAATTTAGGGGCCCTGATTTTGTGATGTACTTAGAAGCAAAGATGTTGTTGTTTAGTCACTAAATTGTGTCTGACTTTTGCAACCCCATGGGCTGTAGCCCACCAGGCCCCTTTGTCCATGGGATTTTCCAGGCAAGAATACTGCAGTGGGTTTCCATTTCCTTTTCCAGGGGATCTTCCCGACTCAGGGATTGAATCCCTATGTCCTGCATTGGCGTGTGGATTCTTCACCATCTGAGCTTTGCAAGATGGTCATGTGCACATCAGCGGGTGGTGGGACACCATGCTTTTGGGTGGTGGTGACTATTGGGCCTCTTGACTACACCATGTCAGTGAGTCCAGGGAGGGTTGGCCTCTTTTAAAGGCAAATCCTTGGAGTGTTGCCTGGTTCAGTGGTTCTGCAGAGAGAGATCTGGCGTGAAAGCAAATGATGTCTGCATATCCTCTGTGGTCCCGGACCAGCAACATCAGCATCATTTAGAAGCTTGTTAGAGATCTATGTTCCCTTGTCTCGTTCCACACCCCCTGGGTCAAAATCTGCCTTTTAACAAGATCCCTGGGTGAGTCATGTGCACCTGGATGAGTCATGAGTGGCACTTACCCAAGACAGAGCACTTCTGCTTCTGGATTTATACCCCAGATCAAGTTTCACCCCTGGATGTTCAAGGAGACGGGTGTATGGTAGTGGGGAATTGGAAGCAATCCAGGTACCCACCAGAGGGGGCGTACATAAGTGAAATGTGGTGGGTGTGTCTGTGGAATACCACCAGATGGCAGTTGGAAGAATAGATCTGATGTGTGCACAGCGATATGAAAAAATCATAAAGACAGTGCTGAGGAAAAGACATAAGGAACAGAATCAGTACTATAGCATGACACATTTTTATTGGTTAAACATGCATTACACACAAATTAAATGTTAAGTACAGTGTGTTTAAAGCTCCATGTGGGCAGAGACTTTTCTATTTTGTCACCACTATATACTTGGTGTACAGTCAGCACTCAAGATTTGATGGACAGGTGCACTTTACAAGTATATGAACACGTTCAAGAGAAAAGGAATGTATACAATAAGAGAGATTTTGTTCACTATGATGGTGCTATGCCAGCAACTAGGGAGTAATCCCCTCAGCCTTTTGCCTCTGCGGTAGAGTAGAAGCCCAGGCTGATGGAGGAGAGATGCTGGCCAGGCTGGGCTCCATTTGTGGGGTTTGTCCCACCCGGTAGTTGCTTGACTGCCCGCCCCTCACCCGTCCCAGATGCTGTTTGCTCATCTCTTGGTGTGCCACCTTCCTCCTACTTTATCACTAAGGTTTCAGTCTGTTTGTTCTTGTAGAAACAGACCCTCTAGAGCATCTGGTGTGTGCATCCCCTCACTTATCCTTCCAGAACTGCCTGCACCAGTGGTTCTCAAGTGGGGGCAATTGTGCCCCCTAGGAGACCTCTGGCAATGCCTGGAGACACTTCTGATCACCATGGTTGGTGGGGTGGGGCTCCTGACACCTAGTGTGTGGAGGTCAAGGATGCTTCTAAACATCCTGCAGTGCACAGGACGCCCCCACAGCAAAGAATGGTTGGGTCCAAAATACCAATAGTGTTGAAGAGCACTGCTCTATAGGCCAGGCACTCTACTAGCTCCATTCTTACAGGAGAGGAAACAGGTATGGAAAAGTTGGGTAAGTCCTCCCAAGGTCCCATAGCTGTTGAGCAATGGAGATAGGAGGTAAACCAAGTGAGGCTGGCCCCAGAGCCTTGGCTCCTACCCCACTCTACATGATTGCTTCTGAGAAATGGAAAATTCAGAGAGAGATGGAGCAGACACTGCTTCACTCAGTTATGCTACAGCCAAGGGTGAGCAGCTGTCCCAGTGTGCCTAGTGCTGAGTGGGTTCCCATGATGTGAGACCTGGTGTTCAAGCCACGATGGATGGCCACCCTAGTGCAACCCAGAGGCTGTAAGCATCTGAGCTTGAGACCTGGTCCTTATAGACAATCTCTTGGGCACATCCCCTCTGGTAATCACTGTTCATACAGGGATCCAACCCCAGTCCCAACTTCACACAGTGCTCAAGGTCAACTTGTACCCTATTCTGAAAATATCAATCTGTTAGGTCTTGAGTTAAGTCAGCATGTCTCTAGGTAGATCAGAATTCATCCTTGGAGGATCTTTAAGGTTTTCTGGAGAAATAGATCAGTTGGGGATAGGGTGGGAGAGAAAGAGATCCCATGCTTTGTGGGAGAGAAAGAGATCCCATGCTTTAATGCCAAGGTCAGAATTCCTGTCGCTTAAACTTTCTGGACCGCAGTGTTCTCGTTTGCAAAATAAGTCAATAACAGGAGCCATGGTTACGAGTGTTACCGTGTACCAGGTACTGTGCTTGGAAGGTGCTTGCATATAAGGTTTTATAAGGTTATCCCATTTAATCTTCATGCAAACCCAGATTGTCTTACTCCAAAGAACCACACTTTTACAGCTATGTAACATCTCCTGGAGCTGTTTATGTGGAGATGGGAAAACATGCCAATTAAGGTGAAAAACAGAGGATGAGATGGTTGGGTGGTACCCAACTCAATGGACATGAGTTTGAGCTAGCTCTGGAAGTTGGTGATGAACAGGGAGTGAAGGAGTCTTTTGGGCCTAGAAAAGAAAACAACAGTCTCAAAGGTCCTTGCTGAATCATCTAACAAAACAGAATTTTAGGTCCCGCCCTGATGCTCCAGGCCGGTTGCATCTATCTGAGACTTATCACCCTCTGTCCAGAAACCTTCCACCCCCTACACCTGCCCAGATGACTTATCACCCCCTGCCCAAATACAAATGCCATCTCAACTAAAAAGTACCCAAAACATCTCGCCTGATTAACGTTTCCCTTATCGATTCCACAAGCCTCCCTACAAATATGGAGCCTCCCTGATCCCTCTCTGTGCTGTTGCCCCTCCTTGCCTGAATAAAGGTAACCTACTTCTGTTGAGGTCATCTTTCCTTTTTCTGCCTCGGCCGGAACTATACCTTACAGGGAGGCCTGGCGTGCTGCAGTCCATGGGGTCGCAAAGAGTCGGATACGACTGAGTGACTGAACTGAACTGAACTGAGGGTGAAAAACAGGAGGTGGCCTCAAGGGCAGGGCATTAAGTGTGTTTGCAAAGGCGTGTGTGTTTCTCCACTGCCTAAGATCCCTGAAGCATGCTTTCCGAAAACCCATGCGAAGTGTCCCTGTCAACTGACATCTCCCTCCACATCTGAATACCTCCCTCACTCGCTGCCCCCAACCGTGTGTGTTTGATGTGATCTGTGGATGTGAAGTATGGCTCAGGCCTCAGGAACCTTCTTCTTTCACGGGGAAGCAGAGCTCCAACCTCCCAGCAGCAGCTGGCCTGTCCTCGGCCCTGCTGTATGACTCTGGCTTGAGCTGCAGGATTTATGTGTCAGCTTCAGCAGTGCCCAAGGCTATGTCCAGCCAGTGAAGGTCCTTGATATGTTGCTGTGGTTTGCTGAGGCTTCCAAGGACAGGGGTTTGCAGGGGTGTCGACAGGCTGATTTCCTTCTTATCTACAGCTGAATTCCACGTTCTTACATGCTAATCGTTTGGAGAACAGAAGTGGCTGCTGTTTTTCAAGTACTTATTCTGTGCTAGGGGTCATGCAGATCATTTCCCACAAACTGCTTCCCTCCTCTTCCCGGGCTGCTGGTTCTCCTTAAGTTGTTTTACTTTTTCTTCTTTCTGTAGCTAGGAAAACTGTTCGTTGCTCAGTTGTATCCCACTCTTTGTGACCCCATGGTCTGTAGCCCACCAAGCTCCTCTGTCCATGGAATTCTCCAGGCAAGAATACTGGAGTGGGTTGCTATTCCTGTCTCCAGGGGATCTTCCCAGCCCAGGGATTGAACCTGGGTCTCCTGCATTGCATGCAGATTATTACCATCTAAGCCTAGGGAATCCCTCTATAGCTAGGAAAGGGTCTGACAGACCTGACTGCCTTCTGCTGAATGAATACATGAGTATGTGTTAGGCTCTATACTAAGCCCATTGTGTGCATTATTTCACTTAAATCTCACAATAATTTTATGAGATAGTAATGGTTTTTATCCCCAGGTTGCAAAAAAGAAATCGTATTCAGAGAGGTCAAGCAATTTGCCCTCAAACACATAGCCAATAAATGTCAGAGCAAGAGTGCAAAATTAATTCTCTAAATCGTGTGTCATTTTCCAATACTGGCACCCATATGTGGAGCAGGCAATGGCACCCCACTCCAGTACTCTTGCCTGGAAAATCCCATGGGTGGAGGAGCCTGGTGGGCTGCAGTCCATGGGGTCGCTAAGAGTTGGACACGACTGAGCGACTTCACTTTCACTTTTCACTTTCATGCATTGGAGAAGGAAATGGCAGCCCACTCCAGTGTTCTTGCTTGGAGAATCCCAGGGACAGGGGAGCCTAATGGGCTGCCATCTATGGGGTCGCACAGAGTGGGACACGACTGAAGCGACTTAGCAGCAGCAGCACCCATATGTGGAGGCATATTTTCGGAATTTACATACTTACGTCTCCATACCACACATCCACAGATATGTATCCTATATAATATGTACATGTGTAATATATACAAAACATGTAAATGCCTTAGTCACCTATAGCTGTGAAACAAGCACCACAAAAACTCAATGGGTAATTTAAAAAAGCATCTATTTCTTGGGCATGGGTCTGTGGTTTGACTGGGGAGACTCTGCTGTAGGCTCTAGGTTGCATCAGGTCTGATCCCTACATTGTCTTCTGAGACCCAAGCTGGAGAGGCAGAAGTTTACTGGTGAAACTTGGTGGCTTCCAAGGGGTGAGCAGAAATAATTGATGCTTTTTAAGGCCTAAGCTGAAAACTGGTCCTTTGTCACTTCTGTCCGCATTCCAGCGGCCAAAGCAAGCCCAATATTAATGGAGCAGGAAATTATATTCTTCTCATGGCAGAGGGAATGGGGAGGATAAATATTTGCCGAACAATCACACACTCCAACACATCGTATTTCCATTGTATATGGATATGTCTGGATTTCTTGCTCCCATGAATGCAGCTTCAGTCTGTTATGCTCTTCATTTTTACTGGGCATTAATTTCCTTGTTTGAAAAATGACCAGCTTCTGTTCAGAATTAACTTTTGCTATTAATCTGAGTTAAGCTAACACATACTCCCATGTGTAATAAAGCAATGTGGGCAGGACCTTGAGCTCCGCGGCCAGATTTCTTGGCTTTTCATGATGATCTGGGTGACCTTGAAGAAGCCTTTCTGAGCCTCAGTTGTCTTTTCTGTGAAATGGTGTTGGAAAAATCACCTACTACACAGAGCACTGAGGGATTGAGTAAGAGAATGCACATAAAAGCTTAGCACAGTGCCTGGCTCTGGAAGGCACCCAATACATATCAGCTATTGTTATTAATATTAATACTATTCTTGCAACAAAAACAGCACAGTATTCTAACGCTGCTCAAGGCCATTATCTCAGCCTGTCCTATGCTGGTTCCCAGACCTAATGTTCCTCTAACCCAGTGTCTTTTCCAATTATGAGTTCATTGTTTCCTTTTGGACTTGGCTTTGGAGTTTGGACTTCCTGATGGACTCAAGACTCCCTCCCTACAGAAATGTTCAGACTTATCTTACTGATTGGGCTTCCCAGGGGGCCCTAAAGTAAAGTCGCTCAGTTGTTTCTGACTATTTGTGACCCCATGGACTGTAGTCTACCAGGCTCCTCTGTCCATGGGATTTTCCAGGCAAGAATACTGGAGTGGGTTGCCATTTCCTTCTCCAGGAGATCTTCCCAATCTAGGGACTGAATCCAGGTCTCCTGCATTGTAGGCAGATGCTTTACTGTCTGAGCTGGTAAAGAACCTGCCTACCAACGCAGGTGATGTAAGGGACACGAATCAGGAAGAGCCCCTGGAGGAGGGCATGGCAACACGCTCCAGTACTCTTGCCTGGAGAAACCCATGGACAGAGGAGCCCGGTGGGCTACAGTCCATAGCATCGCAAGAATTGGATACGACTAAAGTGACTTAACACGCAAGCACGCATCTTAACTGATTTGTGCCTCTTGGGCTTCTCAGCCTGGTCAGACTGGGAGCATAGGACTGGCCCCCACCCGGTACTGCTAGTTCATCCGTGCAATGCAGCCTGAACAGGAAATTTCCATGAGAGCACAGATTATGGGGGATCCTTCTGATGCCCACAGACAGCAGCTCGGATGTTTGTGGCTGGGGAGTGGGATTCCTTTCACCTGAAGTCCCCCAGGAGCTGTCAAGCTTTGAATCCTTGCAGTTTAGACAGTCTGTTTGTAATGGTCTCAAGAAAATCCATTCTGCCTACAAATGTGGTGACCTTTAATTTTTTTTTCAGAATTTTCCAAGACGCACATTGACTCTTCCTGTCAGCCTGGAAGGCTGCTATGCCGCCTGGGGCATTTAGATTGCATTTGCCAATTGCTGACTGCTGTAGCCAATTTGTTCCTGATCTCAAGGTCGATTGTGAATAATTCTAGCTGGGCTAAGTCTCTTGCATTGAATAACTTGGAGAGAAACTATTAAGGCAGAGGCAGGAGTGGGTATGGGGCTGTTTCTTTTTTGTAGACGTTCTTTGATTTCTGGTAAAAGAGGAGGGTTCCGGCTCTGCCATTCATGGATGAGGTGACCCCAAAGCAGAGAGGAGTAGACACATTCTGGGTCCCTCATGTGCCAGATATCGTGCTGGGCATTTTACACACACGAGTTGTTTAATCTACCTTGTGAGGTGAACCTGATGATGGCCGGAATACACTGAGGCTGCCAACCTGCTGGGCTGGGACTGGTCCGATTCCCAAGGTCAGGTTCTGCCCCAGCAGCATACAGCACCCATCAGAACACAGCAGGTACGCTGGGACCTGCTGCCTTTCTTTCTGTTGCCCTCTCCTTTGGGTCGCTCCTCTAGGTCTGCAGTGGGTCTGGCTTCTCTGTCTACCTGGCGTGGAGCTGGCATCACAGCTGTTCCTTGATCCCCCAGTGCATGCTATAGAAGTGACCCAGGGCAGCCTGCTGGCTTCACATGGTCTTTGGAGTGGGGACACACCCGGGTCAGGTCTGAATCCCTGAGAGCTGTGTGACTGGTCTGGCTCCTCTGAAGCCTGAAACAGGGATTGGGGTGGGTGTGGTTTATGGTGGGGGCCTGGACTCTGGGGTGGTGGGGGAAGGGAGGGGAGGGAAGAAGAGCAGGGAAGGAGAAAGGGCCTGGGACGATGGCGTTATGGCCTGAATGTTTATGTATGTTCCCCTCCCTCCCCAGCCCCCGCACAAATTCATATGTGGGATTCTACCCTCAGGGTGGATATTAGAAGGTGTGGGGCCTTTGGGAGGTGATTTGGTCATGAGGGTGGAGCCTTCATATAAAAGGGTCCCCAGAGAGCTCCTTCCGCCCTTCCTGCAAGTGAGGCCAGGGCTAGAAGATGGCCACATATGAACCAGAGAGCCTGCTGTCACCAGACGCTGAATCTGCCGGTTCTTGGATCTTGGACTTCCCAGCCTCCAGACCTGCAAGAAAGTTCTGTCATTTCAGCCACCTTTCACTTTTCACTTTCATGCATTGGAGAAGGAAATGGCAACCCACTCCGGTATTCTTGCCTGGAGAATCCCAGGGGAGCCTGGTGGGCTGCCATCTATGGGATCGCACAGAGTTGGACACAACTGAAGCGACTTAGCAGCAGCAGCAGCAGTCTGTGGCTATTTGTTACAGCAGTGTGAGATACCTAAGACACCCAGCCAGGATGGGGTCTTAGGTCAAGACCCATGAGGGAGCGCTGGCATGTCCGCTGTACCATGACACTGTCTCTGCCTTGAGGCAGGAGGACTAGACTTATGTACCCCCGCCCCACAAAAGTGTCAATTAGTCACTGGTGGTCCCAGTGGCACAGGGTAGGCTAGGGGTGGGTGATGGTGTAACTCCCCTGGGTGAGATAGCTTCTGTCTGCCAAGGGAGTTTCACTGCGGAAATGCTGGCAGGAGCCATTAGGGACAGACTGTCAAAGGCTGAGGAATGGATGGGTTGGCTGGTAAAGGGAATCTGGGTGAGGCTTTAGGAGTAGCTACAAAACTGTAACCTCTCTGTGCCCCAGTTCTCCTCATTTGTAAAATGGAGATACTGATAACCTATATCTGAGCTTTGGGGTAAAGATTAAAAAAACATCACTGCATTTATATTACTGGCATAATGTACCTAATACTAGCCTTGAGGACTCAGCAAGCATAAGCTATTATCATTACTGGCATTTGCGGAACAGCCACAGACAATTAATGATCACTCACTTAATATCTCATTTAATCTTTCCAACTCTTCAGAGTTTTTTATTTTAACTTAGTTTTAGTTTTTATTGGTGTACCACTGACATATACCCTTGTGTTAGCTTCTTAACGATTGGAGATTTTCGGACGTTGTGGAGTGGTCACCACACAGTTAAGTCTAGTTAACATCTGTCACTGTACGTAGATGGGAAGCATTTTTTTTCCCTCCTTGTGATGAGGACTTTAAAAATTTGCTCACAGCAACTTTCAAATATGCCGTGTAGTGTTAGTCACTCTAGTCACAATGCTATACACTGCATCCTCATGACGTCTATCTTATAACTGGGAGTGTGTCATCATTTTGTCCTTCTCCTCTGGCAACCACCAGTCTGTACTCTATCTATGGGCTTTGTTTGTTTTTGGTTTGGGGTTGTTAGATTCCACATGTGAGATCACACGGTGTTTGTCTTTGTCTGGCTTATTTCACTTAGTTTAATACCCTCAGGGCCTGACCTAATCCTCAATGAACTCTTATGGGGTAAATTTCATTTCTACCCCGATTTATAGATTCTGTGGGCCAGATGTTATGTCCGCAGACCCACCAGGGCTTCCCTGCTGGCTCAGACAGTAAAGAATCCGCATGTAATGTGAGAAACCTTGGTTTGATCCCTGGCTTGGGAAGATCCCCTGGAGGAGGGCATGGAAAGCCACTCCAGTGTTCTTGCCTGGAGAATCCCATGGACAGAGGAGCCTAGCCGGCTGTAGTCCACGGGGTCGCAAAGAATTGGGCATGACTGAGTGACTCAGCACACAGCCCGCACCCCCAAATTTATAGATTGGAATCCTCATCTGAAAGGTGATGGTCTTAGGAGGTGGGGCCTTTGGGAGGTGCTTAGGTCACCTAAGGAGGGTGAGGGTGTAGCCCTCTTACTGGGATCAGCACCCTTTTTAAAGGGTTCCCAGAAAGCTACTTTGTCCCTTCTTCCGTGTGAGGACAGAGTTAGGATGTGCTGTCTACGAACCAGGGAGAGGGCTCTCACTAGATACCGAATCTGCTGGCACCTTAATCTTGGACTTCCCAGCCTCCAGAACCATGAAAAGTAAACTTCTGTTGTTTATAAGCCACCTGTCCATATTACTCTGTTATAGCAGCCCGAACAGTCTAAGACACTACGTACGGAGACAGAGTGAAATGGCATATCTTGACCCCGGTCACAGAGCTGACAAGTGGCAGGGCTGAGATTCCAACTCAGGCTGCCAAGCCCTGCAGCCCCCAAGCAAGTCATCCTTGCAGACGCACTCTTTTAATTGTGGGATCGTTTTTGTCATTCCCGATTCTTTGAATTCGCCATCATCTCTCTTGTCTCTGAGCTTTTGCATATTATATTTTGTGTGCTGGAAATATTCTCCCCCTTTTGCCTGGTCTCCTCGGGTTTATCCTTTGAGTCTGAGCTTAGATTTGGCCTCTTCCAGAAAGTCCTCCAGGTGATCTCCTCCCACTTGTGTTTTCCTCAGCCAGAGCATCTGTTAGGATGTATTGCAATCACCTGGTCACTCATCTGTCTCCCTTATTAGACTGTGGTCCCAAAGGGGTAGTGATTTCATCTGTCTCATTTATTATTGTAACTCCAGACCCTTGCATTTTGTTTGACATATAGGGGTACTTGATAAATACTTAATAATTGAAGGAGCAATCCAGACTCAGAGTGGAATACATTGGAGTCTTACCAAAGTTACTGTTTTGTTGAATTAAAGCTACATGGATGAAATTCTTTCTGGGAAGATTTTATAAGCGAGTCTACAGGTCTGCCTGACTAGAGTCTGTCAGCATCTATGAACAGTGCTCCCTGGTCCCCCCCAAAAGAACCATCTCCCTTACCTGGGAGGCTCCAGGAATTTAAATGAGGTTCTAGTGTAGTAAACAAGGGTTCTTCAGAGACTCTTCTGACATTTCTATTTAATCACTGCTCAGTTCATTTATTTAAAGTAATGAATTTTTTTCTTTCCACTATGACTGTAGAGAATCACATTGTTGCAAATTTGGAAAACATAGAAAAGCAACCCACCCATTATCATTTGATATGTACATTTTTTGGGGGAGTCTTCCTTTTCCCCAAGTATATGTTTTCTTTATTTCTTTTTTTATTAATAGCAAACCTACTTACAACCATACTAGGAATATAGTTTTGTATCCTGCTACTTATTTCACTTAGCCAAATGAGATTTTTTCCAAGTTTAATTACATAGCTTCAAAAATAACCATCACCATTTTTTTCTTTTTTTTTTCCACCTTTTAAATTTTTTATCAAAGTAATATGTGCACATAGTAAAAACTGAAAGAACAGAAGGGCCTCTAATGGAAGCAGCAGTCCTGGTTCCTTCTCTGCTCTCTCCCCTCCCCAAGTCCTATTTCCCAGAGGCAACTGCTTGAAATGTTGTTTCCATTTTTAGGTCTTCTGGTGTTTATCTCTGTAACTCCAAATAAGATGCTTATGCAGCTCTTTCTTGATTTATCAATTTAAGACATTTCCTATTGACTGTCTGCCGTAGAAGATGAGGATTCAGCTTACTGACATTGGCCCTCCCCTCCTCCTCCTCACCCTTCACATATTTTACATGAAAAAGTAATATAGTACACACGGAAAATCATGCCAACAGGGTGAAAGAAATCCTCTTACGCCAGTGCTTTAGTCTTCACCTGCCCCTATTCCCAGTTTCTTGTGTGTCCACATCTGGAGATTATGTAAGATGACGGCAAACTTTTTGACATTCCACCACTGAAAAATGGGCTCTTTCTCCCTTGCTTGTAAACCTGGGATGACCTGTGACCGCTTTCACCAATAGAATGCCTTGGAAGTGGTGCCATATTGGTTCTGGTCCTAGCCTTTAAGTGGTTGGGCAGTTTCTGCTTCCATCCTTTTGGAACTCTTGGTCTTAAAACTCTGAGCCATGGTGTAAGAAGTCTGATGACCCTGCTGGAGAGACACGTGGGGAGACTCTGAGCAGACATGGAGAGGAGGAGGGGTCCTGTTGTGACCAGCTTCTGGCTGTCCCCACCAGGGCACCCGGCATGTCACTGAAGCTGCTTGCAGCCTAGAAGTCAGCTGAATACCACTGAGGGACCCCAGTAGATACCACATGGAGCATAATCGCTAAGCTGCCTGAATTCCTGACTCTCAAAACTGTGAGTTGTAATAACCATGGTTGTTTCAAGCCCATAAGTTTTGGAATTGAGCAGAGTAGTCTCCTTCCAGAAAGACTCCATGAGTCAGAGATTCTGGGAGAGGGGTTCTCTCCACCTAGCAACGGAGCCCAATAGAAAGTGTATGCACTAATGCTTTATTGGGCTGAATAATCACAAGGAAGGAGGAACGAGGAAAAATGGAAGTGAGGCAGGAAAGGAGAGAAAGAAAATGCCAGGTGGTACATACTACAGAGTGACCCCAGCTTTACAGAAACACCACTTATCCCACGGGCCACCTTTGGGGAGGTTCCTTAGAACCTCTGCATCTCAGAACTGTCTGTAGTGAGGTGGTAAGGGTGAGCCATTTACCTGCCAGCTCCCTCCTGCCTCTTGTTATCTTTTACTGGTGGAATTTTGCGCCATCCTGTTTTATCTCCACCTCTGGGAATTGGTGGGTGTGACGGAAGCCAGCTCTGGCCCCCACTCATGGTAGACTGAGTAATTTTTGATTGGATGCCAGACTTTGTGAATTTCACCCTACTGGCTGCTGGAGAATGTTGTTCCTGGAATTGGCCTAGATGCTGAGGGTCCAGCATTGAACAAAACAAAGGTCCCTGCCATTGTTGAACTTTCATAATAGTGTAGGAAGACAATCAGGAAACAATAAGCATAATTCATGTTTACTGTTATTATTGTGTTACATTTCTATCCTTATGAATACTTACCTTAAACAGCCATCACTTTTAGTGACTGCATAATATTTGATTGAATGGTTTTATCACTATTTAATGATGCATTTCTCTGTTGATAGTTAATCAAATTACTTTCTCCAGTTGGAAACATATAGAAGCTTAGAGGCTTAGGCTTCCAAGTCCAACAAATAGAAGTTGAGAGTTCATTCTAAAGTCCACTAGGGAGCAGCCACTTGTATACTTGGGATCAAAGACTGATCTCCCTTGTTCTGTGAACTGGAGTTGTTATGGATTGGACCATCCAACCTGGTGTGCCCATGGCCAGCAAAAGAGATGATGGGCATTTTAGGATGGCAGGAAGGACCTTACATACCCCTCTTTCTCTGTATGCAGCTCTCTGACTATATCTGTACTCCAATATCCAGTCAGCCCACCCAGGCCTAGAGTCAAGGTCTTCAGTATCTCTTGAGCTTATATTTTCCCCTTTATTCCCGTGCCTTGGTCTTCATTTGGGCGTCCACTACTTTTTGCCTGTCGGCTTTGCGTTCTTGTCTTCTATTCCATTGATCTCCAGTCTCTAGTCACAATTATGTGATTTGCATTGGAGGATGTGGTGGATGCTGGTGGTGCCTTGCCAACACCCACTGGTACTTACTATTTCTACCTCAGGCACCTGCGACAATGCCTGGGGCTTTCTTGGTTGAGGAAGTGCAGAGAAAGGTACATTCAGGGGAGGATGCCCCAACTATTGAGGGTGGTTGTCCCACCTTCCTCACCTTTCTGATGAGGGCGCCTCTGTAAAGAATGCCAAGAGCCATGAGGATATACATATGCCTCTCTGCGTGCGTGTTAGTTGCTCAGTCGTGTCCAGCTCTTTGCGACTCCATGGACTGTAGCTCCACCAGGCTCCCCTGTCCATGGGATTTCCCAGGCAAGATGGAGTGGATTGCCATTCTCTTCTCTAAGAGATCTTCCCAACCCAGGGATTGAACCATGGTCTCCTGCAGATTCTTCACTGTCTGAGACACCAGGGAACCCCATAGATATATAGAGAGAGGCTTCCCACGTAACGCTAGTGGTAAAGAACCTGCCTACCAATGCAAGAGACATAAAGGATGCGGTTTTGACCTCTGGGTTCAGACAATCCCTTGGAGAAGCGCATGGCAACCCACTCCAGTATTCTTGCCTGGAGAATACTATGGACAGAGGAACCTGGCAGGCTACAGTCCATGGGGTCACAAAGAGCTGAACACGACTGAAGCAACTTAGCATGCATGCATATATATATAAATATATATATGATATAAATATGTATATGATATAAATATAAAACACCAGAAACTCTTGCCTACTGTTGATGAGTGGTAAAGTGAGACTTCCCTGAGCAATGTCTTTCTAAGCTGAGACCTGAAGGATGAGCAGAAATTAACTAAGCAAACTAGCTTAGCAAACAATGGGGAGAATAGCAGAAAAATGTTCCAGCTGTAGGCCACAAGCATGTGTGAGGGTCCTGGGGCAGGAATGATAGCATGGCCAGAGTGCAGAAAGGGAGGCCACTGTGGCCTCCACAGCCATGTTGGGATGATCTGTGTCCAAAAGATGAATCTCTTTCCCGTTCATTTTGATTCTCTGTCTGTATACTGTTTTGAATCCCACTGTGGTCTGGCTTCATTTAAATGCATCTGAAATGAAATCTCTAATGTTAACAGTGTTGTCAGATGTGAAGGCCTCATTTCTCTTTGGTTCTTTTTCACAGAACACTGTCTATGAATTTCAGGGGAGGATATGAGGATTTTGATTGTTTTGATTGTTTTTTTTTTTCCCCCCGTATGACCACATTATGTTAATTTCCCCATTGTCTTAGGGTATGAGAACATAAAAGCAATAACTCATTTATGTGAAGACTGAATGTGCAGCGAGGTTGTCATGGAAACCAGGGGAAATATTCACATTGACTTGAGTAAATTGAATAACCCCCGTTAAAAGATTGAACACAGAACTTATTTACCCAATTGTGTAGTGTGCGGAAGAGATGAGAAAATCAACATGATAAATGAGATTTTAGGGGCTTGGAAAGGGGGTGAGGATGAAGAGGGTGAGTGAATGCTTGAGGTGTGTTATTTTTATCAAAATAGTTATTCTCCTTCTTCCAAAGGCTGTGTTTTTGTTGCTGAATGTGAGTGGTGCTCCAGGGTGGTAGGGAAAGGGTCCAGGGAAAATGGAAAGATAAGCTTAGGCTGTTCCATGACTCCAGATGCCAGACCCCTAACCATATTTCCCTTCAGAGTCTCCTCTGAAGTCTTGGTTGGAGCAGCTGAAAGGGCTTGACAGTTTTCAGCATTTCCGCCTTTGCCTTTGGAAGTGTTGTTCCTTATGTTTCGAGCTGACTTTTAAAAAAGGCTGGTTCTGTTGCTTTTTATTTTTTAAGGCAAATGCTTTAACTCTTTCCAAATAACTCCTTTAAAAAAGGTCGTGGAAGAGAGGTGAGGAAGTCAAGTTGGGGACATCCTCACTCCTGCTTATTGTGGCAGGAAGTGCTCTGAGCCCAGGGTGCAGCCCCCTGAATGTGGTTATAGACCTAGAAGCATTCAGTACCAGCCCCTCTAAGGGTTGTACCAGGCGAGTGTGGAGAGCGGGTCCTGGGTTCTGGAAGGCAGCTGGTTCTTCAGGGCCACCTTAATGTTTGCGCCTGAGGTCTCACTCTGAGAGGTGCTTTTAAGAGGTATTTTCTCATCAGCAGCTTCCATCCCAAGCACCACGGTCCCACCTCCTCCACCATCTGCTCCGTCCTCTGCCATCTCCAGGAATACGTGATGCGGAGCCCACTGTGGAGGTATAAACTACCCAGCCTATGCTAATTCGTTATAGCAGCCTGAACAAAGACAGTGTAGAGACAGGCAGGAAAATGTTTGGGGTGTATTTTGGCTTCCCTGGTGGCTCAGATGGTAAAGAATCCGCCTGCAACGCAGAAGACCTGGATTCGATCCCTGGGTTGGGAAGATCCCCTGGAGGAGGGCATGGCAACCTGCTCCAGTATTCTTGCCTGGAGAATCCCCATGGGCAGAGGATCCTGGTGGGCTGCAGTCCATGAGGTCTCAAAGAGTCGGACACGACTTAGCGACTAAGCACAGCACAGGACAGGTAGCTCATTAGCTACAGAAATGTATTTCTTAACTGTTCTAGAGGCTGGAAGTCCCAGACCAGGGTGCCAGCATAGCTGAGTTCTGGTGAGGGACCTCTTCTGGCTTCTAGACTGCTGACTTCTTGCTGTGTCCCCACCTGGCGGAAAGAGGGTGAGAGAGTTCTCTGGGGTTTCTTTTTTCATTTATTCCTATATTTTAAAATAAAATTGTATATATTTAAGTTGTGCAGGCTGATTTGATATACATAATACCTAGTAAAATAATTATTATATTAACCATCTCCTAACAATAACTACAGTGTTTTATTTTTGGTGTGTGTATGTATATAGCAAGAGTACTGGAAACTTGGTCTCTTAGCAGGTTTCCAGTATTCCATAATAGTCTTATTAACAATAGTCATCATGCCTGTACCTTAGAGGTCTCAAGATTTATTCATCCTACACAACCACAGCTTTGTATCCCTTGACCCACATCTTCCCATTTCTCTCACTCTCTATCCTCTGGTAACCAAAATCTTTTGCAAAGGATGACATAAATTGATATTCACAAAGCATTCCCCTCTGACATGAGCCCCAATTGATGGGTGGGGAAACACCAAGCCCAGAGAAGCCAAGTGACTTGCTCAGAATTGTGTAGCTAGGATGTGGCAGAATCAGAACCAGAACTCAGATCTCCTTGCTCTTCATGAAGTACTTTTTCTTCTGTCTCAGGAAGCCCTGGGACTCTACCTCCCCTGGTGAGGAGGTCCTCCATACACTGATCTATTCTGATAACCCTAACCAAAGTCCAGGAAAAAATTGGGAAAAAACCCTAAATGTCCAACCTAAGAGGGACAGATGACACTTACGCGCCTTTCCTATAATGGAGTATTATGGATTATATTAATAAATGACATGCAAAAAGCATAGTAACATGACACACGTATCATAGTATAAAATGAGGGAAGAAAGCAAGATGGGAACTATGTAAATTAAATGCACTAAACAACAAAAACAAAACATGCATGAAATAATGGCTGTCTTGAAATAGTTTGTCGGTTTAGGTCCTCTGAGAAGCAGAAGGCAAAAACAGGGATTAATCGTGCAAGAAATTCATTGGAGAGATGCCCGGGGAGGAAAACTAGGAGGGTGCAGGGCAGGCAGGGAGCGCCTTGAGGGTGTGATGCAGGTCTGACACCGACGGAAGGAGAGCGAGAAGGAAATGGGGTTCAGTGCCTTCTGAGCAAGTTTCAGCCAGGCCAGTCCCAGGGAATGCTTGTGACAAAGTTGCCTGTTGGTCAGATCTGGCACTGGAATAGAATAGCGTGATTCTAGCACTGCTGCCCTGCTCTGCCGCTGGCTGGGAAAGCCCGGGGAAGTGTGGCTTGGCATGAACACCCTGGTAGTTCAGAGGTGCAGCGATTAGAGATTGTTGTCAGCCCGAGAGTCGGTTCCTGTGAGGGAAGATCTGAGCAGGGAACCTCCACGGCTGCAGCTGCTGGGCTATTATTATAGTGAAGCATATGGTGAAGGCACTTCATGGTGGTCTTGAGAAGATTCAGGCTTTTGGCTGAATCCTGCCCTCCAAATACAGGCTTGTCTCATTAACAGCTGTACTTTCCTGTTCTCGTGCCCAGCAAAGGTGTGCTGAGTCACTTGAGCAGATGAGACCTATCCCTCCATCTCTCATAACAGGAAATTGTAACAGCTGCCCCCAAATGAATGGAAGGACTTTGCCAAGTTAATGTTCTCTGACTTACTACTTGCACCATATCCTTTGGGGAAGAGATGCTTAGCAATGCTGCTGCTGCTAAGTCACTTCAGTCGTGTCCGACTCTGTGTGACCCCATAGACGGCAGCCAACCAGGCTCCCCTGTCCCTGGGATTCTCCAGGCCAGAATACTGGAGTGGGTAGACTTTCCCTTCTCCAGGGGATCTTCCCAACCCAGGGATGGAAGCCAGGTCTCTGGCATTGCGGGCGGATTCTTTACCAGCTGAGCCACAAGGGAATCCCTGAGTGGTTTTAAGGTCTCCCTAAATATGGTTCAGAGCTCCACGAAGGACCACTGAATATCCTTCACTAAACTAATGCCTGGCTCTCAGTAAGTACTCAATACATTGCTTATTAAATTAAAAGAATGATTAAAAGGAAAGCAAATGACAAATAGAATCTGTGCATTTCTAAGTCAGCAAACGTTGAAGATTTGTTGAACTTGGTCCTGCTCAACAGTGTACCTGCCCACCCTTTACCCCTCAGAAGACCTGTGATGGTTAATTTTATGTGTCGATTTTATTGGGTCCTGGGGTACCCAGATTAAACATTATTCAGGTGCATCTGTGAGGGTGTTTCTGATGAGATTAGATTTGAATCAGTGAACTCAAGTGAAGTAAATCAGCTTCCTGGTGTGGGTGGGCAGCATCCAATCCACTGGGAGCCTGAAGAGAACAAAAGGCAGAGGAAGAAGGGATTTACCTCTTCCTGCCTCACTGCTTGAGCTGGGATGTCTCATCTCCTGTCTTTGGCTAGGATTTACACTATCAGCTCCCGTGGGACTCAGACCTTTGAACCTGGGCTGAATTACAGGACCAGCTTTTCTGGGTGTCCAGTTCACAGACAGCAGATGGTGGGACTTCTTAGCCTCCATAATCATGTGAGCCAGTTCTTCATAATAAATCTCAATCTGTCTTTCTCAGATTTATTATGAGGGATTTTATAACTACATAATATTGGTTCTAGTTCTCTGGAGAACCTGGACTAATAATAGGCTCTAGAAAATTTGTTTCTTGTAACCTATCACCTTGTCATTTTCTTTGGGGGTCTACTATCAGTAATTCTTGGTCTTCAGCCCAATTTTTTGGTCATAACTTCTACAGTTTGGTAGTTTTCCATTTATCCCACCTTTACTGCACATAAAGGTCTCCAAGCATAGTTTCAGGCAGTTGGTGTTCGAGTCTGAATAAGATATGTTCAGATCATCTACCGCTGCATGAAAAATGACCTACTCACAAAAAGGCTGGAAAAAAATATTTGGTATTATTGGTTATGATTCTGTATTGACTGAGAAGTAGGATTCTTATTTCCCATCTCATGTAGTTGTGTCAGAGAGTCGTTGGGGTTGGAGTCATCTAAGTCTTGACTGGGTTGCCCGTACAAAATGGTTCAAACATCTGAAAGCTGATGTTGGCTGTTGGCTAGGAGCTCTCAGTTGACATTGTTGCCCAGGGCACCTTCTTGTGGCCTTTCCATGCATTTGGATTTCTTGTAGCCTACTAGCTGGGTTCTAAGAGTAGGTGTTCCAAGAGATAAGAAGTACTGACTAACCATCTCTTAAAACTTGGATCAGAAACTGGATTAGGGTGATTTCCACCATATTCGATAGATCAAAGCAATCATAGAATTCCATCTGTTAGTAGGAAGAGTGTTAAAATATGTGGCCTCTTGAAAATAACCACAGATGGCTTCTACTGTTAAGGAATGCAGAGTTAATACAGAGATGATAATGATAGTGATAAAGTTAACATGGAGACAGTAGGCTGAACAATGGCCACCCAATTATATACTGGGTTGTAATCCCTGGAATCGGTAACTATTATCTTATGAGAACAAAGAGTCTTTGCAGATGTGATTAAGTCAGTAATGGGGGAGATTACTTCAGATTGTCCAAGTGGACACTAAATCCAATCACAAGTGTCCTTATAAGAGGAAGGCAGAGAGAGATGGCAAACAGAGAAGAGGAGAAGGCAACATGAAGACGGAGGCAGAGACTGGAGTGATGCAACCACAAGCCAAGGGATGCTTGCAGCTACCAGAGGGTGGAAGAGGCAAGAAGCAGCTTCTCCCCTAGGGTTTCTGGTGGGAGCGTAGCTCTGCTGACACCTCAGTTTCATCTCAGTAAAACCAGTTTCCACATCATGGCCTCCAGAACTGGCAGAGAATGAATTTCTGTTACTTTAAGCCCCTGGATTTGAGATGATTTGTTACACCAGTCTCCGAAAACTAATGTAAAACTAGATAATGACAAGAGTGTGAACAGGGTTATGAAAGAAACACATGGGAGAGACCTGAGACCCACCCAGTGGAGAGAGACAGTTGGGCAGGAAATGCTTCTCTACAGCCTGACTCTGAATCCCCAGCAAGTGTGTGTGGCACAGGATGGAGTAGCTGAGGGCTCGAGCCATACTTTTCTGTTGACAACTCAAGTGTGCCACACTGGGCAGTTACACTGCCCAGTTCATTGCCAAAGTGCTTTGCCATTGTCAAGGAGAACCAAACAGTTGCTACACAAGAGACCAGGGCTTAGGACACGTTCCTCATTTATTTCCCTAGTTCAGTTCAGTTGCTTAGTTGTGTCCAACTTTTTGTGACCCCATGCACTACAGCAAGCCAGGCCTCCCTGTCCATCACCAACTCCCGGAGCTTACTCAGACTCATGTCCATTGAGTTGGTGATGCCATCCAACCATCTTGTCCTCTGTCATCCCCTTCTCCTCCTGCCGTCAATCTTCCCTGGCATCAGAGTCTTTTCAAATGAGTCAGCTCTTCTCATCAGGTGGCCAAAGTATTGGAGTTTCAGCTTTAGGATCAGTCCTTCCAATGAATATTCAGGACTGATTTCCTTAAGTATTGGCTGGTTGGATCTCCTTGCAGTCCAAGGGACTCTCAAGAATCTTCTCCAGCACCGCAGTTCAAAAGCATCAATTCTTCAGTGCTCAGCTTTCTTTATGGTCCAACTCTCACATCCTTACACGACTACTGGAAAAACCATAGCCTTGACTAGACAAACCTTTTTTGACAAAGTAATGTCTCTGCTTTTTAATATACTGTTTATGTTGGTCATAGCTTTTCTTCCAAGGGGCAAATGTCTTTTAATATCATGACATCAGTCACCATCTGCAGCAATTTTGGAGCCCCCCAAAATAGTCTCTCAATGGACAGAGGGCTTGATGAACTATGGATGGAGGTTTGTAACATTGTACAGGAGATAGGGATCAAGACAATCCCCAAGAAAAGAAATGTAAAACAGCAAATTGGCTGTCTGAGGATGCCTTACAAATAGCTGTGAAAAGAAGAGAAGTGAAAAGCAGAGGAGAAAAGGAAAGATATACCCATTTGAATGCAGAATTTCAAAGAACAGCAAGGAGAGAAAAGAAGGCCTTCATCAGTGATCACTGCAAAGAAATAGAAGAAAACAATAGAATGGGAAAGACTAGAGATCTCTTCAAGAAAATTAGAGATATCAAGGGAACATTTCATGAAAAGATGGGCACAATAAAGGACAGAAATGGTAGGGACCTAACAGAAGCAGAAGATATTAAGAAGAGGTGGCAAGAATACACAGAAGAACTACACAAAATAGATCTTCATGATCCAAATAACCACAGTGGTGTGACCACTCACCTAGAGCCAGACATCCTAGAATGTGAAGTCAAGTGGGCCTTCGGAAGCATCACTAGGAACAAAGCTAGTGGAGATGGTGGAATTCCAGTTGAGTTATTTCAAATCCTGAAAGATGATGATTTTTAAAATGCTGCACTCAATATGCCAGCCCATATGGAAAACGCGGCAGTGGCCACAGGACTGGAAAAGGGCAGTTTTCATTCTAATCTCAAAGAAAGGCAATGCCAAAGAATGTTCAAAATACCGCACAATTGTACTCATCTCACATGCTAGTAAAGTAATGCTCAGAATTCTCCAAGCCAGGCTTCAGCAATACGTGAACCGTGAACTTCCTGATGTTTGAGCTGGTTTTAGAAAAGGCAGAGGAACCAGAGATCAAATTGCCAACATCTGCTGGATTATGGAAAAAGCAAGAGAGTTCCAGAAAAACATCTATTTCTGCTTCATTGACTATGCCAAAGCCTTCGACTGTGTGGATCACAATAAACTGTGGAAAATTCTGAAAGAGATGGGAATACCAGACCACCTGACCTGCCTCTTGAGAAACATGTATGCAGGTCAGGAATCAACAGTTAGAACTGGACATGGAACAACAGACTGGTTCCAAATAGGAAAAGGAGTATGTCAAGGCTGTATATTGTCACCCTGCTTATTTAACTTATATGCCGAGTACATCATGAGAAATGCTGGGCTAGAAGAAGCACAAGCTGGAATCAAGATTTCTGGGAGAAATATCAACAATCTCAGATATGCAGATGACACCACCCTTATGGCAGAAAGTGAAGAAGAACTAAAGAGCCTCTTGAAAGTGAAAGAGGAGAGAGAAAAAGTTGGCTTAAAGCTCAACATTCAGAAAACTAAGAACATGGCATCTGGTCCCATCACTTCATGGGAAATAGATGGGGAAACAGTAGAAACAGTGTCAGACTTTATTTTTGGGGGCTCTAAAATCACTGCAGATGGTGATTGCAGCCATGAAATTAAGACACTTACTCTTTGGAAGGAAAGTTATGACCAACCTAGATAGCATATTAAAAAACAGAGACATTACTCTACCAACAAGGGTCCGTCTAGTCAAGGCTATGGTTTTTTTCCAGTGGTCATGTAGGATGTGAGAGTTGAACTATAAAGAAAGCTGAGTGCCTAAAAATTGATGCTTTTGAACTGTGGTGTTGGAGAAGATTCTTGAGAGTCCCTTGGATTGCAAGGAGATCCAACCAGTCCATTCTGAAGGAGATCAGCCCTGGGATTTCTTTCGAGGGAATGATGCTAAAGCTGAAGCTGCAGTACTTTGGCCACCTCATGCGAAGAGTTGACTCATTGGAAAAGACTTTGATGCTGGGAGGGATTGGGGGCAGGAAGAGAAGGGGACGACCGAGGGTGAGATGGCTGGATGGCATCACTGACTCGATGGACGTGAGTCTGAGTGAACTCTGGGAGTTGGTGATGGACAGGGAGGCCTGGAGTGCTGCGATTCATGGGGTTGCAAAGAATCGGACATGACTGAGCAACTGAACTGAACTGAACTGATAGAGCTTTTCTATCCCTGGCTGCAAAGAATATAATCAGTCTGATTTTAGTATTGACCATCTGGTGGTGTCTATGTGTAGAGTCATCTCTTTTGTTGTTGGAAGAGGGTGTTAGCCATGACCAGTGTGTTCTTTTGGGAGAACTCTATTAGCCTTTAGCCAGCCTTTGGCCTGGTACTCCAAGGCCAAATTTGTCTGCTACTCCAGATATCTCTTGACTTCCTACTCTAGCATTCCAGTCCCTATAATGAAAAGGACATCTTTTTTTTGGTGTTAGCTCTAGAAGGTCTTGTAGGTCTTCATAGAACTGTTCAACTTTAGCTTCTTTAGTATTACTGGTTCTTCAGCATTACTGATTCAACTTCAGGATTACCTTGTCTAACTCAATGAAACTATGAGCCATGCCGTGTAGGGTCACCCAAGATGGACGGGCCATGGTGGAGAGTTCTGACAAAACGTGGTCCACTGGAGAAGGGAATGGCAAACCACTTCAGTATTCTTGCCTTGAGAACCCCATGAACAGTATGAAAAGGCAAAAAGAGAGGACACTGAAAGATGCACTCCCTGGGTCAGTAGGTGCCCAGTATGCTACTTGAGATCAGTGGAGAAATAACTCCAGAAAGAATGAAGAGATGGAACCAAAGCAAAAACAGCACCCAGTTGTGGATGTGACTGGTGATGGAAATAAAGTCTGATGCTGTAAAGAGCAATATTGCATAGGAACCTGGAATGTTAGGTCCATGAATCAAGGTAAATTGGAAGTGGTCAAACAGGAGATGGCAATAGTGAACATTGACATTTTAAGAATCAGTGAACTAAAATGGACTGGAATGGGTGAATTTAACTCAGGTGACCATTATATCTACTACTGTGGGCAGGAATCCCTTAGAAGAAATGGAGTAGCCATCATGGTCAACAAAAGAGTCTGAAATGCAGTACTTGGATGCAATCTCAAAAACAACAGAATGATCTCTCTTCTTTTCCAAGGCAAATCATTCAATGTTACAGTATCACAGTAATTTTCCTAGTAACCCAGACTTTATCTCTGGAGTGAGTCAAGTCCTCAGGAATCTAGGCACCATCTCTTTAGGAAATCTTCCATTTAACAATATTCTCTTGATTTCAATGACATGTGACATATTTACAATAGTCATAAGTGTACAGATCATAAGTAGATAGCTTGATAACTTTTCATGTGTAGAAAACTGTGTAATCATCATCCTGATTAAGAACATATTGAGCACCCCAGTAAGCTCAGCCAAGCTTCTTTCTAGTTAGTATCTTCCAAAGAGAAATGCTATTTTAGCTTCTTTCACTTAATGAATTTGTCTGTTTTTGAGCTACATGTAAATAGGATCATACTGTATGTACTTTTTTGAATACGTGTTTGGCTTCTTTTTTGCAACATATTTTTGAGACTCGCTTATGTTGCTTCACGTGGCTATCCTTCATTTTTAGTTGTGCTATATTCCACTGTACAAACAAGCCACAGTTGATGGACATTTGGACTGTTTTCACTTTATGGTAATTACAAGTAAAGCTGCTACAAACATTCTTATGTTAGTTAAACTTTTTGGTGCATGTATATACTAATTTTGTTATGTATATACCCAGGAGTGAAATTGCTGACTTACAGGGAATACATTCAGCTTTTGAAGAGATAGCCAGTTTTCCAAGGCCCAGTTTCTACCAATCTACACCCTCCCCAGCCATGGTTCCCTACATCATTGTTGACACTCGATATTGATATTCAACTACCCAGCACCACTAATTGAAAGGATTGTCTTTTCTCTCTGAATCAGTGGTATTTTCGTCACACATTTTCTGAACTTCATCTTCTGTTTGTCTACCCTCAGGCCACCTTTCCATCTTAATTATTTTAGCTTTATAGTAAATATTGATATTTGGTTGTATAAATCTGTAGCTTTGTTTTTTGTCAAGATGGCCTTGGTTATTTTTGGCTGTGAGCATCTTCATATAAATTTAATGGTCATTTTATTAATTTCTCAGAAAGAACCCTGCTGGAATATTGAGTGGGATGGTATTGATTCTATAGATAACTGGGAAGAATTTCTATCTAAACAATATTGAGTTTTCCAGTTTATGAACTATCTCTTACTTGCTGCCATTAATTTCAGTATTCTTTAATTTCTCTCAACAGTATTTTGAACTTTACAGTACCTGACCTGGCTATTGTGTGAGTTCATATTTTGGATTAAATCGTAAGATTAATGGATGGAAATGAGCTTTATGAACTGTGAAATGTTATGCTCATTATTAACCAGGGAAAAACACATTTGTATTTGCTTTTATAAGAGCCCCCACATCCCCCTTCATTTTTTTCTGATGGCTCTCAATTTTGTTGTCAAGCTATCAAGCTTTCTAGAGGCTCTAAGATCCTCCTGAATATCCAAGTCCCCCCAGGCCTATTCTGCATGGTTCTTGTGCATCCATAGAAAAGGATGACCTTTTCTACTTTATCTTTCTTTTACAAAGTTGCCATACATTATCTAAATCCAGGGACCCATGAATTCACCTATTGAAATAGCATTTATTGAGCACGTACTATTGGGTATGAGTTGGTTGTCTACCCAGCAGCCATCCCCTGTTCTGCATTGCAGAGAGTACTCTCATTTTGTTCATGTGTCAGTTGACGATACATCCAGAGAAGACGGGCTTCTCTCTTCCCCTGGCTTCAGGGCATGGGCCTCAGTTGGCCTAAGCCAGGCATACTCATCTCTTTCCCTTTAGCAGTGACTGGCTTAGCATTGTCCTGTCCTCTCTTCTTGGCAATGAACTGTAACAATCAGAAAACCCCTAATGCTCTGATATCATTGAATTAACCTGTCTGGACCACCCATGCCTGGGCTTTTTGTGGAAGAAATAACCTGTGTCAGTGTCATTTAAATCACTTTTAGTTCAGTTCTCTCTTACATGCAGCCCAAAGCACCTTAGTCAACTAATTGTCTTAGTTTGAGTTCTTGCTGAAGCAGCCACTGAGGCAAGGATTTGGGTGGAAGTATGGCACCCCACTCCAGCACTCTTGCCTGGAAAATCCCATGGATGGAGGAGCCTGGTGGGCTGCAGTCCATGGGGTCGCTAAGAGTCAGACACGACTGAACAACTTCACTTTCACTTTTCACTTTCATGCATTGGAGAAGGAAATGGCAACCCACTCCAGTGTTCTTGCCTGGAGAATCCCAGGGATGGGGGAGCCTGGTGGGCTGCCGTCTATGGGGTCGCACAGAGTGGGACATGACTGAAGCGACTTAGCAGCAGCAGCAGCAGCAGCAGCAGTCTATTAGACTAGGCAAGATAAGGGAAAGGGGAGAGGCCAGGAAGGGAAGGGAGCTTATAAAGTGTTTATTATCCAGCTAGTTACCACTGTAGGGGTCACAGTTTAATCTCTCTTTGCTTAACTCTGGAAAATGGCAAAGAACAGGGGTTTGTAGGCTACAGTCCACAGCCAATCTGGCTTGTCACCTGTTTTGTAAAGTTTAGTTGGAATACATTCACTCCAGTTCACTTATATAGTGTCCATGGCTTTTGCATTCTACAGCGGCAGAGTGGAGTAGCTCTGAGAGAGACTGTATGATCCACAAAGCCTAAAATACTTATTACTGTCTGGCCTCTGAATTAGGGGCTTTCCTGGTGGCTCGGATGGTAAAGAATCTGCCTGCAGTGCGTGAGACTGGGTTTGATCCCTGCATCGGGATGATCCCCTGGAGAAGCGAGTGACTACCTACTTCAGTATTCTTGCTTGGAGAATTCCGTGGATAGAGGAGCCTGGCGGGCTACAATCCATGAGGTTGCAAAGAGATGGACATGACTGAGCAACTAACACTCATTCACTCGTTCCTCTGAGTAAGAAGTGTGTTGACCCTAGTTTATGAGAACATGCATACTTAAGTTATCTCCCCTGAGGGAGTGGAGGAACTGGGGTATTTATACATACCTCAAGTCAGCCCTACCCCCAAGGGTGTATTAATTCCCCAGTACTTCAAACTTATCCCGTGCAGAGTAGTAAGACAGAGTGGGCCCTGGCCACCATCAATGGGTTCTGCTCCAAGCAAAGATATGTAGAGATTGGCCATTGGCAGCTGGACAGCTGAGAACCCTAGTGGTAAGATCCAAAGGGACTGTGCACCCACAGAGACTGCACCATCAATACCGCCAGAGATGACCTCCAGCACCTCTCGGTCCCGAGGCGAGGTTGGAAACTCCCGAACGTTTAAAACTTAAAAAGAATTTTAATTTGAGCTGTGCTGAATCTTCACGGTGGTGTGGGCTTTTGTCTACTGTGGTGCAGGGGCCTCTCATTTGGTGGCTGCTCTTGCTGTGGAGCACAGGCTCTAGAGTGCGTAGATTTTGGTAGTTATGGCGCCTGGTCTCTCTGAGTAGCTGCCGTTCCCAGGCTCCTGGAGCACAGGCTCAGTAGTTGTGGTGCGTGGGCTTAGTTGCTCCGTGGCTTGTGGGATCTTCCCAGACCAGGGATCAAAGCCATGTCTCCTGCATTGGCAGGTGGATTCTTTAAAGATCTAGGTAAAATTAACTCTAACCAGTTCTTGCTCACTCAGGGATGGGGGTCTTCTCAGGGTCCGACTCACCTTTGTAGCTCCCTCACACTCTCTCTGTTCCCTTCCCTCCCACCATTAGCCCAAACACAGATCTTGGTCTCTTCTGCAATGCCTCCTGGAAGCCTACTCACATTGGGAGTTCATGGCACTCTACTGAAGCTGAGGGCCTCAGGACTGGATGATTTTCTGGCACAAACAGGTTTCTAGATCCTTCTATTCTCTCTCTAACTCTGTCCCTCCCCTTTCCCATAGGGCTTCAAAACCTTTTTTCTCTTTATTGTACAGGTCATTTCCTGCTAGTGTCCACCTCCAAATTTCCTTTCCTAAATGCTTTTAGGGCCTCAGCAAAACAAGGGGCTCATCTTTGATCAAGTTAAAAAAGACCAAAAGGAACAAACTAAACTATTTTTTATGTTTTTCCACCAGACCAAAACATGCATCTTGTTTGCAGAATCATGAGAGGGCCCCCTATAGAAACATTTTCCTGTGTTCTGTGATTCTGCCAAATCCTCCGAGTTTCATCTCTTCCTTTGCCAGGTTAGTTTTAGGATTCACACAGTCAAGTGGCTGGAACACACATGTGGCCTGGTCTGCTTGTGTTTTGCTTTCTAAAACAGAGACAGCATGTCTCACTCTGAATGATGTTAGACCTGCAGAGCTGTGGAGCTCAACCTTTTTGGTACCAGGGACTGATATCGTGGAAGACAGTTTTTCCATGGGTTGGGGGTGAGGGGGATGGTTTTGGGATGATTCAAGTGCATTACATTTATTGTGCACTTTTGTTGGTCAGTTGCTAAATTGTGTCCGAGTCTTTGTGACACCATAGACTGCAGCATGCCAGTCTTCCCTGTCCTTCACTATCTCCTGGAATTTCCTCAACCTCATGTGCATTGAGTCAGTGATGCCATCCAACCATCTCATCCTCTGCCATCCCCTTCTCCTCTTGCCCTCCATCTTTCTCAGCATCAGGGTCTTTTTCAGTGAGTCAGATCTGCACATCAAATGGCCAAAGTATTGGAGCTTCAGCTTCAGCATCAGTCCTTCTAACAAATATTCAGGACTGATTTCCTTTAGGATTGACTGGTTTAATCTCCTTGCTGTCCGAGGGACTCTCAAGAGTCTTCTCCAACATCATAGTTCAAAAGCCTCAATTCTTCAGTGCTCAGCCTTCTTGGTAGTCCAGCTCTCACATCCGTGACTACTGGAAAAACCATAGCTTTGACTATACAGATCTTTGTTGGCAAAGGGATGTAGGGATGTCTCTGTTTTTTAATATGCTGTCTAAGTTGCCATAGCTTTTCTTCCAAGGAGCAAATGTCTTTTAATTTCGTGACTGCAGTCACGGTCCATAGTGATTTTAAAGCCCGATAAGATAAAATTTGTCATTGTTCCTACTCTTATTTCTAATCTAGTGCCACCGCTGATCAGACAGCAGGTACCAGTCTGAGGCCTGAAGTTTGGGGACCCTTGTTATAGTGCATCATTCATTACACTGCGTCAACTCCGTGGAAGAACTCTCTGTCTTGATTTCATGACAGGTATTTAAGTAGGGCATCTAAAGGTAGTCTAGAAAGTTCCCTTCATATAAAAGTTCCCAAGAGCTTATATCTCCCCTTTAATTTTTTTGGGGGAGAATAGTAGTTGGTATATAAGTGAAAAGTGATTAATACTAAGAAAACAGAATCAGGTTCAGCAAATTCTGCAATGTGAATTGTGCTCGGAAAGGTACCACCAGCAAAGCATTTACAAGGGGTCCTGGGTTCTTCTGCTCCCACAAGGAAAATTCCAGGTCAGTTTCATCCCCTATATGCAAGGAGAAAGTTTAGGAATGTGATTTTGATTTTGTAAAATTTGTTCTTTTTCATTCCTCTCAAATGATCTGAAGTTTTCTTAGCTCATTTAGAAGTAAAAATGGAAAGATTAGACAATTTAAATATTTTAAATATATTTGTGTTCATTTCCAGGAAGTCACTTAACCCTCCCAGACTTGTGTCAGTTCAGTTCAGATCATTGGGTCAGTTGTGTCTGACTCTCTGTGACCCCATGGGCTGCAGCACGCCAGGCCTCCCTGTGCTTGTGCCAGAGTTTTGTTTTCCAACCCAGCGTGTGTCTCTGCTGTACATTTTCAGCATTTAAAATGAAAGATTACTTTTCATTGGAATTCTCTAGGTTTTAGAGAGAAATCTCTCTTTTATTTTTAAGCCAGAGAATCAAACAACATCTCTTGCAGGCTTTGACATCAAGCTGAATTACTGAAAAACAGTGCGGATCAAGAACCTGAGTGTATTTTATTTGTTATTTTTCCAGCTTTATTGAGATATCGTTGACAAATAACATTGTATAAGTTTAAGGTACACAGTGTCATGGTTTGATATATTGATATCCTGTGAAATGATTATCACAATAAAGTTAGTTAACACATCTATCACTTCACATAGTATGTGTGTGTATGAACATTTATGATCTATTCTCTTAGCAGCTTTCAACTATATAGTTCAGTACTGTTAACTGTAATCACCATGCTGTACATGAGATTCCCAGAAGTTATTTATCTCATAACTGGAAATTTGTAACCTTTGACCAGTATCTCCCCATTTTCCCCACCCTCAGCCCTGGTAACCACCAGTCTACTCTGAGTTTCTATGAGTTTGAATTTTTTAGATTCCACATATAAATTATATCATACAGTATTTGTCCTTCTCTGTCTGACTTATTTCATTTTGCATAATGTCCTCAAGGTCCATCCATCTTGTTGAAAATGGCAGGATTTCTTTTTTTTTTTATGGCTGAATAAATTCCATTATATGAAATATATACATGTATGTGAGTGAAAGTTCCCAAAGAAAGGCAATGCCAAAGAATACTCAAACTACCGCACAATTGCACTCATCTCACACACTAGTAAAGTAATGCTCAAAATTCTCCAAGCCAGGCTTCAGCAATACGTGGACCATGAACTTCCAGATGTTAGAGTTGGTTTTAGAAAAGGCAGAGGAACCAGAGATCAAATTGCCAACATCCGCTGCATCATGGAAAAAGCAAGAGAGTTCCAGAAAAACATCTATTTCTGCTTCATTGACTATGCCAAAGCCTTTGACTGTGTGGATCACAATAAACTGTGGAAAATTCTGAAAGAGATGGGAATACCAGACCACCTGACCTGCCTCTTGAGAAACCTATATGCAGGTCAGGAAGCAACAGTTAGAACTGGACATGGAACAACAGACTGGTTCCAAATAGGAAAAGGAGTCCGTCAAGGCTGTATACTGACACCCTGCTTATTTAACTTATATGCAGAGGACATCATGAGAAACGCTGGACTGGAAGAAGCACAAGCTGGAATCAAGATTGCCAGGAGAAATCTCAATAACCTCATATATGCAGATGACACCACCCTTATGGCAGAAAGTGAAGAGGAACTCAAAAGCCTCATGATGAAAGTGAAAGAGGAGAGTGAAAAAGTTGGCTTAAAGCTCAACATTCAGAAAACGAAGATTATGGCATCTGGTCCCACCA
>SJYQ01000998.1:293859-309197 GCA_006410935.1 Redunca redunca
CCAGCGTTTCTCATGATGTACTCTGCATAGAAGTTAAATAAGCAGGGTGACAATATACAGCCTTGACGTACTCCTTTTCCTATTTGGAACCAGTCTGTTGTTCCATGTCCAGTTCTAACTGTTGATTCCTGACCTGCATACAGATTTCTCAAGAGGCAGGTCAGGTGGTCTGGTATGGCTATCAATGTACATGTGTTCGTATCATATTTACATATCATGTGTAAAATAGCCAGTGGGAGTGTGATGTATGACACAGGGAACCCAAAGCCTATGAGATGGGAGGAGGGGTTCAAGAGGGATATATATACTTAGGGCCAACTCATGTTGATATATGGTAAAAACCATAACAATGTTATAAAGTAAATATCCTCTAATTTTAAAAAAGTATGTATATTAAGTTGTCTTTCCTATTCCCTAATGCCCGGATGTCCCTTTAAGACCCAACTCAAGTTTTTCCTCCTTAAGTTGCTTTTGTTACTGTCCCAGTCTATAGGATGGTCTGTCTTGTTCAGCTCCCACTTGCTGGGGCTCACAGACACAGCCAGAGGAAAACATTTGGGCAAGGGAGGGGAAGGGGCAAGTAGCCCACTCCTGACCTGGCAGCAGGGACCACCACTAGATGGCGCTATTGAGCCATCTCTGTCAACGGGGCCACCCTAATGCCAAGGCGATTTTTCTTTATTTCCGTTTTTCTTTCTGGCAGAGAAGTTTATGATCTCTTACCTGTCCCAGGTGGTATAGATCTGTGACTGGTATTCCAATAGTTAAACAGCAGTGATGTCACATGCCTCTGGCAGTCCTGCCACATCTCCCAGCATCACAGGTTTGTCACCATCCTCCATCCATCAAATAACTTGGCACTTGCTATGGACATTTGACATCCAAATACTGCCTTCCCCCTTCTTTGGATTATATTATATATCTTGGATTAGAGTGTAAATCCTTTCAGGGCAGAACATGGGGTCCATGCTAATCCAACGGAAGTTCCATAAAGTCTTGTTGAATGTTGTCAAGCTCCCTAGTGTATGGAATCCAAACAGCTGCCTTGAAAGCTTAAAAAAATCCCAGCTTTGAGGCAACCCTGCTCCGTATCCATACTGATGGAGAGGAAAGCAGTAAATCCTTTATGGCTGGGAGTCAGTTCTCCTCATTTCTTCCTGGAAATGCTATTGATGGTAGCTGGGGAAGTCATTTTTCTTCTTATCTTTTGCTTGGCAGGGTCAGATTACTCAGAGCCCCCAGCAATTCAGGGAGCAGCATTCAGAGGCTCAGCATGCAGGTGAGGTTTGAGAGGAGATTTAGAGCTTAAATAAAGAAAATTGAGTGGGATCACACGTCTAAGCTTCAGGCCTGTTGTCCCTCATGGTAACTGCAGAGTAGTCCTTGAGCAGATTTGTGTGGGCAACCCTTAAAGTCAAGATGCTCCGTGAAAAACACCACGCAGTTATTGACCTGTTTGACTTAAAATAACCAAATTTTGTAATAGATTATGTGCCAAGTTGGAAACCACATTTTGTTAGATTCTAATAGAGACAAGTAGAAGTTGGTGCCAAGACTTTAAAGAAAAATCAATGGAGGGAAACATAAATTTTTAAAAAATGTTAACATTTATTCATCTATTTAAAACATTATTTTAGGATTATTCATTCTTCCAGCCACTCATTCATAGCTATACCTCTTTAACAAGGTGTTTTAAAATTATTTTTATGTTGCCATTTATTTTAACACAAGTAATACATGCAGCTCAAAATTTGAAAAATATAAGAAATTGTAGAGTAAAAAGTAGTTTTCACTTCCACTCTTGTCTTAGACACTGTTCCCTACCAGGAGTGACAACTGCTGTTGATGGTTCCCATATTACCTTTTAGAAACAGTCTACAGTTGAAAATGCATTGTTATGCCCAAGTCGCGAAATCTCGCAATGACCACCAGGGAGCTGGTATCGGATGCAAAAGCAAGAGAGTTTTTATTTCCAAGCTCGAGCTGGGGCTCCCACCGTTACCTATGCAGCGGCTAAGGAGAGGAGCCCCGAGCTCTGGGTTTCATTGTTTATATAGGGTATTCTCGCGCAAAAAATTTGAAAACCGGGAGTTTCTGGGTTGGGAGACGTCTTAATTGGTTCCCTTCTGTTGGGTTCCGATTGGTTTTCATTTCCCGGGCTTAATTCGAATTTCCCGGGCAGGTCATAAGTCCTGAACGTAAAGTCAGGAGACCCTGATCTGGGATCTGATTGGCTCGCAGGTGGTGGGGTGAGGTCAGGGGATTTCCAAAGACTCTTTCCTCAGAACTCTAAAATGGAGTCCTTTTTAACAAAATAGGGTGGCTTAGGTTCTTCAGCGTATCCATGCGTCTGTTTGACCTTTATCCATCAGTCTATTCATCCATCAAACCATCCATTTATCTATCCATGTATCTATCCATGTGTCCGTTGATTCATCTATATACTTTTTAAATTCAGGAATGAGGAAGAGGCAGCCATTATTTGCTTTTAGATGGCAGGCTACTTTGTTGCACTGATCTGGTGGGAAAGAGACTTGGAGTCACTGGTCTTGCTGTTTAACTCGCCACACCACAGTCATAGGATTGGGCTGTCAGAGATCTGCCAGGGAACAGTGGGCATTTTAGAAAACAGCTACATGTAATTATTCAGATTTTATTCTGGTTAGGCCACATGGGTTTGGGTTTGATTCTGAGGGGGAGGGAAACTGCAGTAAGTGAATGAAGAGAAATGAAACGTGAGCGCATGAGGTGCTATGGAAACGGTGACTGGAATCAGGCATTCTTGGATCCAGCCCGCATTAAGAGCTGTATGACGAGGTTACTTAACTTCTTGGAGTCTCAGTTTTCCTATCTGTGAAATGAGGATTAGTGTATCCTCCTTTGCAGATTAAAGGCAGCCTGATTCCCAGATACAATCAGTGCTTACATCATGATTCTGCTGTCAACATTATTAAGTACAGGTGAGTCCCTTGTTTGTTTGTTTTATATAGGAAACTGGAACTTAAGTGGATGATTTAAGATACAGTGTAATGTGGAGACAGAGGGTTGGCTGCAAAAGGTGTATAACGCAGGGCAGAGACTTGGAGTATGGAATTTAGGGATGGCAGAGGATATCTTCCAGTTTGAGTGGAGATGGGGGCTGGGCTACCAAACTGCTGCAGAGACAGTAACGTCAGTTGTCTTCATGGCAGCAGGCCCGCATTCCCTGCAGCGTTCCTGTGCCAGCCTGGGAGAAATCGACACTGCTGCCTCTGGGCAGGGTGTTCACACTTCTGGCCTGGATCACGGCCTCACTGCTGGCAACCTCACCTTCCACCCCCCTTTCCAGCTGCATCTGTTGAATGTTTCAAAAATGCTCAGGTTGCCATTTCAGTCCCGTGCTTGAAAGCCCTCATCACCAGCACTTCACTGGTGCTGCAGTGGTTAAGGCTTCACTTTCCAATGAAGGGGGTGAGGAGGGTTCGATCCCCGGTCAGGGAGCAAAGATCCCGTATACCTTGTGGCCAAAAAACCAGAACATTATCTACAGAAGCAATATTTTAACAAATTCAATAAAGACTAAAGGAATATTCCCATCACCTTCAGGACAAAGTTAAATTCTTTAGCACACAAAACCTATGCTATAGAATGAATGTTTGTGTCCCTCTAAAATTCATATATTGAAGCCTAATCCCCTGTGTGATGTATTAGGAAGTGGGGACTTTGGGAGGTGATTAGATCATAAGAGTGGAGCCCCCACAAATGCGATTAGTACCCTGGTGTTGGAGAAGACTCTTGAGAGTCCCTTGGACTGCAAGGAGATCCAACCAGTCCATCCTAAAGGAGATCAGTCCTGGGTTTTCAATGGAAGGACTGATGTTGAAGCTGGAACTCCAATATTTGGGCCGCCTGATGCGAAGAGCTGACTCACTGGAAAAGACCCTGATACTGGAAAAGATTGAAGGCAGGAGGAGAAGGGGATGACAGAGGATGAACTGGTTGGATGGCATCACTGACTTGATGGGCATGAGTTTGAATAAGCTCTGGGAGTTGGTGATGGACAGGGAGCCTAATGTGCTGCAGTCCATGGGGTCGCAAAGAGTCAGATATGACTGAGCGACTGAACTGAACTGAAAAGAGGGCTCAGAGAGCCCTCTTGCCCCTTCCTCCATGTGGGGACACAATGAGAAGAAGGCTGTCTGTGAATCAGGAAGTGGGTCCCCATCAGACACCAAATATGCTGGACCCGGATCTTGGATTTTCCAGTCTATAGAAGATAACTGTTTGCAGTGTAAGTCACCCAGTCTATGGTATATTTGTTACACAGCCTGAACTGACTGAGACACCTTCAACAGGGGACCCTTTCTAACTCTCCCTACTCCAGTTTTGTTCACTTCTTTGTGTACATCAGCCTTCTACGACCTGATACCTTGGCATGCACTAGAAACCTCCACTCTTTTTTCATCCAGCACTCCCCTGTTCTTCCTTCAAAACTCAGCTCAGACACCCTTCCTACAAGTTCTCCATGACTCACCCAGCACCCAGCCTCAGGCGACTTGACGGAGTACACGTTGGCTGTCTTGCTACGTCTCTTTCCATGAGGTAGCTCACAGGGGAGGGCAGGGGTCAGAGGGTGAGAGCTGGAGTGGGGGTCTTTTAAATCTGTGCGGGTGGGCCCTGAGCCAGCAGTGGTCACTCTTGTGGCTTTTCTTGTCACACAGAAATCCCTCAGGGTCAGGAGACTTGGCGGGAGTCACAAGCAGACACTGAGGAAGCCAGCTCCTTTGGCAAGTGTGTTCCTGTCCCAGTTGGTACAGGGAGCACACCCACTGCATTTTAATTTAATTTTAGTTTACTTGTGTTGTTTTTTTATGTCTCTGTTGGGATTTTATTTTTTATTTTAAAATAATTCAGTTTAATGCCTTTATTGTATGTTCAATCTGTTTGCGACCGCGTGGACTGTTCCCGGCCAGGTTCCTCTGTCCACGGGATTTCCCAGGTAAGGATAGTGGAGTGGGTTGCCATTTCCTCCTTTAGGAAATCTTCCCAACCCAGAGATCAAACCCACGTCTCCTGCATTGCAGATGGATTCTTTACCACTGAGCCCTCGAGGAAGCCCCCTTTGCTGGGATTTTAAATGAGCGTTTTAAAAAAAGTAATCATAAGCCTGCCTCTGACCTCCTCTCTGGACTTGGAGTTTTATTTTGTTTTTAGTTCACTGTGTCAACTTTATTATAGAATAAACTTAAACTTAATTATTTTCATTAAGCTGTACATAAAACACAATGGACTTTAAAAATACTTTCAGTTCAGTTCAGTCGCTCA
Source organism: Redunca redunca (assembly GCA_006410935.1). Lineage (NCBI taxonomy): Eukaryota > Metazoa > Chordata > Mammalia > Artiodactyla > Bovidae > Redunca > Redunca redunca. The sequence continues at coordinate 299,164 of SJYQ01000998.1, forward strand.
GTTATGTCTGACTCTTGGCGAGCCCATGAATCACAGCACGCCAGGCCTCCTTGTCCATTACCAACTCCTGAAGTTTACTCAGTCTCATGTCCATTGAGTCGGTGATGCCATTCAACCATCTCATCCTCTGTCTTTTTTCTAATATTTTGTAATATTCAAATTTTTATTAAAGAATATTTGTTATACAGCATTATAGAAGTTATAGATTATATAATACATTGATTCACAATTCGTAAAGGCCATACTCCATTTATAGTTAATATAAAACATTAACTATATTTCCCATGTTGTACAATATATCCTTGTGACTTATTTTATATCTAACAATAGTTTGTACCTCTTAATCCTAATGTTGTCCTTCCCTCTTCCCCTCTGCCCACTGCTAAGTATTAGTTTGTTCTCACAGTGGAATTTTTGTGGCATAGAAAGTTTAAAAAGTATTTTTCTAATTTTGAAATAATTTTGGATTTATAGAGAAGTTGCCATGATAGTACAGAGGATTCCCCTAGTGTTATCGTCTTATGTTACTGTGGTCCATTTGTCCCAACAAAGACAGCAACTTAGAAATTTAACTATTACCTAAATTCCAGATTGCATTTGACTTTCACCAGTTCTTCCACTGATGTCCTTTTTCTGTCCAGGATTCAGTCCAGAGCCCCACGTTGCATTTATTTATTTATTTATTTTTTTTGAATTAAGCAAACCTTTATTGAAGCTTAAATTGTGGGTACAGAAATACATTTCAAGTGATTTAAGTCCAACACCACGAAGAGAGAAATTATGGCACCAAAATTTTCCCTCCTCTATCATACATACTAGGATTAATTTAGATTACTAGTCAATCTATTTTTCATTTTTTTTCTAGGTTTTGTTCCATACAAAATTTGTGCAGGTCTTCAACATGAAATAGAAATCTTTTAAATCTATTAGGGGGGAGGAAAATCAGACCTCAAGCCAACAAACATCATCAAATCTACTGGGACACTGTTCAAGAACAAAATCCACTTTGAGCATTGGTCCTCATAATAGCACCAAAACATTAGGTACTGTGTGTAATTACAGAAAATCAGAATGATCCATTGATTGAAAGCTTCTTCAATGAAGCTTTGAATCAACAATGTGCTTAAAATAAAAGTCAAGTGTTCCAACCACTTGATTTCAAACCAAGCAGATTTTATGTTCAGAAACACTAAAAAAATAGTGTTTCCTTCATAAATACGGAAGGAACAAAAGCATCACTGCATCAATCCAGAATCAAAAATTGTTTGAGGACAAGAAGAAATACAAAATTGAGTCAACTTTGCTCTTTTATCAACTGCTTAAATGTCCATGTTAGCAAATACAACTAAAAGATGCCAATTTTTTTATGCCTGTATTTTTAGGCACTTCCCATCAATGATTTTGAAATTTTGTGTNCTAAACACAGAAGAGAGCATTCATGCAAGATATCTAATTCCTTGATATAATAATGCATACAATTCAAAATGATTACACTATCATTACATCTAGGGCTTTCTGCAACTACAAGGTGGTGGTTATGGAAAGCATGGCCCTTGGTATCAATATCTAAAAAGCAGCCACCACCTTCTTCTATGTGTGTTCTCTTTTTGCGTTTTTTCTTCATGTTTCTTAATCAACTCTGCTGTTGTTGCTGCTTCTTAGCAAAACTGGTAAAAACAAAATTGTAATCATTGAACAAAGCGCTCTGGCAATCAAGACGTTTAAAACCTTCAATCTTCTGGGGCGAGGAAAGCACTGTGCGACATTTAGAACTCTGATTTACAAACAGGGTGGTCACAAATTTTCCTGGCTTGAAGACTTCCACAACTTTCCTGATCAGGTCATCATAGGAGGTCTGACTTAAGTTTGTTTCAAAGCTAACATAAGAAAATTCTGGTTCTGGAGTGATGTGAATAGTCCAGTAAGTTCCATCCGATTTCATCCCATTCATTGAATACCCACAAGGATTGAACATTGTGGCATCAATGACAGAACCTGGTATCAGGTCACGAATTCCACTCTCACGAGTGACATCCTTTGCAGTAACACCATCTTTCATGTAGAACTGGTCCATAACTGCTGGGTCAAGCTCACTCATCAGAATTTCCAGGGTTTGATCTGGCTGATTGATTACCCTACTCTCTGGGAAATCCAAAGTATACAAGTACCAACAGTCAGAATTCATGCGTCCCATACAATATGCTGCTCCATTTGGGAAAATTGCATTAAGGAACTCTATTTCTTCCTGGAAATTCCGGTGTGGGTACCCTTGGTGAGAAGGCTTCATGAAATTCTTACGAGAATAAAAGAAGCTTTGAATTGAGTCAAACCTACTGTAATCCCTAGCAAGTTTCAACAGGGGAACCAGTGCTTTCAGCAAGAGGGTGGTACCACATGTCTTCAAAATGAAACGTCTCTTGGAGACAAACATGCTACTCTCACTGAGTACATAAGCTTCCTGCTTGTCAGTTTTTGTCACACTTATGATTGAACATTGCACATCCTTCAAAAGTATGTCCCACTCGGATCTTGGGATGGTGCGAAGATCCCCAGATCCTTGGTTTGCGTCGGGTTGCTGCCTGGAGAACCAAACCTCCAGCAGTTTCTCGGTCCCTTCGAAAAAATGTGCAGCTTCCATCACCGTGAGACTAGCGAACAACCAACAACCACAGAAAATCAACTAAATTAAATCTCTTCTCCCGCCGCCGCGGCCGCCGCTGCGGATTGTTCCAGCTGTGTTACTAAAGTTCAGGTTCCTTTTTTTTTTTGCTATAATTTTATATTAACTTTTTTTAAAGAAAGGATTAATAAAATTTTCCCGGCTTTGTGTGTGTGAGTGAGCGAAAGTTGAACGTGAGTCTGTTGGAAATAGAGGCAGATACAGCTCAGTCTCTTGTAGTCCGCTGTTTCCCCGTTAGAGAGAGTAGAGCGAGCGCTAGCTAATGTCGCCGGCCATACTGTGGGAGCCCCCACGTTGCATTTAATCTCACGTCTCCTTAATTTCCTCTGGTCTTTGACGCTTCTTAGTCTTTCCTTGTTTTTCAAGATCTCAATCGTTTTGAGGAGTGCTAGACAGGTGTTTTGTAGGTTCAGACTTGGTGATTTTAACGAAAGTTTGGCCCCCTTCACTCATCCCATGAATAAAAGCCTGTCCTGAAATGTACCAGCCGCGTGGACATTTCAGATTAGCCCGCCATCCGTGCTGCCCCTGGAACACAGGAGAGATGCATCTTGGAGATGGAAATCTGGCAAAGCCAGGTGCTCTTTCTGGAGGTGATTTTGTCTGTAGTCTCATCACAAGAGTTGGATGAGACTTTGGCCAAGGCCAAGGTTGCAGGATCTGTGCTAAAATCTTTCAGATTCACTTCCTTGCTGTGGGAGTCTGAGTTCCAGATCCTGGCCTGTGTGCAGCCTGATCCACCAAGTAATGAGGCACTGGGTGCTTTTTAAGGCGGCTGACCTTTGGAGCAAATTATCCAAGGAAATCTGATTAGCTAGTTCACTGAGTTCCTGCAAAATGGATCTTGGTGTATTTCTGCTGCAGAAATGTCAGCGTAATTGGAGTTCCTGGAGCTCAAAGACCTTCTTTCTCATTGTTTCCATCCTTTGGAGGAAAAAAATAAGAACAACCCAAACAAACAAAACCCAAGTCCCTAAAGAATTATTCTTTGACTTAATGTTCTTTATTTTTGCACGTGGTTTAGAAGCTGCTGCTGGCTGTATTTACAACTTTATTAATCATGGGAACAGCCTGAACATCATTTAAACAAACAAGCCAAAAAAAAACAAATCCATCCCCAAATAGATGATATGAGCTTAATAGAGATGGCCCAGCCAAAGACCTTAAATAAATAAACTGACTTTAATTCGAGGGAAAGAGCATGGGTTGGTAATTACTTGAGGCTATGTGCCGTGTGGTGTAACCAAATTCGAAACTCACTAATTTCATTATTTTAATGGAAGTCTGCATCCCATTCATTAGGCTGACATATGACTAGCCATTAGTAACAGTTCATTTCTAAAGCTATGGTGGAGAAAGGGTGATTGAAAATGAGTGAGGGCCAGGTCTGGTGGAAGTTGGCAGCGCTTAGAGGGGAACTTCTGGATGGGATTTGTGGAAGGGGCAGGGATCACAGGAGAAAAACTGTTAAATTGGATGGAGGCAAGAAGCCACAGAGTCAAAACACAGGCCTTGGATCCAGAGAGACCCAGGTTCAAATTCTGGGTTCGCCACATACTAGCCATGTGACCTTGGGCATATTACATCCTTTCTCCGAACTTCATTTTCTTCATCCATGAAAGGGGGTAATGATCGTCTGTACCTCATATAGTTGCTTGAAATATTCGATGAGGTAGTTGTTTACAGGGTTGAGTTTAGGTCCTGGCACATAGTAAGATTTTGGTTTTTTAATTGAAGTATAATTGATTTCATTTCAGGTGTACAGCAAAGTGATTCAGTTGTGTGTATGTGTGTGTGTGTATGTGTGTATATATATATATACACACATACACACACATTCTTTTTCATGTTCTTTTCCCTTATAATTTATTACAAGATATTAAATATAATTCCCTTTGCTATACACTAGGTCCTTGTTCTTTATCTACATTATATATAGTAGTGTGTATCTGCTAATTCCAAACTCCTAATTTTTCCCCTCTTTCCCCTTTGGTAACCATAAATGTGTTTTCTGTCTGTGATTCTATTTTGTAAATAAATTCATTTGTATCATATTTTAGATTTCACATATAAGTGATATTATATGATATTTGTCTTTGTCTGACTTACTTCCCTTGGTATAAAAATCTCTAGATCTGTCCATGTTGCTGCAAATGGTATTGTTTCATTCTTTTTTATGGCTAATATTCCATGGTATCTTCTTTATCTGTCTCTCTGTTCATGGACATTTAGGTTGCTTCCATGATGTGGCTATTGTAACCAGTGCTTCTGTACCATATATGTGTTTTTTTCATTAGAGTTTTTATCTTTTACGAATATATGTCTAACAGTGGGATTGTAGGATCATATGGTAGCTCTATTTTTAGTTTTTAAAGAAACCTCCATACTCTTTTCCATAGTGGCTGCACCAATTTACATTCCCACTAACAGTGTAGGAAGGTTCCCTTTCCTCCACACCCTCTCCAGCTCTTATTTGTAGACTTTTCAATGATGGCCATTCTGACTGGTGTGAAGTACTACCTCACTGTTGTTTTGATTTGCATTTCTCTAATAATTAGTTAGGTTGAGCATCTTTTTATGGGGCACATTGTTACTTTTAGTAAGTGGTAATAATAATGGAGATGATGATGCTATTATCAGGCAACAGTAGATTAGGATACTTTGAAGGTGGGGCCTTTGGGAGATGATTAAGTCATGAAAGTGGAGTCCTCATGAATGGGATTGGTGTTCTTGTGAGATGAGGGCCTCAAAGAACTCTCTTCCACCTTGTGAGGACACATAGAGAAGATGGCCAGTATGAGCCATGAAGCAGGCTTTCACCAGACACCAAATCTGCCAGCGCCTTGATCTTGTACTTTCCAGCCTCTGGAACTGTGAGCAATAAATTTCTGTTGCTTATAAGCCGCTCAGTCTATGATAATTTTGTTTTTAGCAGCCTGCTGCTTGCCAGTTATTATATATATTTACATTATATATTTAGGTCTGAATGACGTGTTTAAAGAACATGGCAAGACAAAGGCTTGGAGGTAACAATGTTGTTGGAAAGACAGAAGATGGGGAAGCTGGATTATGTTGCAGAGAGAGCATGAAATGTCAAATAAGATGGGTCCAGGCTTGAATCTTGACTCTGCTACTCACAGCTTTGTGGCCTTAGGCAGGATGCTTCACCTCTCTGAGACCAGTATCCTTACCTGTGAAACAGAGATGATAATAATTCCATCATAGGCCGCTGGAAGGAAGAAAGGAGACCATATAGAAAACAGTTAGCCTGGTGCCTGACGCTTAGTGGGTGCTCAGTATGTAACTGGGCTTAAGACCATAAAGACTCTTAACTAGCCAGCATCATGTTATATGTTATATAAACTATACTATATTAGCGGGGAATAGCTAACATTTATTTAGTGTTTACTCTGTGACAGGCACTGTGCTTACTACTGCTTCCCATGAAACAAACATTCCACTTACACCTCAGGATAATTCTGTGAAGTACTCTTGCTATCCTCATTTGATGGATGAGGAAATGAAGATAAGAAAGTTGAGTACTTTGTTCAGTGAAACACAGCTAGTAAGTGGCAGAGCTTTTATTTGAACTGAGGCAGCCTATCTGGAAGGCTCCTCTGATCCCATTTCCTATTTTCTTGCCCTTGCTTTGTGGGGAAGGAGGTGGCTGTCCAGAGAGAAGACATCATGGGGGGAACATTTGTCCCTCAGAGCAGTCAGCCCCTTTCCCATCTCAGTCTGACCATGTTCAGCCTCATCATCTCATCGGCAGACAGCATTCTGATCTGGATGATTCAGGGACATTTCTCGGCCAGCTTCTAAAATGGTCCAAGACTTTCATTGTGTGATGAGTACCAGGTCAGATGAAGATTTTTACCCTTATGGGAGGAATGAATACACGTCCAATCAACTTCACTCTTGATTAGAGATACTGAAGATTCATCCACTGAAAGTTGTGCGTTTTCCTAGATCTTGGGAAAATTAAAATAAGAATACACTAAAAAGGAAGCTCTGTGAGGACAAGGATTTTTGTTCTGTTCTCTTGTAATGCCAGTGATTATAAAAGGCCTGGCACCCTAGAAAGCACTCATGCTAAATGGAGACTTGTATAAATGCATGAACTCAAGAGAAAAAGACTCTTTGCCACAGAATCCTGAGATTTTATTGTCCTTGTTGTCATAGAAACCACACAATATCCCACCAAGCATGACATCAGTGACCACTCATTTATACGTAATGTGGTAGGAGGGAAAGGAACTGCTTTGTAGGTGGAGCATTTTCATTGGAGGGATCTCAGACATATACATTACCATAGGTAAAATAGAAGGGAATTCCAATGGGAATTTGCTATATGACTCAGGGAGCTCAAACCAGGCGTCTGTAACAACCTAGAGAGATGGGAAAGGGTTGGAAGTGGGAGGGAGGTTCAAGAGGGAGAGGACATATGTATACTTTTGGCTGATTCATGTTGATGTATGGCAGAAACCAACACAATATTGCAAAGCAATTACCTTTCAATTAAAAATAAATAAGTTCAAAAAAAGAGAGAGTGAGGTGGACTCATTTTGCCTCAGGGACTTTTGGTATTTGATGATCCTTGGCGTTTATTCATAAGCGTGGAAGAATTTGAGATTGACTTAGACATCTTGGCATGCAATGCAAAGTCTCTGAATTCTTAAATTTATTTACCAGTTAGGGGAAGCATATTCCCAGCTACAATTTTATTTACAAAGGGCTCTAATCTGGTGTGAAGTCTGAAGGCATGTTTGTTTAACAAGTTACTCAATTAGCCGGCAAAGCAAGAACAAAGGAAAGTCATTATGCAGATGTATGCCCATTCAAAGCCGTTCTGCCTTTAAGATGCTTTCTCTGCAGTGAAGGAGGAGAGATTCCAAGTCGGAAAGTTTTCTGTCCCTGCTGTGTTTACTGCTAATTCTCTAATATTAGACTGTGAATGATTAATAATATTACATTTCAGCACTCTTAGATCTGTCCATTTTTCAATCTAAAAGCGTATAATTATAGATTATTTTAAAATCCGGGAAAGGAAATCAGCCATGAACCACCCTCTAACGCATCCATGAACTCTTTGATACATTTCTTTGAGTATTTTGCTGTATGTAGTTTTACCTATTTGTAATCCTAGTGCATATACAATTGTGAGTGCTGCATTCTTCACCTCTGGAATAAAACTTATTTTGACTTTATTATGAAACTTTCAAACACACAGAAAAGAAGATAAACCAGTATAATAAACCACCACATATTCATTATTTAGAGTTAGCACTTAATATTTCCCATATTTCTTTTGTTTGCATGTATTTTTTCTAAGATGTTTTAAATTAAATAAAAGAACACACTTCATGGTATTTAACCTTAAATTAGTGGTTCTCAACTGAGAGTGATTTTGACCCCCTCAGGGAATATTTGGCAATGTCTGGAGACTCTTGGTTGTCACAAAAGGAATGCTTATGTAGTGGGTAGAGCAGGGTTCCCACTCAACATCCTTCAATGCACAGGAGAATCTCCACCCCACCCCCACCCCAATAGACAATTATCTTTTCCTCAGTTAGTGCTGAGGTTGAAGAACTTTGCCCCAAATTATTGAGAATGCATTTTCTAAAATGAAAATTTTCATATAACCACATATCACATCACTTCTAACAAAGTTAAACATAATTCCTTAAGATCATCTAATTACGAATCCATATTTCCCCAGAATTCTGCTAGGATGTCTTTCACAGCTGGTGTAGCAAACATTTTCTCATTTTATTAGCACTCTTTATAGAATATCATTCCAAGTGACTATAAAATAGTCTATTGAATGGATTCACCAAAATTTATTCAAAGGATCCACTATTTTGGGTCATTAGTTATGCTTCCAGGTTTTAAGGAACTATTTATGTAAATAATAGCAGTTTACTTCTTTTCAAACTTCTTGCCCTTTATTATTTTTTTCCTTGCCTTGTGTCCTGGCTAGGGACTTTAGTAAATACTGAACATATATACAGAAATATTTTGCAAATATAAAACAATGTTGAGAGTGGTCATCCTTGCCTTGTTTCTGATATTAGGAGAAAAAGGTTTAATGTTTTCCATAAATTATTATGTTGCTGCTTCTGCTGCTGCTACTGCTGCTAAGTCGCTTCAGTCATGTCCGACTCTGTGCGACCCCATAGACGGCAGCCCACTAGGCTCCGCCGTCCCTGGGATTCTCCAGACAAGAGCACTGGAGTGGGTTGCCATTTCCTTCTCCACGGCATGAAAGTGAAAAGTGAAAGTGAAGTCGCTCAGTCGTGTACGACTCTTAGCGACCCCATGGACTGCAGCCTACCAGGCTTCTCTATCCATGGGATTTTCCAGGCAAGAGTACTGGAGTGGGGTGCCATTGCCTTCTCCGAAATTATTATGTTAACTGTACATTTTTCAGTTACCCTGATAGGTATACTTTATCACATTGAAGACATCGGTGTCTATTCCTAGTTATTAAAGTGTCTTTGTCATAAAAGATTTGTGATTTTTGAACTTCCCTGGTGGTGCATTGAATAGGAGTCTACCTGCCAAAGCAGGGAACGTGGGTTTGATCCCTGGTCTGGGAAGACTGCACGTGCCACTGAGCAACTAAGTCCATGTGCCACAGCTACTGAACCTGCGTGCCACCTGAAGCCCACGGCCGCTAGGGCCCACAGGCCAGCTGCTGAGCCTGTGTGCTGCAGCTGTTGAAGCCTGCACACCCTAGAGCCGCTCCACAAAATAAGCCTCTGCCATGAGAAACCCATGCACTGCAAGGGCGAGCCCCCTCCACTCACTGCAGCTAGAGAAAGCCCACGCAGAGGCAACGAAAACCCAGTGTAGCCAAAAAGAAATTTAAAATAAAGACAAGTAGGATTTAAAAAAGTAGTGATTTTCATTAAATGCTTTTTCTGCATACTTTGAGATAATCAAATAATATCTCTTTTATTCTATTAGTGTGAAGAATTACATTGATTTTCATGTTAAACTAACCTTGTTTTCTTGGAATAAAACTTGCTTGTTCATGATATATTATCCTTTCTATATACTGCTGGATTCCAGTTGCTAACATTTTGCTTAAATTTTTTTGTCTGTGTCTATTTCCATGAGAGATACTGATCTGTTATTTTTTTCCCCCTATAATACCTTTTTCAGACTTTAGTATCATGGTTATGCTGGCCTTGTAGATTAAGTTGAGAAATGGTACCTCCTCCTCTGTTTTCTGAGTTTCTGCAGAATTGATATTATTTATCTCTTAAATCTTTGTAGATTTCACTAGTGAATCACATGTACTTGAAAGTTTTGTGTGTGTGTGTGGAAAGGTTTTTTTTTTTTTTTTTAA
>SJYQ01000998.1:309228-427576 GCA_006410935.1 Redunca redunca
CTTTTTAGATAGCTCACTGTTAATGATTTCTACACTGACTTTCATTCTACCATATTCTTCTGTATGATTTCATTCTTTGATATTACTTAAAATTTTATATGACTCAGACTATGGTCATTTTGCTGCATGTTCCATGTGCACCTGAGAAGAATGTGTTTTCTGTAGTATTCTATAATACTATGTTAATTTGGTTGATAGAGTCGTTCAAATTTTCATGTCTTTATTGAGTATTTTGTCCATTTTTCTATCAATTACTGAGAGAAGGTGTACATTCTCCAACCATGATTATGGATTTGCTTATTTCTCTTTTCATTTCTGTCATTTTTTTCCTTAAACGCTATTGTTATGTACATATGTATATTTTTCATTGTTTTGTCTTGATGGGTTGATCCTTTCATCCTTTTGAGCTATCCTCCTGAATTTCAAGTAATAGTCTTTGTCTTAAAGGCTACTTTGATATTGACATAGTTAATGATATTATAATATGTTAATAATGATAGTAACATATTAGCATAACTAGCCATATTTCTTAATGCTTTCATGGTATTTTTCATCCTTTTACTTTCTACCTGTCTGCATCTCTATAATAAGTGTTTCTTGAAAACAGTTTATTTTATCTTGCATTTTATATCTCATTTGGCAATCTCTGCCCTTGATTACAGTGTTTAGTCCATCACTGTACATTTAGTGCAGTTAGTGAAATGGTTAGTTTATCTCTCCCATCTTGGTATTTGCTTTATGTATATTTTAGTTGTTCTTGACTTCTCTGTTCATGCTTATCTTCTTTTGGGAAAATTGTATATTTTTAATATTACATTTTTTTTGTTGTATTCAGTTGCTCAGTCATGTCCGACTCTTTCCAACACCATGGACTGCAGCATGCCAGGCTTTCCTGTCCTTCACTATCTCCTCGAGTTTCCTCAAATTCATGTCAGTGATGAGCTTGCTCAAACTCAAACTCAGTGATGCCATCCAACCATCTCATCCTCTGTCATCGTCTTCTCCTCCTGCCTTCAAGCTTTTCCAGGGTCTTTTCTAATGAGTTGGCTCTTCACATCTGGTGGCCAAAGTATTGGAGCTTCAGCTTCAGCATGAGTCCTTCCAGTGAATATTCAGGATTGATTTCCTTTAGGACTGACTGGTTTGATCTCCCTGCAGTCCAAGGGACTGTCAAGAGTCTTCTCTAACACTACAGTTCAAAAGCATCAGCTCTTTGGTGCTCAGTCTTCTTTATGGTCCAGTTCTCACATCCATACATGACTACTGAAAAACCATAGCTTTGACTACACAGACTTTGCTGGCAAAGTAATGTCTCTGCTTTTTCATATGCTCTCTAGGTTTTCATAGCTTTTCTTCCAAGGAGCAAGCATCTTTTAATTTCATGGCTGTAGTCACTATCCTCAGTGATTTTGGAGCCCAAGAAAATAGTCTGTCACTGTTTCCATTGTTTCCCCATCTATTTGCCATGAAGTGATAGGATCAGATGCCATGATTTTAGTTTTTTGAATGTTGAGTTTTAAGCCAGCTTTTTCACTCTCCTCTTTCACCTTCATTAAGAGGTTCTTTAGTTCCTTTTCACTTTCTGCCATAAAGGTGGTGTTATCTGCATATCTGAGGTTATTGATATTTCTCCTGGCAATCTTGATTCCAGCTTGTGCTTCATCCAGCCTGGCATTTTGCGTGATGTACTCTGCACATAAGTTAAATAAACAGGGTGGCAATATATAGCCTTGACACACTCCTTTCCCAATTTTGAACCAGTCTGTTATTCTATTACATTTTTAGGGATCTTTAAAAAATTTTAGTATTACATTTTATCTTCTGTGTGGATGGTTATGTTATACCGCTTTTAACTTTTATAAAGTTGCTGTTGATGTTCAGTTGCTCATCTGAATCTGTGATCTCATGGACTGTAGCATGCCAGGCTTCTCTGTCCTTCACTATCTCCTTGATTTTGCTCAGACTCATGTCCATTGAGCTGATGATCCCATCCAACCATCTCATCCTGTGTCATCCCTTTCTCCTCATGCCTTTCTCTTTCCCAGCATCAGGGTCTTTTCCAATAAGTCTGCTCTTCACATCAGATGGCCAAAGTGTTAGAGCTTCAGGATCAGTCCTTCCAATGAATATTTAGGGTTGATTTCCTTTAGGATTGACTGATTTGATTTTGCTGTTTGAGAGATTCTCAAGAGTCTTCTCTAGCACCACAGTTTGAAAGCATTAATTCTTTGATGCTCAGCCTTCTTTATGGTCCAGCTCTCACATCTGTACATGTCTACTGGGAAAACCATAACTCTGACTACACAGAGCTTTGTCAGCAAAGTGATTTTTCTATAGAGGTTACAATGTACATCTTCACAGTTCACTGTCAAATGATATTTAACTACTTCACAAACAGTGAAACCATACTAAAACCATACTACTGTATAATTACACTATGTCCAGTTCTGGTCTTTGGGCTCTTGTTATCTCCTATTTTATAGCTATAACTCACTCTAAATGTAATAATACATTTTAATTGTTTTTGATCTATATAGTCAATGCTGCTGCTGCTGCTAAGTTGCTTCAGTCATGTCTGACTCTATGCGACCCCATGAACAGCATGGAGCCACCAGGCTCCTCTGTCCACAGGATTCTCCAGGCAAGAATACTGGAATGGGTTGCCATTTCCTTCTCCATACAGTCAACAGTCATTTAAAAAACTTGAGAAAATATAGATATAATAATAAAAGTCTGAAAAAGGTCTTTCCCATTTATACAAATATTTACTCTTGGTGATGCTCTTTATTCTTTCTTGAAATCTGGGATTCCACCTGGTATAATTTCCCTTCATTATGAAGAACATCTTTCATCAGATCTCTCAGGTTTTGGGTCTCTGAGTGTGTCTTTATTTCATCTGTTTTGAAGGTTGTTTTTGCTAGATATAAAATTCTCTGCTTCCATTTTTTTTTTCTTTTAGTACTTTAAAAAATATGTATTTATTTTTGGCTGAATTGAGTCTTAGATGCAGCTTGTGGGATATTGGTTGTGGCATGTGGGATCTTGTTGTGATAGGCAGGCTCTTCATTTTGGCATACAGGCTTCTCTCTAGTTGTGGTGTGCAGGCTCCAGAGAGGATAGGCTCAATAATTGCAACTGGCTGGCTCAGTAGTTGCAACTTGTGGGCTCAGCAGTTGCCAGGCTTGGGCTTAGTTGCCCCATAGCATGTGGGATCTTAGTTACCTTACCAGGGCCTGAACTCATGTCCCCTGAATTGGAAGACAGATTCTTAACCACTGGACCACCAGGGAAGTGCCTCTTTTAGTACTTTAAAGACATCATTTAATTGTTCTCTGGCTTCTGTATTTTAGCTTTTGATAAGAAGTCAGCCATCATTTGCTTTCCCTTCCTTTATAGAATGTGCCATTTTGCTCTTTTGCTTTTTTAAGGTTTACTCTTTATCTGTGGTTTTCATAATTTTGACAATAATGTATTTGGTGTGATTTTCTTTATATATATCTTGCTTGGGATTTTCTAACTTGTTAGATCTATGGATTTACGTATTTCATCTANCTTTGTTGGAATTTACTATCCAACAAATTTATTCTTTCTGCAGATTGTCTAACTTTTCAATTAACTTTTAAAAACCATTTTATCGTAGTTTTTTTTAAGTCCCTGTGTAATAATTTCAACATCTGGATCACTTCTAGTTCTATTGATTATTTCACATACTTTTTCAATTATGAATGCATCTTTTAATGTTTGATTGTATGTTGGGCATTTTGTATGAAAAAGCAATACAAACTCCAGTTAAAAAAAGTTTACTTCTAGAAAAGAGCCTGCCTTTTCTTATGTCAGGCCATTAGGGTGGGAGTTGAACCCAAATGGTCTGTAGTTAAGCTCATCTCAAAGTTGAGTGCAGCTTTAGTTTTATTCAGCTTACCACTGGTTGCAAATATTTTGATGGTGGGATCAGAACTTTCTCTCTAGTAGGTCCTGAGATCTGGGCACTGATGAGATTCCAGGAAACTGCTTGTGACTCAAGGCTGAACCCCCAGTTTTGGAGACTAGAGAAACTTCTTATGCTGTAAAGCTTGGATACCTGCTTTTTGGGCCATTGGAGAGCTCACTTTGATCTTCGATCTCACTGTCCTTGCTTTCTGAACTTTATAAAATCTGCTTTAGCCTTGATGCTCTGCCCCTGGGTATTTTGAAGGGGACATTTCTACCCCCTTCAAAGTGCAGAATGCTTTGAAGGGAGCTTGTCTTAGTTCTCCTGCCCTTCCTCTAGGCCTTGCTGGAGCATCTCGGCTGCCCTGCCTGTCCAGAATTATTCTGGGGGATTTATCTCAGTTCTCCTTCCCTGCCTAAATCTTGACTCATTTCAGGGAGCAGCTGTCTTTCATTTAAAGTGGAGGCTCCACATGTCTCAGGGGAAACTCTCTCACTTCTTTTCTCACCCATAGTTTTGGTCTACTATCTTTGAATACAGCTGTGAATGTTTGACCATAAAGATGGCTGAGCGCCAAAGAACCGATGCTTTCAAACTGTCGTGCTAGAGAAGACTCTTGGGAGTCCCTTGGGCTGCAAGGAGATCAAACCAACCAATCCTAAAGAAAATCAACCTTGAATAGTGTTTGGAAGAACTGATGCTGAAGCTTTAATACTTTGGCTTCCTGATGCGAAGAACCAACTCATTGGAAAAAACCCTGATGCTGGGAAGGATTGAAGGCAAAGGGAGAAGGGGGCAACGATAAGGTAGTATCAATGACTCAATGGACATGAATTTGAGCAAACTTTGGGAGATAGTGAAGGACAGGGGAGCCTGGCATGCTGCAGTTCCTGGGGTCACAAAGAGTCAGACAAAACTTAGCGACTAAACGACAACAGCAAATCCCTGAGTAGTGGTGAAGACCTGTGAGAAAGTGTTCAAAGATGGGTTTTGCTTTGTGACTAGGACTCTTTGGGATTCTAATGTCATGCCAGCCTATAAATGGCCATTCCCAGGTTGGTAGGAATTGGGCTGTTTTTTCCCTTACCTTTTCTATTGCCATTCTTCTTCCTGTACTTCTACCAGGGATAAGATCAGTGGTAAATCTCTTCTCTAAAGTAATACTCTCCGAAATTTATTTCATTCAGGTTTATCTGTGTGCTTAACTCACTGAAGAGGTTTTAAAAACTGATTTTATAGCTTATCTGAATTTTTGTTATTTAGGTGAGACTGGTATTCTGTGATGACTTTCTGTTTCTGATTTGGAAATAAAATTCCATCCAATTATACTTCGTTAATGATATGTATTCCTATCTTGTTTAAAATATTTATGATAATTTTCTTAACATAGATTCTAGAAGATAGATACAAGGTTAAATATATACATATTTTCATGGTTCTTAATGCAATGTGGTCCTATTATTAATACTTAATAAAAAGATAAGCCATACCAATTTTCAGTGAATGAGAATAAACATTTGACTTCATTAGCTTTGAGCATTATAATTAATTTTATTTTGTTAACTTATTGGGCAAAATATTACCATGGGTTCCACATCTTTAATTTCAAATATTGTACAGGATCAAAATCTTATGTTCACTTTTTAGTGGGAGTTACGTTACATGGAGATTAAATGAATCTATCAAGCATCAGAATTGTTTGAACAGATATTAATAATGGTTATAATTTATTGAATGCTTATGAAAAAAAGTGATAATTTGATCCTCAGAGTTACCTGTGAGGAAGATACCACTTGATTACTCCTTATAGAGGGTTTACTCTGTACCGAGGAGGAAATGAAGGCTCTGCGATGCTGGGACAGGATTAAACCCAAGCTGGTTTGAGTCCAAATTAGCAGCCAACCAGACAATCTGATATGATTTTTTTAAATCATATTTGAACCCAGTTGGTGTTGTTATTTGTATTAGTCAGTGGTTGCTGCTATAATGCTGCACAAGAAACAAGCCCTAAACTCAGACGTAAAGCAAAAGCATTTATTTCCATCAATTTGCAGATCAGCTGCAGCTGTTTTGCTTAAAAATTCCTCAAAAGTCCCCTCTTAATCATTTATTGAAGAAAAATGTGTTGAATACCTCTTATTTCCCAGACTCTCTGTTGGGCTCGAAACAGCAATGAATAAAAAGGACAAAAGTTGTACACTCGTGGAGCTTATATTCTAGTGGGGGAACACAGATAATAAAGACACAAAAAGTAGAATACACAGTATGGAAGATGCTGATAATTTCTATTGAAAGAAAGCAGGGGAAGAGGATGGGGTGGGCCGTCGGGTAGAGGAAGGGGTGGGCCGTCGGGCAGAGGTGGGGGTTGCTGCGGCAATGTGTTTTCTCCCATTACCCCACTTCTCAGCAGACTGCCCAGCCCCAGCTTTTCTGTCCATTTTTGTGATGCAGAGCTGTTTAGTTACTGCCTTGTTTCACTGTCTTCTTCTAACTCTGCCCTGGGGGGTCCTCACATTTCATAAGCAAAGCTGCCTATCAAAGTACTTTGCTAAAGAAAATAAATTTTTTTTCCTGGAGAGAAATAGTCTTTCCCTTAGGGGCAGAAGCAACACAGTCAGTGGTAGTTTTAAATGGCATTTTTTTCTCTGTCACTGGTGATTGAGCACTCTTTATTTGAAGTTTGGGTCAGAGATGAAGATATGTAGGGAACCTACTCAGAGAAAGCAATGGCACCCCACTCCACTACTCTTGCCTGGAAAATCCCGTGGCCGGAGGAGCCTGGTGGGCTGCAGTCCATGGGGTCCCTAAAGAGTCAGGCACGACTGAGCAACTTTACTTTCACTTTTCACTTTCATGCATTGGAAAAGGAAATGGAAACCCACTGCAGTGTTCTTGCCGGGAGAATCCCAGGGACGGGGGAGCCTGGTGGGCTGCCGTCTATGGGGTCGCACAGAGTCGGACATGACTGAAGCGACTTAGCAGCAGCAACAGGTAACCTACTAAGGGAAGGAAACTGATGTTTTGGGAGCACCTGTTAGGTGTTAGCGAAGATCCCCTGGAGAAGGGAATGACTACTCACTCCAGTATTCTTGCCTGGAGAATTCCATGGACAGAGCAAAAAACTAATATATATAAATTAGGTGTTAGACATAGTACAAGCAGATGTTTTTCCAGTAATCCTTGAACTACACATTATCATTCCCATTTTCCTAATGAAACACACAGGGAAATTAACCTATCCCCGACACTTGCTGCTGCAGATGCAGGATTCATCCTTAAGTGTGCCCCCGACCCCCAGACCTGGTAAGCACCCTGCTGTTCCTTTGGACTGCGTGTGAGAGGTGCTTATTTTCTAACTATTGTGTCTAGACCCGGGATGCTAGCTTTGTGGTCCTAGGTCTCTCTCCCACTTCATTGTTTGTCTGTGTAGTATGGACCCACTGCTGCCTCCAGTAATGGGAGGGGGTGGTCAGGGCTGGGGGAAATGAAAGAGTTCCCAGGGCGCCAGAAGAATGAATGAATTCCACTGATCTTGTTTAGTTCCTTATGGGATCATCCATCATGATTTAACAACCTGAAGCCCAGAGTAGCTACAGGTATGTTTCCTGCCCAAAGCCACAGACACAGTGTAATTCAGGGCCGAAAAACTGATGTATTTTTCTATTAATATTACCTGTATCATGCCCATTATATTATATTGTATACTGTATCATCACACAGTTTAGACTCTCTTCTTCTCCTCTGTTTGCTTGTAAGAAGTCTTGCCTTTCCTCATTCTTTTGCGATTCACTAAGGAGAACATTTTCTCTGAATGTAACGTAAGCAGACATTCGTTGAGGGCCACTGTGTGCACGACAGACGGGATACAGGGAAGGTCTGGTTTTGTTCTTGTCCTCAGGGAACTTATTCTCCTATTGTTTTACTCATTTTATTTTTAGATTTTTTAATGCAATATTTGAAGCAAATGAATATATATAGTATGTAAGCTATAAAGCATATTAATAAAATGATGTGCTTTGCAGGGTGCGAAATCACTGCCTAGCTCACTAAAATTATCAATACTACTAGGACTTCTGGAATATTAATTTTTTCTCTCATCCCCATTCCAATTGTATGCAGAAGTCCACTATTTTGTTTTTGTGTTTATCATTACCTTCCTTTGTGATAATACCTCTATCCCGAATGTGTTATTTACTATATTTATTTGGTTTTGCTTGCTTTGGAACTTTATAAAACAGCATCATAATATAGGTAATATTTGAGATTTGTCTTTTTTCATTCAGTGGTGATTTCTAACATTTACTCCACATTTTCTATGCTTCTTTTCTCTCCCTTTCTTTGAAGTTTTTGTTTTATTTTCTTATTATGTTTTCCCCTTATATTTCCCCTTCTACACATCAAAAATGTCAAATTTCCAAAATTTAAAACTTTAAAATTCCAAAATTATCATTCTTCAAATTCTAAAATACCAAAGGTTTGAAGTCCCCTTTCTCTTACTTTTCCCTTCAAATTTTACTATGTNAATTGAAGATCAATAGACATTTAAACTTCTCCTCCCAAATAATAGAAAGACTTTACAATGTTTTAATGCCAGTGTCTTCCTCCTGACTTAAATGTCGGTATTATCAATTGTTTCCATTTTGTCTGCTTTTGAAACCTCACAAATTGGGATATTATTAATAGTATTTCATACTGATATAGATAAATGCAGATTTGCCTACCAGTTTTAGAGTTTATTTACTACCTAGTCATCCTTCTTGCCACCTGAAACCTTCCTTTTGGGCCATTTACCTTTTTCCATTTCATTTGGACTTCTTGGAGACCTATTGGTAGTAAAATCTTGCAGCTTTTTGTTTATATGGAAATGTCATCATCTCATACTCATTTTTTGGGGGGAGTGTGATTTTTATTTATTTATTAAAAATTTTATTGGAAAAATTTTTATTGAAGTATAGTTGATTTATAAAATTGTGTTAGTTTCAGGTGTACAGTAAAGCGAATCAACTGCATATATACATAAATGTGGAATATATATATATGGAGAGAAAGATTGTTTTTCAGGCTCTTTCCCATTATGGCTTATCACTGGATATTGAATTGAATATAGTTTCCTGAGCTACACAGTAGGTCCATGTTAATCTATTTTATATATGATAGTATGTATCCTTTAATCTCAAATTCCTCTCAAATTTATCCCTCTCCCTCTTTCCTTTATGGTAGCCATAAATTTGTTTTCTATGTCTGTGAGTCTTCTTCTATCTTGTAAATAAGTTCATTTGTATCATTTTTTAAGATTCCATATATAAATGATATAGTGTGATATTTGTCTTTATCGGACTTACTTCACTTAGTATGGTAATTTCTAGGCCCATCCATATTGCTGCAAATGGCATTTCATTTTTTATGGCTGAGTAGTATATATCACATCTTCTTTATCTGTTTATTTGTTGATGTCCACTTAGATTGCTTCCATGTCTTAGCTATTATGAATAGTGCTGCTCTGAACATTGGAGTGCATGTATCTTTTCAAATTAGAGTTTCTGTCTTTTCCAAATAAATGCTGGGATTTTTGGACCATATGGTAACTCTCTATTTTTAGATTTTTTTTTTCATTTTTGAGTGTTTTCCTTTGACATGTCTTTTTTTTTTTTTTAATTTCAAAAGGGAGGGGATAGATATATGTATACCTATGGCTGATTCATGTTGAGGTTTGATAGAAAACCAAGATTCTGTAAAGCAATTATCCTTCTATTTTAGATTTTAAAGGAACCTCCATACTGTTCTTCATAGTGGCTGCATCAATTTACACTCCCATCAACAGTGTAGGAGGGTTCCTTGTTTCTCCATACTCTCTCCAGCATTTGTTATTTTTGGACTTTTTGATGATAGCCATTTTGACTGGTATGAGGTGACCAGAATGACTGTGGGTTTTATTTGCATTTCTCTAAGAATTAATGATGTTGAGCATGTTCTCATGTTTCCGTTGGCCATCTGTATGTCCATTTAGGTCTTCTGCTCATTTTTTAATTGAGTTTTTTTTTTTTTAATTGAGCTGTATGACTGTTTGTAATTTGGAAATTAAGCTCTTTCATCACATCATTTGCAGATATTTTCTCCCATTCTTTAGGCTGTCTTTTTGTTTTGTTTATGGTTTCCTTTGCTGAGAAAAACTTATAAATCTGATCAGATTCAATTTGTTTATTTTTGGTTTTATTTCTTTTGCCTTGGGAACCTGACCTAAGAGAGTATTGCTACAATTTATGTCACACTCATTCTTAAAAGATAAGCTTGCCTGGTGCACAGTTCTAGAAGGATGTCTATTTTCTTTTAGAACTTTGAAAATATTATTCCAGAGTCTTCTGGTTTCCATTGTTGTGGCTAAAAACTCACTTTATGATTTCAGTATTGCCCTTTTGAACATAGTCTGCCGTTTTTCTCAGGGAGCTTTTAGGTCTTCTGTCTTTGATGTTCTGTGGTTTTATTGTATAGATTTCTTTTTATTAGTTTTTGCTTATATGTTATATCTGAAGATTATATTTATATATTTTTTGGGGGGGGGCTCCAAAATCACTGCAGATGGTGACTGAAGCCATGAAATTAAAAGACTCTTGCTCCGTGGAAAAACAATTATGACCAACCTAGACAGCATATTGAAAAAGCAGAGACATTACTTTGCCAACAAAGGTCTGTCTAGTCAAAGCTATGGTTTTTCCAGTAGTCATGTATGGATGTGAGAGTTGGACTATAAAGAAAGCTGAGCACTGAAGTGTTGATGCTTTTGAACTGTGGTGTTGTAAAAGACTCTTGAGAGTCCCTTGGACAGCAAGGAGATCAAACCAGTCCATCCTAAAGGAAATCAGTCCTGAATATTCATTGGAAGAACTGATGCTGAAGCTTGAAACTCCAATACTTTGGCCACCTGATGCGAAGAACTGACTCATTGGAAAAGACCCTGATGCTGGGAAAGACTGAAGGCAGGAGGAGAAGGGGATGACATAGGATGAGATGGTTGGGTGGCATCACCTACTCAGTGGATGTGAGTTTGAGTAAATTCCAGGAGTTGGTGAGGGACAGGAGGCCTGACATACTGCAGTCCATGGGGTTGCAAAGAGTCAGACACGAATGAGTGACTGAACTGAAGTGAAGATTTATATATTTTGTCATTTATATAAAGTTCTCATTATTTTCACTTTAGATATTGTCTTTCATTTAATGTCTCTGTTTTCTCCTCCTGGCCCTTCAATCAGCCATATATTAAGTAGTCTGTCTTCTTTCTATCCTCTATATAGAAACCTATATAGAGGTCAAAACTTTTTATAACAGAGAGGCCCATGTTTCTATTTGATAGTTAATAGGTTAACCTCTTTTTAAGAGCTTTTATGGGACTTCCCAGGTGGCACTAGTGGTAAAGAACCCGCCTATCAGTGCAGGAAACCCAGGTTTGATCCCTGGCTGGGAAGATCCCCTGGAGAAGGGAATGTAAACCCACTCCAATATTCTTGCCTGGAGAATGCCAAGGACAGAGGAGCCTGGAGGGCTAAGTCCATGGGGCCACAAAGAGTTGGACATGACGGAGTGGCTAACACAGGAGTTTTTATCTCCTTATCTATTTGTGTTGCACTCTGTATAATTCCTTCAGGTATCTCTTCAAGTTCTAATACTCTTTGCTTTCGAGAATTATATAGTCTATTTATAAAGTTTTGTTTGGTTTTCCTTCAACTATACCTGATCACTTTTGATAATTTTTATTACTTTCTCATTTTTTCTAATTCTGTATTTTCTTTCTTTTAAATATAATTGAGTGACTTCACCTCACCCTCACCTCACCTCATTGTACATTACACAGGCTTTCCTAGTAGCTCAGCTGGTAAAGAATCTGCTTGCAATGCAGGAGACCACGATTTGATTCCTGGGTCAGGAAGGTCCACTGGCAAAGAGATTGGCTGCCCACTCCAGTATTCTTGAGCTTCCCTGGTGGCTCAGCTCGTAAAGAATCCGCCTGCAGTGCGGGGGGCCTGGGTTCAATCCCCGGGTTGGGAAGATTCCCCTGGGGAAGGGAACAGCTACTCACTCCAGTATTCTGGCCTGGAAAATTCCATGGGCTGTGTAATCCATGGGGTCACAAAGAGTTGGACATGAGGGGGGACTTTTTCACTTTCGTTGTATATTACGTATCTGGCTGTTTCTTTGTTTCCTGTAGCTGAAGTCAGTAGTGATAAAAGTATGTTGTATCCTTTCTGCTGGTCCTCACTCATGGTGGGTTATTTCCTAGTGAGTCTGGCGGCCTCTGATTGTGAACTCATAGAGGTTTAATCTTTTAAGGAAATCCTGAGGGCCTAGGTAGAAAATGCTTTCCTGTAGAGAGGATTTGCATTTGCCTCTGCTGGAGCCTGGAGAGTACCTTGTCTCCCTTTAAAAGAACTGGCCTAATGTGGGATTCTCAGATTCAGATGCTTTGCCACAGTCATTGACTGATTTTTATTTTAATAGCACTCATTTCTTATTTTTTTTTAAGCCACACACTATCCAGGATGTTCTATAAACATTATTTCTAACCTTCCCAAGTACTACCTTTACAGAAATACATCCTTTAGCCACAGAGCTGAGCTTAGGTTCTCACTCACATGTGTTCTCATAGTAATTTGGACCAGCTGTTAGAGCACTCAACCCATTTCACAGATGGAAAAAGTTGAGGCCATTTATGGGTACGTGTGGAGGACAGGCCGCAAGCTTATGTGAGTGTCAGGGAATTACTATTGTCAATATATGCCCCAAAGACACATCATAAGTCTCTTCTTCACTGGATTGCTCTGTCCTTCAGTTACCTCAGGTAAACAATCCTTGAAGTGCAATTTTGTTCAGAGATTGCACTTGGAGTGTTTTTAGTGGACTGCTCTGGCTCTTCCTGAGTTTCTTTGCTTTGGTATTTTACTGACCCATGTTGTTTTGGCATCATATTTAAATAGATCCCCAGAGAATTTGTTTATTTGCACCTCTTTTACATGTTGGTAGAAACAAGCATTTCCATAACACCTCAAGAACAAGTACTGTCCCTTATTTATTTATTATTTTCTAAATGAAATAAAAATTGCTTGAGTTGCCATCTGAGCTGCCCAGAAGTCTTATATGACAGTATTTGAGCTGTCCTTTACCATGGATCATCCCAGAATCTCAGGGTTTCCTGTGATCATAACATCGTACTCAGTGGTACTTATCAGGCACCACTGTTCTGCATTGCCCTGCAACCTGAAACCTGTTAGAGTAACCCCTCTCCCTCAGGTCCACATTTGACTCACTTCACTGGGCTCTCTGCCAGCTACAATTCTTGGAACGAGGAGTTGTTCATACACTGCACCTTCTTTTCCAGGGATTCTCCCCTCAAGAGGTCCTGGTGTGTATGTCCACTCACCTTGGGTCCCACAACTCCTGTGCCTTTCTCAGGGCCAGGCCATTTTTATTTAAGTCTATGAAAGAGAAAAAGAACTGAATTTGATTCCCTTTCCTGGACAATAGATTTACTGCCTCTTAAATGTTTTAACAACATGCAATGAGAAAGGAAAGGCTAGACCTTAAATCAACAAAGAAGGCAGTCATCCTTTGTGGCAGTGAGAACTAATTACCCCTGGCATTTGTTTTCTCCGAATTCTTCTTAGTAATAGAACCTCCCAAGCCGTAGTTGAGTACATGCCATCCAGGTCAAGGCTCCATTTCCCAACTTCTCTTGAAACTGTGTGTGGGCATGTGGCAAAGTTATGACCAATGGAAGGTAAGTAGAAGTGATATGTACAACTTGAAGTCACATCATTTGAAAGGAAAATACTTGCATCCCAGGGGCTTCCCTGGTGGTCCAGTGGTTAAGGCTCCACACTCTTAACACAAGGGGCCCAGATTTGATCCTTGGCCAGGAAACTAGATCCTGTATGCTGCAACTAAGACCCAGCACAGACAAAAAAAAAAAAAGCTTGCATTCCATCCATCCCGCCTTTTGCAGGCTGGGATTTGATGGGTTTCTGGTAAGCTTGCTGCAGTCAATCATGTGGATGAGAACAATACTCCAGAAGAAAGAAGAACAGTAAGACTGAAGAAACTTGAGTCTGTGGATAATTGTAAAGGGCAGAAGAATGATGACAGCCCCAGATGACTTACCTCTGAACTCACTTGTGAAAGAGAAGGGGATTCCTGTCCTATTTGAGCCACTTTATTTTGGGGTCTCTCATTCCAGCAACCCAGTTAGTATCCCAACTATTATACATCCTCTCTAGTCACTGGGGTTGGAGAACATACAATCTCTTGTCTCCCCAATGAGCCAACCTCCTTAAGGCAAATAAGAGGGAATTTCACATACCTCTCCTGATAAAGCAGTAACAAGCAAAACACAAGTGGGACACTTAACTGAATGTTATTTTGGGCTCAGAAAGCTTTTTATCTAATGAAAGGAGAAAGAAGGAGCTCAAGTGATCATAATCACAAGTGTACAGAAGGCAAAATCATTTGGAGAGCCGCCTTATGTGGTGGGGAGAGTATGGGCTTTGGAGCCAGAGATTTCAGGGTTCACATCCTGTCTCTACCACTTATTTATATAAGTTATTACTTCATGATATGTAAGATGGGACTTGCAGAGCATACATTATCTGCTTATTGTAGGAATTATACAAGATACTATATTTAAAGATCTTGGCCACAAGGGCTGTTAAAAATTAGGTGCTAAATAAAAGTAAGTTTCCTTCTGTCCTTTTAATCATTGTACCAGGCTGAGTCTGTAAGACTCTACATGAATGAACACATTTTTACCACTTCACATTCATCTTGGGCCACCTTTCCCTTGCCATGACTTTGTACGACTCTCCCAGGCCCATTACTAGCTTCCTTTCAATACTGTGATGGCTCCAGTTCTTTCCTGCCCCTAAGTCTCTGCACTTTCTTTTCCTTCCAGTTGTAACCTCTTCTTACTTAGAGAAGCCCCCTCCTAAGACCACTGTATCTAAAATAGCCCCTTGCCCCTTGTGGCAGGCAGGATAACAGCCCCCTACAGATGCCTCCTTCCAGTAACTTGTGACTATGTTGGGCTACATGGCAAATGGGAATTAACGTTTCAGATAGAACCAAGGCTATTAATCTCCCTAAAGTAGAGAGAATGTTTCAGAATATCTGGGTGGGGTGAATGTAATCCAAAGAGATCTTAAGAGCGGAAGAGGAAGACAGAGAAAGAGAGTCAGAAAAAAGAAGTGTGATTGGAAGCAGAATCAGAGAGATGCTGTTACTGCTTTTGAAGATAGAGGGGGCATCCTCAAGCCAAGGGATGCTGGTGGCCTCTTGAGGCTGAGAAAGGCAGAGGAATGAATTATCTCCAAGAGTCTCCAGAAGGAATACAGTTCAGCCCACACCTTAATTTTACCCTTTGCTAGACTTCTGAAATACAGACCTATAATAAACTTGTGCTGTTTTAAGCCACTATACCCTTGTGATCACTGGTTGTAGCAGCCATAGAAAGCTAAACCCACCATATTCCAGTCCAGCCTTAGCCCTCTAACACGTCATCCGTTTTACTTCCATCCCAGCACTCATCACAATCTGTGCCCTTCTTGTTGAACTGCCCATTGGAAGACCTGCAGTGGAACACGTGCTTTATGAAGGCAGAAATGTACTTGATCTCATTCACTGAAACACCCAATAGGTTCACTATTTGTTAAAGGAATGCATGAATGAAAAAAAATGTATTTTCCTCATCCATAGGGTTTCTTGTTTCAGGAAGGATATTTAGCGTTTCTGAGAGTGCACACACACAAAAAATTGCAGGTGATGGTGAAGGGGGCCATGCGACAGAGTGGCAAGAAAGGCAGATATGGAATTCTGACTGACTGTCAAGCCAAGTCCTAAAGTTTAAGTTCTTTTTTAAGGGTGAGACAGGGTGGAGGAGATTGTGAAAGTGTTAATCACTCAGTCATGCCTGGTTCTTTTCGACCCTATGGACTATAGCCCACTAGGTTCCTCTGCCCATGGAATTCTCCAGGCAAGAATACTGGAGTGGATAGCCATTCCCTCCTCCAGGGGATCTTCCCAACCCAAGGACTGAACCCAGGTCTCATGCATTACAGGTGGATTCTTTACCATCTGAGCCACGCAGGAAGCCCACGGAGTAGATCAAATCCAGACTATTTTTAAAGCAGTTTTCCAGCCTACTTTTAATCAGCTGTGCGTCTTTAGTGACCATCAGGAGGGCATCTGAAGGTCCCATGTGCTGCCTTTTCTCAGGAAAATTCAGTGTGGGACACCCCAAGTTATAACTAGTGTCAGCAACGCTTCTGCTCATTCACAGCGAGACCCGGGGCCCTCTGCTGTCGCAGGAGTGAGTGTTTGTTTAATTAGGGTGCCGAATACAGCCTCATCTGGTGGCAGATGTTGCCGTGTGTAATATAATAAATAAAAGTCTTTATAGGGCCCAGCAGGCAGTGGAGCCTTCGGTTAGCAGATGGCGAAATATTAAACTGGCAGAGCAATAACTTCACCGCCGGAATCAGCTGGTCCCTGCCCAGATTTGCTCTGACATGAATCAACTTCATATAGGATGTGCCACTCAGCTGCAGATTCGTACCCTCACCTGCCCTCCCTCCCTTTCCCTGCCAGCACCATCCTTTCCTTGGCATCCCATTACTAAAGTCAGCTTCCTGGGGAGTGGGATCATGCAACCCCATTAGCTGGTCGATGAGAGGAGCTGGCTGGGCTGGACCATAGGGTTCCTTTATTTGGGAAGGAAAAGCAGTAAACCTGTGGATGTCCTCCGGCGCCAGTTTCTGCTTGGATCCCAATTATCCAGACTGTATGTTACCTGGCCCCCCAGACCCTCGTGGTGCAGGAGGGTAATCCCACTTGGTGCCAGGGGACTTCCTATTTCGGGTGGGAGGGACAGGGCAATGGCTAAATTAGTTCAGGGGGACTCCAGCAAATTGGAGAGAACTGGCCTTTTTGCTCTGGAAAGGGATTACTGCTGCTGCTGCTATCACTGCTCAGGGGGCACAAAGAGTGTCACTGGACTTGTTTACCAAACACTACTACTCATGTTTATGGAGGGCTCGCTGAGTGCCAGCCAGGACTTTGCACATGGGCTTTGCAGGAGCAGTACAGCTCCATCTTCACCTTAACCCTTCAAGGCAGTAGTAACAGACCCTTCTAGCACTTCCTGTGTGTCAGGACTATTCTAGAAGTCTCATGTGCCTTAATCCACTTAAACCTCCCAACACTAAGCCTTAATTAAACCCATTTCTCACATGGGAAAATAGAGGCTCTGAGAGTGAGGTGAGATGATTTATTCAAGATCCCAGGGCTGGAGTCAAGGTTAGTACAATTGCTAAGAACATCACCTCCCTATTTAGACAGGGTTGGGTGGTGTCCCAGCTCTGATATCTACTCACCATGGGATCTTTTTTTTTTGGCTGCTCTGGGTCTTCCTTGCAGCATGAGGGCTTTTCTAGTTGTGACTTGTGGGCTTTGTTGCCCCAAAGTGTGTTCCTTAACCACGGATGGAACCCACATCTTCTGCATTGGAAGGCAGATTCTCAACCAGTGGACCAATGCAGAAGACGTGGGTTCAATCCCTGGTCAAGGAACTAAGATCCCATGTGTTGTGGGGCAACTAAGCCCATGAGCTAGAAAAGCCCTTAAAAAAAAATCCCATGGCTAGTAGATAGGGTTCACCCAACCCTGTCTAAATTGGGAGGTGGTGCTCTTAGCAGTTGCACTGACCTTGACTCCTGCAGACTTAAGAGCAACCTTTGACAGAAGATGGTGGATATGTAGACAAAATACTACCCAGAACACAAGGTGAACTACAGTGGGAAGGAGGATGCGTGTTGCCATTTCCTAAAATAAACTTGACTGCTTTTGGACAGGTGTTTGAAAGACCTTCTCTCCTTTAATACTTATGGCAACCCTTTGAGGCAGTAATGAGTATAATCTAGTGTTACTGATGAGGAAATTAGGATGAGAAAGGTGACTCAACTTGCTCAAGGTTGCACAGCCAGTCAGGACAGGGGCCTGGATTGAGGCCGAAGCTGTCTGAAAAAAGCTCCTGCCTTATTCACTCCAGGTTTTCCGAGGGCTTCTTGGAAGAGGATTTTGGAGATCTGAAGAATTTAAATAATTGGAAATGGGGGAAAGGCATTCCAGGCAGAGGGAACAGCATGAGCAAAGGCCTCTCCAGTGTGGACAGGAGGGGGTGTCTGTGTGTGTGTCTGTGTGTGTGTGTGTGTGTTTGTGTGTGAGTATAAGTGAAGAGTGGGGAAATGAGGCCAGTTGCTGGAGACAGGCAACCATAATCCTACTGGGTTTATTTCCTCAGTCACTGACACAGACATACACAATGCATGCAGCTGTCTCTATGAAATGTTTATATAATTGAAATCACATTGAATATATAATTTCACATTATAGTTTCCCATCCTCATAAAATTAGTACCAATTTCTCACATCATTGAACCTCTTTGTACCACATCCTCTTTATCCATTCCTCTGTTGATGGACATAAGGTTGCTTCCAAGTCCTGGCTGTTGTAAATAGTGCCACAGTGAACATCAGGGTGCATGTGCTTTCTGAATTATGGTTTTCTCCGGATATATGCCCAGGAGTGGGATCACTGGTCATATGGTAGCTCTATTTTTAGTTTTTTAAAGGAAACTCCATACTGTTCTCCATAGTGGCTGTATCTGTTAATAAAGGCTGCCTCTGAGGGTGAGCTCTTTTTCCTTCTTGGCATCTTTCTGTATTTTCCATATGTTCAATAATGAGAATTTTTAAAAAAATTATTTATATTTTTAGCTGTGCTGGGTCTCTGTTACTGCACGGGCTTTTTCCTAGTTGCGGTGTGCGGGCTTCCCATTGCAGTGGTTTCTCTTGTGCAGCACAGACTATATGGCGCATGGACTTCAGTGGTTGCAGCTTTCGGGCTGTAGAGCACAGGCTTAGTAGATGGTACATGGGTTTCGTTGCCCCGTGGCATCAAGATCAGGGATTGAATCTGTGTCTCCTGCACTGGCAGGCAGATTCTCCACCCATGAGCCACCAGGGAAGGCCAGTGATGAATTTTTATAATGAAAAAATTTTGCATAGCTACATAATATTCTGAAGTATGGATTTCCATAGTTTAATTGTTGCCCTATTGAAGACCTTTGGGTATTTTCTCTATTTTTATAAGTATAAATAATTCTGCATAAATATTCATTTATTTGTTCGACATGTATCTAAGAGTCTATGATGCACCGTGTGTCATGGTGCATATATCTGCTCATGTTATTTAATGCCCATCATTTACATATGAGGAAACTGAAAAACAAAGAAATCACTAAGCTGGTTGAGGGCAGAGGCGAGTTTGTACATTCAGGTCTTTCAATCCTGAGGCTTTATCTTGATCAAACTCCCTCCCCCAAACATCTAGTCCTCCTATTTTGCAGAATGGTGGCAAACCTGAGAGTTACTTTGGGTGTACCCGGTCACACCCGGTACTCCTCCTCTCCTGTCCCCACCCCCTGAACTTTAGTAGCCATAATTGACGTAGAACATTGTGTAAGTTTAAGGTGTACAATGTATTTGTACATGTAGATATACATTTGTGATACATGTGATAAATTTGTTACATGTATACACTGTGGAATGATTACAACAAGAATTTTAGTGAACACCTCCATACTTCACATAGTTACCTTTTTTGTTGTTTTGGTGGGTGAGACCACTAAGATTTACTCTCTTAGCATCTTACAATAGAGTATTGTCAACTATAGTCACCATGCTGCACATTAGATCCCCAGAACTTCTTCATCATATAACTGGAAGTTTGTTCCCTTGTCCAACATCTCCCCATTTCTTCCACCTCTTATGCTTGCGTGCTAAGTCACTTCAGTCATGTCTGACTCTTGGCAACCCTATGGACTGTAGCCCACCAGACTCCTCTCTCTGTGGAATTTTCCAAGACGTGGGTTCCTGGAAAAAATTTTCCATGGAGTGGGTTCCCATGCCGTCCTCAGGGTATCTTCCCGACCCAGGGATTGAACACGCATCTCATGTCTCCTGCATTGGCAGGTGGATTCTTTACCGTTAGTGCCACCTGGCAGGCCCCCTCCACCTCCAAGCCACTGGCAACCTCCATTCTATTCTCTGGTGCTATGAATCTGGCCTTGTTTTAGGTTTAGATTTTTAAATTTTTAAAAGCCTTTTTAGACTTATAAGCAAGATCGTATGGTATTTGTCTTTCTGTGTCTGGCTTATTCCACTTAACATGATGTCCTCCAGGTTCATCCATGCTGTTGCAAGTGGCAGGATTTCCTTTTTCCTTATTCCACTGTGTGTGTGTGTGTGTGTGTGTGTACCACATTTTCTTTATCCATCCATCTCTTGATGGATACTTGGCTTATTTCTATGTCTTGGCTGTTGTGAACAATGCTACCATGAATCTGGGGCTGCAGATACTTTTTGAGATCCTGTGTTTGTTTCCTTTGGATCATATGGTAGTTGCTTTAGAAATCTTTTGAGGAAGCTTCAAACTGCACTTCCATTGTGGCTGCACCAATTTACATTCCCACCGACAGTGTAGGAGGGTTCCCTTTTCTCCACACCCTCTCCAACGCTTGTGATCGCTTGTCTTTTTGATAATAGCCATTCTCACTGGTGTGAGGTGACAGATCTCTTTCAATAGTGTGTGATACAGTAACTACCTGTTCCCTGCCTTAATACCTGTGGCCCCCTTCTTGTATATGCACCAGCAGTGCAGAGTGAAACCAAGTAGCAAAAACTTAAGTGATTCAGGAATATTGTGGGTGCCAGTAATTTTAAGAACCTAAGTAGCTTCTGAGTTGTGTTTAAATTACCTCTAAGTAGGAGTAGGCAATGGCAACCCACTCCAATACTCTTGCCTGGAGAATCCCATGGATGGAGGAGCATGGTAGGCTGCAGTCCATGGGGTCGCTAAGAGTCGGATATGACTGAGCAACTTCACTTTCACTTTTCACTTTCGTGCATTGGAGAAGGAAATGGCAACCCACTCTAGTGTTCTTGCCTGGAGAATCCCAGGGACAGAGGAGCCTGTTGGGTGCCGTCTGTGGGGTCACACAGAGTCGGACACGACTGACATGACTTAGCAGCAGCAGCACCAGCAGGTATATATACATATCAGAGTCTGTACCCTTAAACAGTGACATGTGTCCTCATGGGAAGTTGTTCTCCTTCTGCCTGACTGATATATTTCCAGTGTATCCACCCTAGGTGAGGCTTTGTGACATGAGTGTATTTCAAGCTTGGTGCCATTTGAGATGAAATGTTTGAAGCCCAGCTCAAAATGTCACCTCTTCTCTGAAGTTTCCCAGATGCCCTCAGACAAAGTTCACAGCTCTCTTTATGTTTCCTGAGTGCTTCGTTTATGGCCCCATTAAGGATCATGCCTCACTATACCATGGCTATTTATGCACCTCCTGTTTCATCTCCTAGATGATTAGCTCTCTAAGGTCAGGAACTATCTGTTATCCACTTCACTACCTTGTCCTTTTGCTTTTGTTTTTCAGTCGAGTCACTTTCCTCCCTCCCTCTCCACCACTTCTACCCGAGCCCATGCTATCCGGTCTCTCCCCCGGACCACTGTGTCAGTGTCTGAATGAGCCTCCTGGCTTCTGCTCAGTGCTCCTTATGATCCATTTTCTACACAGCAGTGAATGGGATCCTTTGAAATTCCAAATCTGATGTGCCTGACACCCCAGAAAGGTCCGGCCCCTGTCTGCCCATCTGACAACATTCCTCTTAACTCTCCCCCTTACTTCCTGGGTTCTACTCTCTCTGATCCCTCCCAAATTACTTTTTAGAAATCACATCATTCTGTGCAATAGTTTGCATCATTGCCCAGCATGTGTTCACTTCCTTCCTTTTACAGCTGTGGGTGGAGTTCATTTCCTTAGCCCATAACTCTGGACTTGGCCATGTGACTCGTTTAGGCCAACTGGATATTAGTAGGTGTGACATGAGCGAAAGCTTGAAGTATAGCAGAGCTGTGGGCTTGCACTCTTCACTTCTGCCATGGCCATGAGAACAGCCTGCCCTGGGTAACCTCCTGGTCCCGGATCTGGAGCACACCTGAACTGAACAGGGTTGGCTTGGAGCCAAGCCCTGCCTGGATCAGCCAGACCCAGGCCAAACCACGGTACCACGAGCAAGATTTCACGCTTGTCACTGGAAGCCACTGGTTGTATGCTGCACAGCACAGCTGTGGCAAAGTGGATCAATGCATCCTATTGTATCACTTTTGAAATTCTGTCTTGTTTCATTGGGGCTCAGTTTCCACGAGAAAAGAGACAATGTCCGTCTTGCTCACCCTGTGACATCAGCATGTAGCATACAGTAGATGCCAAATAAATACTTATTGAGTGACTGGCTACCCCAGGATGCTTACTTAGCACAATGCCTATACCCATCAGTGTTTGATTCCAAATGGAATCATCAAACCATCCAAATGACTGTGTTGCGTCCCAACAAATATATCTTTAAACTCAAGCTGGCACACGGGCCAAAAATGGCTAGTTGTGACACTTCTCTCTCCTGTCCTGCTCTTCACCACAAGAAAGACCCTCCTTGTGAGGTTACACACACTGAAAACAGATGATATGTCAACTCAGTAATTTAAACCGTGAATCTGTACTTGCTTAAAGATGAACTCGTTGGGAAGAAAAATGAGAAGAAGGCTTGTGACCATTCAACAGAGGCCCTGGATAAGGGCATCAATTTCGGTTCTTGGCAGGTCCAGCACACATAATAAAAGAGAACTGCTGAGGTCAGCAGCCAAGAGAAGCCACACTTCTTATTTTCACAAACACGGTTTTGGGATGGTAATCATATCTATTAGCAAGGGTGACACCACCGTGGGCCTGGCAGAAAAATGAGCTCGCCCACATTGCAAAATGAGCAAAGTGGAGATCGATAAATCATAAAATTAGTTGAGACATCATCTATCTTCTGCGGCTTTCCCTTTATTCCTGCCACGGTCCCTCAGGACACTAATTCATTTATTGCATTTTATCGTTGGGAAAACACGTCAAGGTTTGGAGGCTGCTTTCCGTTAGGGGAGCAGGGGCAATAATGTGTGTCATTAATTAGGCAAGATTGGGAGTTCCCGTCCAAACTCTGGTCTCCACTGACTTCCATAAATTGAGTTTTAGGACTGCGTCTGTGTCTTGTATTACTTCATCAAAAAGAAGTGTTATTGAAATCTGCCCTGAGAGTGGGGAGAGAGAGGAACATGTCTGCTCACTCTGAAGAAGCAATACATTTAGGGGCAAACCAGGTGACAAGCAAGATGCAATCTGAGTTGTCTAAAGATGCATCCCGTTATCTGCACGTAATTGAAGTAGACATGGGAATCTGGGGGATATGGAGCTTGAAGTGCCTGTGTATGTCATCTAGTGGCCATACTCTTGATTCTGAAACTCGCACTGAGCCGATTTTTAAGGTTTCTAAAATCCCGAAGCGTTTTTCAGTTGATATGTGCATTAAATGTAGGATTATTACTTCATCAGAGGAATCCTAGATTCAAGGTAGTTATTAGATTGAGTGCTTCAATTGCTGATTGAAGCATATTGACCACTTGAAAGTGAAAGTCACTCAGTCGTGTCCGACTCTTTGAATTCTCCAGGCCAGAATACTGAAGTGGGTAGCCTTTCCCTTCTCCAGGGGATCTTCCCAATTCAGGGATAGAACCCAGGTCTCCCACATTACAGGCAGATTCTTTACCAGCTGTGCCATACGGAAAGCCCAAGAATACTGGACTGGGTAGCCTCTCCCTTCTCCAGCGGATCTTCCC
Source organism: Redunca redunca (assembly GCA_006410935.1). NCBI lineage: Eukaryota > Metazoa > Chordata > Mammalia > Artiodactyla > Bovidae > Redunca > Redunca redunca. The sequence goes on from SJYQ01000998.1 coordinate 332,985, forward strand.
GACCCAGGAATCAAACCAGGGTCTCTTGCATTGCAGGTCGATTCTTTACCAACTAAGCTATTAGGGAGGCCGATAAAAGTGATAGTGAAAGTCACTCAGTCGTGCCCGACTCTTTGTGACCCAGGGACTATATAGTCCATGGAATACTCCAGACCAGAATACTGGAGTGGGTAGCCTTTCCCTTCTCCAGGGAATTAACTACTTAGTGGCTTAATAAACTTATTATTGCTATGATTCTGGCAGTTGGTTTGGCTCAGCTGGCAAGATTTCTGGTCTACGTGACATAAGCTAGAGCTTCAACCACATGGGAACTCAACTTGGCTGGAGCGCCCACGCGGCTCGCTCACACAGCTGTTACCTGGGAGCTCGACCAGGGAACCTCACTTCCCCTCCACATTGTCTTCTCTGAGTGGATTGGGCTTCTCTCAGCATGGCAACTGGTTTTAATGGGCAGGACGTGAGAGTTGCCAGTCCTCTTAAGGCTCGGAAGACTTGGCATGTCACTTCATCACATTCTGTTGCTTGATCTGATTGTAAGTCCAGCCCAGGCTGATGGAGAGGGGAAATTAGTGGCCTCCTTCCTGTGATGAGTGCATGCATGTTGGGGGCCATTTTTGGAAATGGGAGCCCAGCAGACTCTGGTGTGAACTCTAATATAGATCCATCTGGCTGTGGTCCTCTTGTGAATCAAAACAACACCTCTCCTTTCTTCTGTTTGCAAGGAATCTGGGCTGGGCTAAGCAAGAAAGATGCTTTCGTTAGAAAGGAAAGGGCTTGTGCTCTAAAGAAAGGAGTGGTCAGTGGTTTCCAAAAGCTCATATTAAGCTTTTCCAGCTTCTTGATGTTAATGGAGCTTACAAAATGTGACGGGTTTTCATTCTCTACCCCCAACCCCACCAAAGGTATAGACTCTCCCATCTGAGCAAATTCCACCGCCATCCATCCACTCAGTTGCTCAGGTCCTGAACCCTGTAGTCATCCTTGCCTTTTTCTTTCTCCTATATCCCACCTCCGATTCACAGCAAATGGCTGAGATACACCACCAAACCTTCTTTCTGTTTCTGGCCACCTTCAGGGCTATGCCCTAAGCTGAGCCACTGTCTCGTATCCCTTGGACTGCTCCAGTAGCCTTTGTAACTGGTCCTCCTGCTTTATCTCTTGCCCTATTCCACCTGTTCTCCATATAACAGTGAGGGTGATCTTTAGGCTAAACAATCAGATGATGTCACCTGTCAGCTTATAGCTCCTCAGAGGCTGCCCTTTGTACTCAGGACAACCCAAACCACTTGCCCTGGTCCACAAAGGCCTTCGTGAGCTGAAACTTGCCTGCCTCTCTCGGCTCACCCTTCTCCTTGTCCCCTTCTCTGCCCGTGGCCTCCCTCTTCCTGCTCTTTTAGCATGCCATGGCCATTTACTTGTGGCCTTTGCACCTTCAATTTACCCTTAAAATTGTCAGATTCTGGGGATGCATCATGGACAGATATTGCTCTGATGGAGCTTTCAGAGATGGAAAACAGCAAAGTCAACACATGGATAAATAAGAGACAGTGAGTGATATGATGGTAAGTAAAGTAAAGTTGATGATGGACAGGGAGGCCTGGCGTGCTGCGGTTCATGGGGTCACAAAGAGTCGGACACGACTGAGCGACTGAACTGAACTGAACTGAAAGTAAAGGGATGGAGAGTGATGGGAGGGGGTGAGGAAAGGCCTCTCTGAGGTAGTAGCTTTGAGCAAAGACCTGAATAATGAGCCAAGCGGATATCTGGGGACAAATGGGGCAGAGGAAGGGGCTGATTCAGAGGTTCCAAGGTGGGCAGATAGCTGTCGGGCTTGGAAATGGTGACTAACCATAACATACACTGCAGTGGAAGCTGGTAATTAAATATGAAAGTCACACAGCTGAGGGTGTGATGAGTTCTCTGTGGGATTTCCACGAGGAGGAGCTTCCTTTTAGGGAAGAACTCTGAGATAGGTTGTTCAAAGGGACTGTTTGCTCACTGAATGGACAGGGTCCACCCTCAGCTTTCCTTCTTCTCTGCACGTAGCCTGTAGGCATTAGATTCAGCACTCGAGGCTCTGCCAATGTGATTTCCCCTGGAAGAGGAGAGTCCTATTAAAAAGGCAAACTGCAGTCCTGCCGATGATGACATTTTGTATCCCTGTTGACACTTCTAGGGGGTAGGAGAACTGCAAGTTCCCATTCCGGTCTTTTATTCATGTTTCACTCCCCCCTGCCCAGCATGAAGGTCCATCAGCAAGCTTGTGAGATGTGGGCTCAGACAGACTCAGATTTTAATTCCACTATGATTTTTGTGGCTGTACGATTTTGGTGAGGAGTTGCTGAAACCTGGCCTGGATAAGGGTCTGTGGTAAGGGCTCTCAGATTTGGGTTAATTATGTCCAGTATTAGGCTCCCCAGGCTCAGATGGTAAAGAATCCACCTGCAATGCTGGAGACCTGGGTTCAATCCATGGTTGGGAAGATCCCCTGGAGGAGGACATGGCAACCCACTCCAGTATTCTTGCCTGGAGAATCCCATGGACAGAGGAGCCTGGTGGGCCACAGTCCACGAGGTTGCAGAGTTGAACGTGACTGAAGTGATTTGGCACACACAGCATACAAATACACTTTATTAGGGCTCTTCTTTCCTTTTTATTTTCAAATTTTGATTTATTTTTATACATGTATGGCATTTACATCATTCCAAACTAAGACTGGTATTAAAAAGGTATCCTGAGAACACTGGGGGTACAAAGAGTGTGTGCTGGTGTGTGGCTGCCCTGGGCGGACCAGGTGGGTGTCCTATCACTGATCTTGTTTAGTGGTGTCTGTACACAGTGAGGATAAAAAGCAGATGACTTTTAGTTGCTTCCCCCTCCTCATTTCATATTGCTTATTCATTCACGTGCCATTCAACGCGTCCCATATATTTAAAAAAAAATAAAATTGTATTTTGGAATAGTTTTAGTTGCACGGAAAAGTTATAAAGATAGCACAGAGGATTCCCATATTTATCTTTTATCCAGTTTCCTGTAACAGTAGCATCAAACTCTGGGAGATAGTGGAAGGACAGGGAAGCCTGGCGTGTTGCAGTCCATGGGCTTGCAAGGAGTCTGACACAACTGAGTGACTGAACAACAGCAAGAACAAGCACGACAGTGCGTCTGGTGGGGTGGGTCACTCCCCCCTCCCCTCTCTCCCCTCTCCCTTCCCACACTCCTCCTTGCCTGCTTCTTCCTCCCAGTCTTTGCCTCAGAGAAGCCCCACTTCCGTTCATGTGACCTCTATACTTCTCACCCCACCCAAGGGAACCGTTTTCTGATGGTCTGTTTCATTTTGCTAATATAAACAAATATATAATCTCACCTCTTTGCCATACAAAACTATATACTACTGCTTTTCTGAACCTTGCTAATTTCATTTTAAAGAGGTAAATTAGAGACCACTGCATACTGGGCATAAAGATCTTCCTCATCCTTTTAGTATGACTTCATGGCACTCTATTGAGTGGAGGTACCATGGTTTAGTCGTCCACTTCCCTAATGATAGACATTTGGGTTGTTTCTATTACTGGGTATCACAATACTGTAGTGAATCAAGTGGGTTCTCTTAGCCAAATGATGAGACCAGGAAGGGGAAAAAATAGTACTCATTTGAAAATCCATAAAGAATGGAACTGAAGTACTTCTTCTATGGAAACCCAAGGATCCCTAAAACTGACCTTTCCTCTTTTTATGAGATTGTCCCTCTGTAATGGCCTTGGCTGTGAGACAGGCTTTGAAGATGTAGCCTTGGTGATAAGCAAGGGATCCTGTAGAAGAGGCATCAAGATTTTGTATTTACACTTGCTTCACAACAGTTGCTGGTGAAAAAATTATGCCAGCTCCAGGAAATGGACTCCAGTCAATAAGGCCTTCAGTGCACACATTCTCTTGGAATAATTTATTAACTCCCTGCAGACCTTGCGGTCAGGCACAATTAGAATCTTCTCCCACAGTGGCTGCGTGCCATTTAACAGGCTGGAGCTATGGCCGGCAACGTGGAATTGATGAGACCCAGGGGACATCTATGAACGGAGGTGGGTGAAGATGAGCTGGAGGAGACCGCTTGATGTAGGGGAAGGAGCCAGGACTGTGTAGGCGGACAGACTTGGGTTCAAATCTTTGCTCATTCTTTAACTGGAGTCCTTTGGGCAAGTCACTTTGAGATTCAGTTACCCTGTCCATTGCATGGGGTAAGGTTGTTGTGAGGTTTCAGTGAGCTAAAATATGGAAAGTACCTAGCGCAGTGTACACGATAAAGGACAGGTAGGTAGTGTGGGAAGAAAATTCAACCCCCTGCAGTAGAAACATGGAACCATTTTTTCAACCCTATTTTCAGCTGTGTGTGTTAAATCTCTACCCCACTGGGTGGCAGATCCCTTAACTTTCTGATAACTTTCAGCTATGAAAAATCTCAGTCAGGTCCAAGTTAAACCTCCGGTTTCAGATCTAATGAGATGTTCTCTTCCTTCCCACATGGCAGGGGCCTGAAAATGAGGGGGCAGGGAGTGGGAGAGGAGGATATCTGTTACTTAACTTGGCTAGGCTTAGCATTGGAGGCACTCTGACCTGGCATCAGCCAGAAGGCCACCAAGTCTCTCTGTGGCTCAAGGTTTGTGCAAACTCAGTGGCCCTGTCATTGGTGATGGGCTTGGTCCCAACTTCACCTATATCCCGTCACTGAGGTCCCTAAGAGGGGGGCTTGCCCTGCTGCCCTTTGCCTCCTTTCAGTCATAAAACTCAGAGGCTTGAGGCCTCTCCGCTCCCTCTGGCTTCTCTTGTACAGAGAGTCGGGAGGGCTCTGAGAACACAGAGAATGAGAGGTGGTTACTTTGCCTGCTTTCCTAGGAACCCTCACTTGATGTTGCTCCGGTGACAGCACTGGAGGGATCTTGTGGTTCCGCACTCAAAGGCAGGGACTTTGGCCCCCCCTTCTTATAAGTCACTCATCCCTGGCTCCAGGGTAGGTGACCATATACTTTATTGCTCAAATTTGGGTACTTCTGCATATGAAAGGGAGTGGGGATTTATTAATTGTTGTGCTAAGACAACAACTCTAAGTTGGGACCATTCCAGGCAAACCTGGGATGTGTGATGAGCCTCTCTGGGAGCAATTTCTCTTGGAGGTCTCCTCCCCTGAGCTAGGAGCCAGCTGTGTGACATAGCCATCAATTCCAGAGCCATAGGAAAATTCCTACTTGATGTCCTGTTACAGCTGCCATGGTAACAAAGTAGGTGGTAGTGGTGAGGATTCAGTGAGAGAGCTTAGCACCGTGGCCAGCACACTGTGGGTAGGTGCTTATAGTAGATCCTCTTGCCTCTGCTCCCCACTCTACCCCTTGGACGCTCCATCGGATCAGTTCACTCTGAATTCAAAGCCAAATGATAATAGCTCACATTCATTAAACACACACTGTGTGCCAGGAGCTGTGCTAAGTACCTTACACACCTTCCCTTTTCCAATCCAAACAACAACCCTAAGATAGGTAAGTATTATTATGTCTGTTGTACAGTTAAGACAGCAAAGGCTCAGAGAAGTTAAATGCCTCCCCAAGGTCACACAGACATATGTGGCAGAGCTGCAGTAGAAACCTGGGACTGCCTGACTCCACAGTGCACGCCTTTAATCATTCTGTTGAATGAGGCATTGAGAGAACCTAAGTATAGATGGGGGCCAGGCCTTTTAATTTCTGAGTAGTCAAGCCAGAGATCTCAGGCCTGCCACCCAATGGAGAGAAGAGCAGGAATTGTCTCTCTGAGTTAGAAGTGGTGCTATGTGCAAGAATGAGAGATCAAGGGAGTTTTGGGACCCTTTGCTGAAGGGTCTGAGGTGATCAGAAAGAACCCATGCTATGGAAAGGTGGCTGCCACATGGGAGCTGAGACCAGGAAACCTGCCATGTGTCATCTGCCTCAGGTCCTCGGGTAGATTGATATGAGTGGTATGATGAGGGCATTTAAGTGAATGTGAAGGCTCTGTCATGTCTGACTCTTTGAGACCCCATGGATTGTAGCCCACCAGGCTCCTCCATCCATGGTATTTTCTAGGCAAGAGTACTGGAGTGGGTTGCCATTTCCTTCTCCAGGGGATCTTCCCAACCCAGGGATTGAACCTGGGTCTCCTGCATTGTGGGCAGACGCTTTACCATCTGACCCACCAGGGAATCCCTGAGGGTATCTAGGGCATCTGAATCTATAGACTGTCCAGTTTAATCAACCGATTGCTTACTTTTGCATGCATTTTGCCTTTGGTTCATTCCAGCATTTGGCTGAAATGCTTCAGGTTGGTTATGTTCCCAATCAAATACTGATTGACACATTTGCATCGAGTATCCTTAAGTGCCCAGCTCTGTAGTGGTCATTTAGGAGGACATGTGGTCTGTCATCAAGTTGGGGGGAAAATTAATGTAAGACAATTTACTCTATCTTAGCTCTGCAAAAGGTTGTTTATATTTACTTATGTTTGCCATGCAATGGCAACCCACTCCAGTACTCTTGCCTGGAAAATCCCATGGGCGGAGGAGCCTGGTAGGCTACAGTCCATGAGGTTGCTAAGAGTCGAACATGACTGAACGACTTCACTTTCCCTTTTCACTTTCATGCATTGGAGAAGGAAATGGCAACCCACTCCAGTGTTCTTGCCTGGAGAATCCCAGGGATGGGGGAGCCTGGTGGGCTTCCATCTATGGGGTCGCACAGAGTTGGACATGACTGAAGTGACTTAGCAGCAGCAGCAGCAGCAGCAGCAGCTGCCTTGCTTTGGTGTCATCCTTTCACTTAGCATTTGGGAGATGTTTTAGTTATCTGTTGCTGCTGCTAAGTCGCTTCAGTCGTGTCCCATAATGCCACGTAACAAGCCATCCCCATACTCTGACATGTAACAAAAAACATGTGCTTAGTTCACGCATCTCGGGGGATGGCTGGAGAGGCTTTGCTGAACTCAACTGGGCTTGCTCATGCAACTGTAGGCCGTCAGGGGGTTTGCTGAGCTAGGCTGGGCTCAGCTGGGTGGTTTTGCTGCAAGGTGTGGGACTATGGGTTAATGTGACTCAGACTGAGCCTGCATATCTCTTTGGATCAGGGGTCTGGCTAGGGCATGTTCTTATGATGATAATGGCAGAGATTCAAGAAGATACATCCAGCCTCACAAGCTGGATCCTAAGCTCCTGCTTGCATCCTGCCTGTTTTCATCCCATCGACCAAGGAAAGTCACATGACCAAGCCCAAACTCAAAAGAGTGGGGAGACACTACCAAGCTACATGGCAAAGAGAATGAGGTCAGGGAGGTGAGGATAACTCAGAGGAAGCTGTAAGAACAGTCATGAAAGACTCCTGCTGAATTCACCTGCTTCACTCCCAGTGCTCGTCATGTCTCAGTATCAGAGGAAGCTGTGCTTCCCTTGAGCAACTTTGCTGTTTTTACTGAGTGGATGAATCTCATATTTCGTACTTCGCTGTGGCCAACAGGAAGCCTACAGTCAAACTGCGGCTCATCTTTATCTTATGACTATAATCACCATTTCTAATGCTTATCTGATTCCAGCCCACATATGGCGTCATCATATTTTCTCCTTTGAAGACACTCTCATTTATTTATTTTATCTTGTTGCATTGCAGAGGTTTTTGTTAGCAGCCACAATTCTTTTTTTTGGAATAAGGTGGGTATGAATAAATACAGCCAAGAGCCAGATGAGAGGAATAGATAACCCATTTCTCTGTGGTGAGCCAGGCTCTGTGCCTAGCTCTGAGGTTACATGGTTGAATTTTATACACTCCCTGCCCTTGAAGAACTCACATGACAGTAGGCTGTAGCCGGCTTTCTTAATATCAGCACAATTGACAGGGGTGGGCTGGATAATTCTTTGAAGCGTGTGAGTGTGTGTATGTGTGTGTGTGTCTTTCCTGTGGTATTGTACGATGTTTAGCAGCATGCCTGAACTCTACCCATCAAATGTTAGTAGTACTTCCCCACCCCAAGCTGTGAAAATTAAAAATATCTGCAGATTTCCCAAATGTCCCCTGGGAGCATAGTCACCCCTGGTTGAAAATTNTTGTGTAACCTCAGAGCCTGTAACTGATCAGGCCCAATTTAAAATTTCCTTCCCTTTCCCTTAATAACAGTTGATCCCTCACTGTGTTCCAGGAGTCGTATGTATCTGCATGTTCCCTCCACTCCCAACAACCCTACAAGGTTCCCATCCCTGGCTTTGCTGTTGTTGTTGTTTAGTTGCTGAGTCGTGTCTGACTTTTTGCAACCCCATGGACTGTAGCCTGCCAGGCTCCTCTGTCCACGCTTTTATCCGGGCAGGAATACTGGAGAGGTTGCCATTTCCTCCTCCACTGGATCTTTCCCACCGAGGGACTGAACCCATGTCTCCAGCATCTTCTGCATTGGCAGGCAGGTTCTTTACCACTGAACCACCTGGGATGAGTAAAGGAAGCCCTCAGGAGGTTTTTGTCTGTGGATTGAGCCAATTTACGGTGCAGTGGGGGAAGGGGTTTATGATTCTATGTTATATGCCAGATTATGTAGTTTTTCTTTTTTGATCCTCCAAACACTCCGTAAAATGGGCGTGACTGTTCCCATTTTGCAGATATGGGAACAAAATACCCAAGATTCCACATTTAGGGACGTGGCAGGGTCTGAGTGCAAGCCCTCTCCCCCTCCCCCGTCCCCCCGCCCCACCCTCCGCTCTTCTTGGCTTCCCACTATAGCGCGTTGCCTCTACTTAGGTGGGAAAAGAGGGTATCAGAGGGAGGGTCTGCAAGAACAGGAAGGTGACGCTCAAGCATCAACGCCTGCAATGCCGCCTTATGCACCTAGATGGCGCTCAAGGCTCGGCTTCCAGGACACACCTGGGGCTCCAGCCTACCTCTCTGGTAAACAGGCTGCTGGTTCTATGCAACAAATTATGGGAAGGAAAGGAAGAGGCTGAGAAATTTGTTACGCCTCTGTTTTGTTTCTGTTTCTGTTTGCAAAACAAACCTACCACCTCTAAGCCTGCAGTTCATCTTTGTTGCTCCATCAGCCTAACACGCCGGCAGAGCTCTGTGGGTGGGGTGGTGAGGGCAGGGCAGGGTGAGATATTTCAAGCAGAAAATAAAGTGAAGTGGCCCGGTCACAGAGCGCCCCTCTCCTAACCCTCTTATCAGCGTTGTCATGGTTTGTGGATGTCAGCGAATTCTCCCACCCTGGAAAGCAAGGCCTCTGCCAGTCAGAAGGGAGGATATTGTCAGAAGTGGAAAGAGTTTCTCTTTCCGGGTCTGACCCCTCATTTTGTGGGTCTGGAAGATGGATGGCTAAGTCATGGGTCTGAAATCAGGTCTATTGGTGCAATTTTGGTCACCCTATTCTCCTTGTCTCTGCTAAAAAAAATAAAGTATTTGTTGCCTAGACTGTTTTTCTTTTTTTCCTGGTTTGGGCAGCACCTGGAGGAGGAGGTCAGGGGGCAGCCTGGATGGAGTGGAAGTTCGGGAGTGTCTTCAAATGAGGGGGATGAAGCATCAGGTCAATTCAGAAAGGTCTTGCCAGGCAGGCTGGTGAGGTAGCTTGACTGGATTTTCAGCTGTTAGGACCCATGTTCAAAGGAGAAACAAGACTGTTCTGAGAAACTGAGTCATCTCATCTTTATTTTCTGTTTTCTCTGCAAGATTATTCTTAAAGTCTGAATGTGGGAATTTTCTTCGTATACATTGTAGATTTGAATACTAACTTGAAATCTTCCCTCTCTCCATCCTCCCCCTCTCCCCATCCTTCTTGGTTTTTTTCTTTTTGCTGTTTTTGTGGTGGTTGTTGTTGCTGTTGTTTGTTTTGATTTTTGCTTTGGTCACCAGAGAGCTTGGCATCCAGCTGGAGTCGAGTTCAGTTCAGTTCAGTCACTCAGTTGTGTCCGACTCTTTGTGACCCCATGAATCGCAGCACGCCAGGCCTCCCTGTCCATCACCATCTCCCAGAGTTCACTCAGACTCACGTCCATCGAGTCCGTGATGCCATCCAGCCATCTCATCCTCGGTCGTCCCCTTCTCCTCCTGCCCCCAATCCCTCCCACCATCAGAGTCTTTTCCAATGAGTCAACTCTTCTCATGAGGTGGCCAAAGTACTGGAGCTTCAGCTTTAGCATCATTCCTTCCAAAGAAATCCCAGGGCTGATCTCCTTCAGAATGGACTGGTTGGATCTCCTTGCAGTCCAGGGGACTCTCAAGAGTCTTCTCCAACACCACAGTTCAAAGGCATCAATTCTTTGGTCTTCAGCCTTCTTCACAGTCCAACTCTCACATCCATACATGACCACAGAAAAACCATAGTCTTGACTAGACGGACCTTAGTCGGCAAAGTAATGTCTCTGCTTTTGAATATGCTATCTAGGTTGGTCATAACTTTTCTTCCAAGGAGTAAGCATCTTTTAATTTCATGGCTGGAGTCCAAATGCCTAAAAATTGTGCAGAACCTAGTGAATTTCATAGATGTTTTCCCCCTTGGTCTTCATTTCCTGTTTTGAGTATATTTTCCCCGGCTGTGTCTTTTAATTACATTTTTCAGTTTTTTGTTGTGTACCTTCTCTGGAGCAGCTTCAGATCCTTCATGAAATGAATGAAAATGTTTGGGTAGAGGGCATTTTGTCTGACTGAGCTGGGGGTCTAGATGCTTCTTCTGTGCACACCACTTCCCTCTCCTCTGTCCCCTCCTGGGCCCTGGAGCTTGTACTGTGGGAAAGAAGCAGGCAGAGGGCATGGGCTAGCATCTGTTTCCCTTTAGCCCTCTGCATGGCCTGAAGTCCTATGATTAGAGGGACTAGGACAGACAACTGCTTTTCAGGGGAGGACTGGGGTACCCGAGGCAAGGTGTGGTGGCCAGAAGTCGGCAGGACTCTCAGAGGTACTTCGTTTGGCTGTGCAGACAACAAGCAGAGCAGCTTCAGGACTTGAGGGATGACCGATGACACAGGGTTGGTAAGAATTCGCAGGCTGCTCTGTGGGGAACTTCACTGTTAGCTGTACTTAGGCAGCTCAACAGCCTGGAAGCTGGAGGGCATCTGGAATAATCTGTTGGCTAGACCCAACGCTGAGGCTTCCCTCAGTCTCTCTGTGGACAACAGTGTGCTGGAATAGATGTGAAAGTGTTGGGGAGACTCTGATGGCTAAAGCAGGTGGGCACATCACAGAGGCTGTTCAAGTCAACTAGACCTCCTGGAGGGAGTGCTAATCTCTGTAAGCCACGGTATGTATCTGTGCATAAAAGAAAGTATGACTAGTTTGTCAGGACCTATCAACACTGGAAATGCAAATCAACGTTAGTCCAGACTTCTTGGAGTCTGTCTTATGGAAGTGTCCGGGGGTGTGTGTATGGAGTAACATATGGTCAAGACGCTCAGTACAGAATTGTGGTAGTATGTGAAAATGTGGGAGTAACCTAAATGTCCGTCCTTTGTGCATGCTTGGTCGCTCAGTTGTGTCCAACTCTATGTGACCCCATGGACCAGGCTCCTCTATCCAGGAATTTTCCAGGCAAGAATACTGGAGTAGGTTGCCATGCCCTCCTCCAGGGGATGGTCCCAACCTGGGATTGAACCCCTGTCTCCTGCAGCTCCTGTATTGGCAGGCAGTTTCTTTACCACTGTGCCACCTGGAAAGCCCGGCCATTGATCAGGGAGTGGCTACTATGGTGCACCCATACTGTTGAGGGCTATGGAGCTATTACAGTGATGAGATACATTTATACGTGCTTATGTGGAAATATCCCAAACGTACTAAATTGAAATAAATTATCTGTATATGTAAAAGTGTATATATATATGTATATATATATATCAGTTCAGTTCAGTTCAGTTGCTCAGTCGTGTCCAACTCTTTGTGACCCTGTAAAAAAAAAATCACAGCGTGCCAGGCCTCCCTGTCCATCACCAACTCCCAGAGTTTACCCAAACTCATGTCCTTCTAGTCGGTGATGCCATCCAGCCATCTCATGCTCTGTCATCCCCTTCTCCTCCTGCCCCCAATCCCTCCCAGCATCAGGGTCTCTTCTAATGAGTCAACTCTTCGCATGAGGTGGCCAAAGTATTGGAGTTTTGGCTTCAGCATCAGTCCTTCCAATGAACACTGAGGACTGATCTCCTTTAGGATGTTTTGGGGGAGGGAGTATTTATTGTACATAAGGCACATGCTATATATCTATATGTGTGTGTACACACACATATATGTGTACATATATATAGTTATATATATATGCAATGACACAGATATCATCAGTTTTACATATGCATATATATGTATATATATATAAATAAATATATGTATGTATGTGTGTGTGTGTGTGTATATATATATATATATATATATATATATATATAGTGTGTGCCTTATGTACAATAAATACTCCCTCCCGCAAAGGGAGGTATCCGGGTTTGTAGACTGGCTGTGGTGACTAATGATTGCAGAAAGCTACTCTCTTACGCTCAGGATGATACTCAAAATATCTGACCACCTGTAGGTCAGGAGCACTGAATGCATGCTGGGCAGATTCTGGTGCCCCCTTGCTGTGCCAGGTGTTAACTTTTTAGTTCTTGGATTATAGGGGGTGGAGGCCTGGCAGATTCTGAGGGTGATTGTTGACTACTGTGGAAAGATTTCTTTATGTTAATAATCAGTATGATCATACTGCTGCTCTGAGTTAAATATCGGCCTTGCCATTGTAGTCATATTTTAAAAATTCCGATAAAAATGAAGTGAGTTTCTTATATGCTGATTTGCGAGAGTCGGACTGTGAAGTGGGCCCCACAGAGGTGAGGCCTCCAGAGCTGCTTGACCCAGCGCTGGGGACTGGCTGCCCTGGGAACAGAATCCCTGCCCTGGATGCAACATTGCCACGACAGCTGTATCACAACCTTTAAGAGAACAAACCCCATGCTGCAAAAAACTTGGTATAATTAGTCGTTAATAACCAGAACCCGGCTTCCCCACGGTGCAAATTGTTTCCATATTGATCTCTACCTGCATTGTCAGCACGCTGGAAAGATTGAACTTTAAGTGCTTAATTCAGCCCCATTCAACCGATAATTTTGGTTTTGTCCTCTAAACAAAAACACCCTTGTTTAGTCTTCTTTTTTTCTCCCACAAATAATAAAATCAATTCATTTCTCCCCCTTCTCCTGCCCAAGCCTAGTCTGCCCCTGTAATCAATACATTTTGAAATGTCAATGTATTCCTGGGTGAGGAGCTGGGAGGGGTTGGGGAAGGACGGGGAGGAGGCAGGAGCTGACGGGAAGACAGCTTCAGCCTCCCCAGGCCAGCAGGTTGCCTCTAAATCCCATCACGGCAAATCCCCGCTCCTGTCAAATCTCTGGGCTTCCACACCTTGGTACGTGGTGTGGGGCACAGCCCTTAGGGTAGAGTTGACTGAAATACTATCCAACATTTTCAGTTTGGCTTCACAGCCTTAAAAGCAAACTGCTAAGCTTTCCATTTTTAAAAAAACTTATCAAGTCAACAATATGGGAGTTGTGCTCACTCTCACCCCATCCCAGATCGCTTGTCCTGAGGCCCACCTTTTCTGTGAAGCTAGTATTGATGGGGGGCTTGGAAGGGGTGGGGGGCATGAAGTGGGAGAGACTCAGAACTGGTGTATTGGCTAAGCCAGAGCCGAACCATCCAACTTGAGGCTGAATTCTCCAGTTTAAGCATTTAGTATTTCTGAAGAACTGGTTTGTGCAAGTTGTCGGAGGTCGGAGGTCATCGATGGGGGGAAGAGGCATTAGCATTGAGTGCCTCCTATGTGCCAATGGTTTTATAATAGTATTTTTAATGATCACAGTGGATCTTTCCCCGTTGCAGAGATGAGAAAACAAACGGGCACAAGTGAATTGCCTGCAGGTCACGGAGAAGGGAGATGAGAGAAATGCATCAGCAACCACGCCTCTCTGACTTGCCTCATCCAAACAAAAGAACGAAATATCACCCCTTCATAGAGTAGCTAAAACGATTGGATGAGCTGTGCCTCTAAAGTGTTTAGTCATATTAAGCATTTGGAATAATTATCATTATAATTACTCCCCTGCTATGCATAAAACATTTGCTTTTAGAAAACTTCTGGTGTCAGTACATTTGTAAAAACTTAAGTGTTTTTTTTCTTAATTTTATTCTTAAACTATGTCTGACATTGAAAATAAATAAAACAGAATCTCTGCCCTCAAAGAGATGACAGTCTGATTTTGGGAGAATAGAGAAAGAAGAAAAAATAATGTTGTGTTAGACTAAAGAATAGGTTAAAAGGAACAGAGGAGAAGATTGCCTTATAAAAACTGAAGACAGGGCATCAGAAAAGGCCTGTAGGAGGATTCAAACTCATGAAAGATGATGGTTAGGTGTTAGCTCAGTAGCCAACGAGTAGGAAGGAAACAGTGAGCAAGGGAACAGCGTATTCTAAGGTGCGGAGGTGTGAAAAGGCATGTGGCGGGCACAGCTTTTTGTGAAGGGGGATGTTGGGAAATGGCCAGAGATCGGGCTGGGCAGGTAGGCAGGGCTAGATCATGGTGAGCCTTCCTGGCCAAAGAACCGAGACTTTATTTTCGAGGTTTTGTGAATCCTTGAAGGTTTTTACACAAGAAAGTGGCAGATTCAGAGTCTCGTTTCAGAGGATGAGTTCATGCGTGTGGGGACTCCTCTGGGAGTCCAGTAGTGAGGCCACATGGGAAGTGGCTGCAGTGACCTAGAGGAGACACTCCGAGCCCTGAATGTGAGCAGGATAGCTGTGCGTGGAGAGCGATGGGATGGGAGAGCCATCCAGACCTGGGACCCATGAGGACTGGAGACCCAATGTTGGTTGTAGAGAGGGAGGGAGGGACAGGAAGTCTAAGATGATTCCTGTTTGGATGGTTGCTGGAACCTTTGATCAAGAAAGGAGGCAGGGGAGAAGCATGTTTTAAGAGAAAGAAGGGACAGGTTTCAGACACTCTGGCTTCCGGGTGTGCAGGGCATCCAAGTGGAGAGGAGTGGATGTATAGCGCCTTCCTCTGTGTGTCCTCCCCACCCCGTATGAGCTCGGTCATGTCTGACTCTTTGTGACCCCATGGACTGTAGCCCGCCAGGCTGCTCTCTCTATGGGATTGCCCAGGCAAGAATACTGGAGAAGGTTGCCATTTCCTCCTCCAGGAGATCTTCCTGACCTAGGGCTCAGACCTGACTGAGCATGCACGGGGGAGGGACACCATACTTCCACTCATCTTCAATGCCCTACACATCTGAAACGCATGATGTCTGAAACTTGACTTTCCCTCTTTCTCTTAAAACATACAGAGCACAGTAACTGGTAATTGGTAGATGGTTCATGTTTGTTGAGGGAATAAGTAGATGGCTAAAACCATAATGGGGATGAGATTGTCCAGTAGAAACACAAGTCCAGTGGGGTGAAGAGGAAGAGTGCTGGGGGAACATTAATCACCCCACAGACACCCAAATAATGAATTAAGAGAAGCCTGAAATTCAGAAATCATAAGCATGTCACTTAAGAAGATTCAGGTACGGCAGAGTTGTTTTCAGCACTGTTGACCTATACAATTCATAGACCAACTAACCATTTTCTTTCTTAGAAATAATAGCCAACATTCATTGAGTTCTTGCTGTGTGTTGGTCCCTGTATCAAGGGACTTACCTGTATTTCTTCACTCAGCTCACAGCCTGCTGACAAGGAGATGCTATGTGCTTTTCCTTTTCTAGAGATAAAAAACAAAACAAACAAACAAAAAAAAAACTTGGCAGCTTGGAGACATCCAGTCACTGCTAAGGTCCTTCAGCTCCTATGCTGTGGACTTGGGCTTCTAACTCAGCCAAGAGTCTTCATCACTCTTTTGTCTCCTAAATTTCCAGTCATTAAAAAAATCAAGGCTGAACATATCAGGCTGTGTCTCTTAAAGACAATCAGATCAAGAGAATGGTACTATCTTGGAGGAATGTGGGACATATAAATTGTTACATTGGCCTTGTATGTCTCTGGGTTTTTCCAGGTGCTTTATCTGCCATTTGTCCCTCCTCATCTCTTAAGAGTTGATGGCTTTTGGGAAGCTACCAGCCTTAGGGCAGGTTGCTGTTTCCTGATCATGGCCTGGAGGACTTCTCTATGTCTGAGTGAGCATCTCAGTTCAGTTCAGTCGCTCAAATTGTGTCCGACTCTTTGTGACCCCATGAATCGCAGCACACCAGGCCTCCCTGTCCATCACCAACTCCCAGAGTTCACTCAGACTCACATCCATAGAGTCCGTGATGCCATCCAGCCATCTCATCCTCGTTGTCCCCTTCTCCTCCTGCCCCCAATCCCTCCCAGCATCAGAGTCTTTTCCAATGAGTCAACTCTTCGCATGAGGTGGCCAAAGTACTAGAGTTTCAGCTTTAGCATCATTCCTTCCAAAGAAATCCCAGGGTTGATCTCCTTCAGAATGGACTGGTTGGATCTCCTTGCAGTCCAAGGGACTCTCAAGAGTGAGCATCTAGATAAAGGATAAGCCATTCCCAAGGTCAACTGGATGAACAGATCCTTTCTTTTGTTGTCTCTTGGAGACTAATTAGTCATGGTGGGTGAATGGATTCAACTGAATGCCTTCCCTGATCTGGGTCTGCTGGGGGTAGTGGTCAGTACCCAAATGGGATGAGGGACCTGTTTGTTCTGAACACATCATCTTGCCCTGGCTTTGGTACCTTCTGGGCAGCTGCTTCAGGGATCACATAGAAGCAAGACTACCAGGACTCTCATTCATTTATTTTCTGAGCAGCTTATTTGCCTCAATCTCTATCCATTGTAGTGGAGAAAGCAGTCTTTAGAGTCAGGCGGACATGGTTTGAGGCTTCCCAGGTGACTCAGTGGTAAAGAATCTGCCTACAGTGCAGGAGACACAGGAGATAAAGGTGAGATCCCTGGGTTGGGAAGATCCTCTAGAGGAGGAAATGGCAATCTGCTCCAGTTTTCTTGCCTGGAAAATTCCACAGACAGAGGAGCCTGGCAGGCTATAGTCCGTGGGTTCACGAAGGGTCAGACAGGACTGAGCATGCGCATAGGACACAGCTTTGGTTTCCAGACCTGCTTCTTGCTAGATGCATGAACTTGGGGAGTGATCTTAACTTCTCTGAACCTCGCTTTTCTTATCTGAAAAACCGGGACGATTTCATTTCTTATTGTGGAAATGAAATGGGATAACATATTCAGGGTGCTCATCATGGGGCCTGGTACTGTGAACATGCTCAATACATGTAAGGCCCTTTTCCTGATGGGAATGGAGGTGTACCCCCTAGATAATCGGTAGCTGGCTGCTTATTCCATTGCTTCTAGGAATTTTTATATTTTCATTCAAATAAGATCAGGTATTAAAATGGCCCCCATGTTGTCATTGTGTTGTAAAAGTAATCAGAAATTGTCCAAGAAATTCAGATGTCACGTCTACTTGTGAACCATCACTTATAAATGAGTGTTCAAACTCTTGATAGAGCCCAGAACATGTACTTCCATATTATTTATGGTACAGAGTCACATGAGCTGGATTCCAGGTTAAAAGAAGAACACTCCTTCCCCCCCGACAAGAAGACACAGTTGATGCAAGGTGGGTAAAGCCAGACTGAGATTCATAGGCTCACGTGGACCCGCAGTGAGGAGGCCCAGTACCTGCTGGAACTTATACTGACTAGTCTGTGAGTCTCGAACACTATGGATGCTGGTCACCTCCCACACACTGATGTCCAAGCAGCTCCAAAATTCAAGAGGTTGTGGGGCTGAAGTGACACAGATCTTAGCAGGATGATGTGGAAGAGTGGGTCACACTTTCAAGAACTCTTCAGAATGTTTTGTCACTGAAACTTGGACTGTCAGAGTAAAAGGGGTCTACCTTCTAAGGTGCAGGAGACCCAGAATTGAGAAATAAGGCATACCCTGTTACTGAGACATAAATGTAATAAGTACTAGATCCAATAAAAGAAAATCACACATGATATTAATAAATATGTACTGTGTGCCTGGTGCTGTTTTAGGCTGGGGGCTATATAAGTTTGGAAAAACATTCTAATGGGGGGAAAATGGATAATAAACAAAATGAATATGTACATTATTTTGAATGCGGATATAGAGAGCAGGGAGTGAAGAGTGGTGGGGTGGATGTTGTAATTTCAAGTTTGTAGCTGTGAAGTGTTTCAAAGACCAAGATAACACTGAGCAAGACACACTCTCATGATCTGAGAAGAGAACTGCAGGAAGAGGGAGGCCCAAAGGCCCAGGCACCGAGGCATGAACATTCCTGGAACGTTCAAGGAAAAGCAAAAAGGCCCATGGAGCTGGAATGGAGCAAAGTTCAGGTAAGAACGAGGTGATGGGAAATGAAGTCAGAGAGCTGACATGACTGAAGTTTCCTGGGCTGACCACGTTGGTGCTTATCCCATCGAAGGACATGTTGTCACCATCATCCTTTTTATATTCTCCATCTTTTCCTTGCTCTAAGATTTTCTAGGCACTTTGACGAGCAGATAACCTGGAAGGTCTTCTCAACCCTCGTAACAACCCTTTGAGGCAGATTATTTATCATGACCGTTGCACATATGAGAAATCAAAGTTCAGCGAGGTTTAGTAACTATTAAAGGTCACAAATTTCATGGCAAAGGCTCAACGCCTTTTCTCTCATGCAATCCTGCCTCCATTCCCAAAACAAGGTTTACTTGTGTCGTACCTTCTGGCTCTGGCTCATAGCTTTTCATGTAAGAGTATCCAAGAAGCTCTTGTGTATTCCTGTCAATTGCCTTCGACGCCTCATTTTCCTTTTCACTGGGAATGGGGCCAGTGGAAATGGTGGTGGATAATGTCTCTGGGCCTCCCTGTCATGGGCTGTGGCATGTTTGTGTCTCCCTTAAATCTTTATGTTGAAGCCTCCATTCCTGAAGGGATGACACAAAGAGGTGGGGCCTTCGGGAGGGAATTGGGTTTATTTGAGGTCATGAGGGTGGAGCCTCCAGGATGGGATTAGTGCCCTTAGAAGAGGAGGAGACCAAGCTGTCTCTCACCGTCTTGAGAGGATACAGCAGAATGGCCATCTGCAGACCGGGAAGAAGGCCTCTGTCAGAACCTGACCAAGTTGGCACCCTGCTTTTGGACTTCCAGCCTCAGAACTGTGAGAAATAAATTCCCATTGTCTAAGCCACGCCATCCATGAATTTGTGTTATAATAGCCCAAACAGACTGAGATTTTCCTGTTTATCTTGTATAATATTTCCTTCTTGGATTCTGGTGCAGGAGCTTGTTCACAGCACCGACCCTCCCCACACGCTTGGTTCTTGGTTGTGAAGTCATCTTCCAGAACCAGATTCTCCAGCATCCCTGTCTTGTTTTTTGAGAATTGCTATCTAATTATTCGTTTTTATTTTTGGGTTTTCTCCTCTCTCACCTGCCAGTCTGCAGAGGCAGGATCTGCCAGGTGTTCCTGCTGCCCACTGAGCCGTCTTTCTCAATTTTACAAAAGCTGTTGTGATTGGGACCTTTGGGGCTCAGCCATTTCTGGGTCTTCCTCCTTTAGGTGGAGAATTGCATCTCTCTGCCCTTTGATGTGAGGCTAGGTCCCGTGAGTGGAAGTGATGTTGCTACTTCTGGGTAGAGGCGTTCGGTTCCTAGTGTGAGATCTTCAGGATTTTTTTTCCCTGATCGAGGCAGACCGGAAGCATCTGTTGAATTGGAGGGTCCATGAGCTGCGTGAACACTGAGCTACCACACAAAGGACAGTGGCTGCCAGGGTGCGAAGAAATCTCTTTCCGTGTGTCACGTTTCTATGATGTTGGTGTGTGTGTGTGTGCGTGCGTGTGTGTGTTGTTCCTAGCCTATGCTGATTGACATCTCTTTTTCTGGAAGATGAGGTTGTGAGTCAGGAGGCAGTACCCTGATTTTTACTCAGTGGGCACTTAACATTTGAGGATTGCAGGCAGACAGACTTGAATTGTATGACCTTGGGCAAATGACTTCCTGCATTTTCTGGTTTTTCTTTTCTGTAAATCGGAGAGACTTATACTTGTCTTCTCAGGTTGTTGTGAAAATTGAACATCGTAACAAGGGTAACGTAGGTAGCATACAGTAGGTGTTTAATGAATGCTTGTTTTCTTTCTTCCTGCGCTCATAAACTCGAACACAACGTGCCCATTTTTTGTCTTCTATCAAGGATGTTGCCGTTCTCTCATTAACTAGTATTTCCTCGTTGCCAGGATTTAGTGCCAAGTAACCCTCTCCCTTGATGCTTCCTCTGACTTCTGAAAGATGAAATTGTCAGCAAGGCAAGGCAGAGATTGATCAGATGAGACGCCCAGCAGATGTCCGGAGAGTCGGAGTCCCTGCTGCTGCTCCGTCCTGCCTCTGTGCCAGCTCTGTAATCTGTATTAGGAAAACACGGTCTGCTTGATTGCCCTGTAATAGACTTGCACAACATTAGCGCTTGCCTCCCTTTCTTCCAGTTCTCCATGATATTGTTTTCATTTCCAATTTCTATCCAATTCAGTTAGGTGTTTGTTTTGACTCTGGCTCTGAGCTGGGCATGGGGAATATTGAGGTGGATTAAGGCATAGGCCCTGCCTGCAAGAAAGGCACCCCAGTCAGGGGAACAGATAAGGCAGCCAAGCTCACTCACCCACCCACCGCCAGCCAACCAACCCAAAGAATAAAAGCCCAGACACTTGTGATGACTACAAACCTGTAAGCACGTATGTGATACAGAGAGAGGACTAGGGAGGAACTGATGAATTCTGCTGGATCTGGGAATGGGCGAGGGATGAAGTCTACTTCTAAAAGATTCTGTTTCACCAGGGTTTTGATGAGTGATTAGGAGTTCGCCAAGGAGATTGTGAAGGAAGACTGTTTGGGAGGGATAATGTATTTGCAAAGGTACAGTGATATGAGATGTGGATAGTTCTGGGCATTATATGAGATTTGGTATTTAACAGAGCGTAAAGGGCAAAGTAGGAAGTAGAAGGAGATGAGGAAAAAGGTTTTGTCAGGCAGGTCAGTGAGGGTAGGAGTGTGTGGGTGTTTGTTAGAATTGCTTCTCTTTGCGGCGTACCCTTTATTGCTTCTTACTCTCCATGCACTCCAGTTAATAAGATTATATTTGTTGCCTTGCCTGATAGTGTTGGGTGGTTAGCTCTCATAGGTCTGGATGGAGCAGAGGGCTCTTGAAATATGCTGAAAAGCACATGGAGTCATGATTAAGGCGGATTAGGGCTCAAATCTGATTATGTATTTTATTAGCCCCGTGGTCTTACACCTGAGGTCTCCATCACCTCCTCTGCAGAGGGGGAAAATCATGCCCACCTCACCGAGCATCTCTGAAGATTAAAATAAAAGAAATATTTAAAATACTCAGCACAGAACTTGGCATCCATTGGGTACTCAATACTCTTCCAGTTGGAGAAATCTGTTATTTGTGTTTGGGAATTGTGTTAAGCTCATAAAGAAACGGCTGAAAATTGTTCCAATTGATTTAAAAAAATACAATTATACTTTTTTTTTCTTTTTGAGAAAAGTTCTCAGTTCTTTTTCATGACAAACCTTTCAGTATCCTCAAAGGAGGAAAACAAACTTGCAAAAAAAAAAAAAAAGAAAGAAAGAAACTTGAAACAATATGACATTTCTGTTGTATCAAACCGCAGAGGTCTTACCTTGAGATTATTTTGGTAAATCCCTTTACATTTTTCACTCTCCCTACCCCCAAATGTCATGTGTTAGAAAGCACTGCTGTTTTGACGTCTCCATTGTGATATTTATTTTAAGCCATCAGTAGAGTTTTAAATATCTCAGCACTGAACTCTGGCCTTTGAGGAAGGTAAACTAATTATTTTCCAAACCATTCTGTAAAGCAAGCCCATGGCATTTGTTTCCTCATAGCTTAGAAAGGAAATGTGAAACTGGTGGCTTTTTAAGAAAGAGGATGTGCAGTCAGACAGGAGCTCAGAAATTTGGGGTCTGAAGTCATCTTATCGATCATGTTTCAAAAGGCAGCCCTGATGTTTCTGGAGGATAGCTGAGGCCAGACAAAAGCAGTGTGACAGGTGGGATAAAGGTTGTTGGTGCAGATGTCAAGGGGCAGCTAAAGTCTCATATAATTATCTGATGGTCCCAATAACTTTACAAAGTAGAGACTTTTAGTCCCTTTTTACATATGTGGAAACTGAGTCTTCAAGAAGTAAAGTCTTATTTAAGGTGACAGGGCCAGGAAGTTGCGGGCTGTTTTTTGCCTGACACCAGAGTGTGTGATCTTAACCACTTGTCTCTGCAGTGTTGTGGAGTCTTTATGCTGTGTGATCTTGGGCAACTCACCTAACCTCTCTGAACTTCTGAGTTTCTTCTTCCATTACTCAGGAGTGACAGTATCTACCATTTCTTTCTTAGTTGTCAGGATCAGAGATACTTCCTGAGGAGGAAGTGCCTAATAAGAACAAGTGAAACACTGTAACTAATTGGGTTCTGCCTACACTGACCTCTACCTCTTATGGTTACAGCCTCTCTAACTCCATCCCATCCCATACCTGACTATCCCATACCTGTCCTCTCGTAGATGGTTCCCCAGTGGACCACAATACACATTTCTCATTCTCCTCATCTTTTCCTGCCTCCCATCTCTGGTTTTTATTTCCTTCTCTAATTCCTGAAGTTCTCACAACACTCCCTTTCTCTGAGATATTACAAGTTTCCTGGTGGAGGTTTCGGGGTACATAGAAGAGAGGCTACTGGCCCGCCTGCAGGTTTAGCCGAGCTTTCTAGAGAAACTGACTTGAGGGATGGCGAGGATCTGGCTGAAAGGAGGGGCAAGAGGGATTGCAGACTTGCGCAGGGGCGCTGCACGTTCTTGGACCTGTGAGTATTTGTACAAGATAATGGGTGAGAGTAAACGGTCAGTATCGTTTGTTAAACATGGATGTGCATATTTTCCCTTTGCTTCCTCAGCAAGACTGTTATTCCCAAGAGAGCAAAGACTGAACCTTAATTCCCCGCCCCTCGCAGTGCCCTCCTTGGGGGTGGGCATAGAGGCCAGCCCCAGGAAAGACCCAGGTTGCTGATTTCTTTAACACTCACATGCTTGTGAGTTGGGTTTTACTTGGTGAATTGGGCAGCTTAGTAATGCAGAAAGGCTGTAGACTTTGAGTCAGACAGACCTTATACAAATCACTTATCTGTGAACCTCAGTTTCTTTGCCTGAGATGGGGCAACATGTACGCGCCTCATAGGATTACTGCGGAAATGAAATGAGACACGACATCGGTGAGGGATAGATAGAGGTGCAGTGTGTGTTCGTTCTTGTTTTACTGACTGTCCTGTGAATTAATCCTCACTGCTCTTGAAGGCTCCAGCTTTGTTGGCAGCTAGGCATGGGCAATTTATCTAAGCAGAAAATCACTAAGCCGCAACTCAAGTTAGCTGCTGCCACCACCCAGGAGATGCCTTTCTGCCATCTCCCTGTCTTGGAGACAAGATTTGGCTTCCATGGCAGGTGGGATGGAGGAGAACACGTGGATGAGGGGAGCATTCTGTTTACCTGCTCACCACTGTCAAAGTTGTGGGGTTTATTCTAGGCTTGAAGGATGGAGGAAGTGTTCAGGCTTAATACAGCCCCTCTATCTGGGGCCCTTGACCATCCCGTCGAGACATCACCCTTTGCTTACTACAGTGGATTACCCACAGGTGCAAGGATCTTGGCTTAGTTTGATCCCAAGGGCTTAGGACAGTGCCAGGTAAGGAGTAGGGGCTCAATCATTTTGCTGGAAGAATAAATGCACAACTGCCTTCCAAACTCCTTCCCTGATTTGCCTTTAAGGTAGAGCTGGCTAGATTACATGGTGCTGTCCTAGCCCATCACTGCTTTGCTCATTAGTATGTGCCTGTTTTGCTATAATGTCATTAGCATGGGGCAAGGAGGAGTGGAGTTCTGTGACATCCTGAGATCCCACGAGGTCTCATTTACTGCCTGCCTCATTTGGTCAAACTTGACATGAGCTCTTGGCCTGTGTTAGTCTCGTGGCTCAAGAATGTATCTGCTCTGAGGTGTTTCGCCAGCGTTCTTCCCATGACCTGCTGACCCATGCACGGGCCTTTGAGTCGATGACTTGGCATACACTCAAGCTGCTACCCCAAATGGGTAGATTTCCTTCCATTTAATAAATGATCGATATAATTTTCCAGTTAATAGTGTCGATGGTGCCAGCAGCAGAATTTCTGCCTTCTTCACACCTGAGAAACCAGGGCAGATCATCAGACATGAAGCATCTCCTGTGTGCGCTGGGGGAAGGGCATTCACTGTCCACTTTTTCCCTCTCCATGTCTCACCGGCATCAGGGTGGTCTTCAGATACACCGGCACATGTAAGAAACATACCCGTATGTCTGTGCCTGTGTGTATTTCTATTTTTCTAATGTCTAGTTAATCTTGTTCTAGTGCTGGCTGCGCTGGGTCTGGGTTGCTGCGAGCGGGCTTCCTCTAGTTTTGGTGAGCAGGAGCTGCTCTTGTTGCGGCGTCCAGGCTTCTTGCTGCAGAGCTCTGCCTCTAGGGCGTGCGGGCTTCATTAGTTGCAGCGCACGGACTCAGCTGCCCCACAGCATATGGAATCTTCCTAGAGCGCAGATCGAACCCTTGTCCCCTGCCTTGGCAGGATTCCTAACCCCTGGACCACCAGGGAAGACCCTGTGTCTGTGTTTTGAAAACCCTCCTGGCTTCCATTTTCAAAGACAATTGAAAAGATGGTGGCTGTATTCCCCTTGGAGCTTCATTTTGATTTTCTTATTCAACACAGTGTGACATTTTCTTGAAAGAGATGTTTCACTTTAGGAACCCAAAGGTGGGTCAGTATCATCATAATAAGAGTAATGACTAGCAAAAAAAAAGAATTGCAGAAAGAGTGGATGCAGGTTGTTTGACTGTTTTGCTATTAATTATACCCTGCCATCCCTCATTCTGAAAGACTAACTCATTTTCAGCTGAGCTTCGGTTTACAGGAGGAGGTTGATGACCAAGAGTAAGTTTCACCCAAAGTAAGGACATGAGGAGAAATGGCTCCAGTGGCTGAAGCTGGCCGTGATGGAGTGCGGCGAAATGGGAGTTTCAGGAATGCAGTGAGGAATCTCCACTGGCTTTCTGTTTTCATTTCACAATCAATAGAGCCATGAATGGGAGAGAAATATGTTGGTTACATTACTTTAAAATAGTCTGGCCAAAAAATATAATTTCTTATTGATTAGTTTCACATCGAAGGCAAGGTCTGTGGATAAAAGAAAATCGACTGCTGAAAATTCTAAAATAAAGAAAGTAAATGAGGGAAGATGTTTAAATTTTTAAAAGGAAGAAAAGGGTATGATCGATATACCCAAATCTGCCACTTATAGAACTATTGCTGAAATGGATCTAAGTTATTCTTGATCAGATTGACTTGCTTCATTTACTCCAGTATTTAAAAAAATATGAAGTGAACTGACTGGCTTTGCTTTCTACATGTCAGGTACCAGGGAAAGTCAAAAAATGTAGGAGTAAAACTTATTCCTGGAAATTAGGCAAGGAATTAGTTGGTAGGTTTGAATGAGGTCATGACTCTCTTTTTTGGTTATAAGCAATAGAAACCTGATCCAAATTGGCTTAAACCAGTGATTCTCACCTGGAAATGGTTTTACCCCCCCCCCCCCAAGGGACATTTGGAAATGCATGCATGCATGCTAAGTCACTTCAGTTGTGTCCAAATCTTTGTGACCCTGTGCTCTGCAGCCTGCTAGGCTCCTCTGTCCATGGGATTCTCCAGGCAAGAGTACTGGAGTGGGTTGCCCTGTTCTTCTCCAGGAGATCTTCCCAATCCAGGGATGGAACCTGTGTCTCTGACATCTCCTGTGTTAGCAGGCGGTTCATTATTACTAGTGCCACCTGGGAAGCCCCATTTGGAAGTGACCAGAGATATTTTTGGTTGTCACTGCTGTGGGGTGAGGATGGCCATTGACCTCTGGTGAGTAGATGCCAGGGATGCTGTAAACATCCTACAATGCACAGGATAGTTCCTGACCGGCCAAAAAGGCAGCAGTTCTGAGGCTGAGAGTGGTTTAGTCACTAAGTTGCGTCCAACTCTTGCGACACCATGGACTGTAGCTGGCCAGGGTCCTCTGTCCATGGGATTCTCTAGGCAAGAGTATTGGAGTGGGTTACCATTTCCTTCTCTAGGGGATCTTCCTGATCCAGGAATCGAACCCAGGTCTCCTGCACTGCAGGCAGATTCTTTACTGACTGAGCTACGAGGGAAGCCCCTCAAAATTCTCGTTTAATATAGGAGGAGGGCATGTATTCCACTCCAGTATTCTTGCCTGGAGAATCCCCATGGACAGAGAGGAGCGGGGCAGGCTACAGTCCACGGGGTCAGAAAAAATCAGACACGATTGAACAACTAAGCACAAGCACATAGGAAAGAAAGTAGGATTTATTGACTCATCACTGAAAAATCCAGGGTAGATCTAGTTGGGCCCAGATATTC
Organism: Redunca redunca; assembly: GCA_006410935.1. Lineage (NCBI taxonomy): Eukaryota > Metazoa > Chordata > Mammalia > Artiodactyla > Bovidae > Redunca > Redunca redunca. The sequence goes on from SJYQ01000998.1 coordinate 359,518, forward strand.
CAACTATGACACTAGAGACATTTTTTTTTTCTCTCCAACCAGCTACTTTCCCTCTGAACTTCATTCTTGGGGAGGCTTCCTCCCTCAGAGTTGCCAGGTGAGACCCAGCAGCTTGATGCTGCTCCCTGCTCAGACACCGGAGTGAAAAGAGAGCTCATCTTAGCCCCGTTGCCAAGAATCCTGAGATCGGCTCTCTGTAACCTTTGTCACGTCAGCTTTGAACCACTTATTGTGGGGCTGGATATACTGACTGAGCCAGGGAATGTACCCATTCCCAGCCTTGGGGTGGCATGTTGACTTGGCCCCATCTAAACCACTGGGACTGAGCGAGTGGCAAGGTGTTTCTCTGAAAGGAAAAAAATAGGGTACTGTTTATGAAATAAGGGAGACTAGATGCTGAACAGCCAAGCAACTGATGTCTACTATGTTCATTTTCTGAGGAAATTCAGAGGGGTGGTGTTATCAAGGATGCTGGGACCCCTGCCCTCATCCCTCTTCTTTTCTGTCATCCAAGATCAGTCATTTTTAACATTCCTATGATAGTCTTTCTCCTCTTCTCTCTCTTTCCTAACACTCATGTTGCATTATAATAAACATGTTTATTTGCATAAACGTCTGTTTTCCTAACCTGCAAGGTTCTAAGCACAGGGATTCATCCTTCATATCTCCAACATCTTGCTCAGGGTAGAGCATGCAGTAGGTTACAAGAAAACTTTTACTCTTTTCTTCATAAAGAAAAAGTAAAGGAGAACTAAAAAGTCAATCTGGACTTTTAGACTGTTGCTTGTTCGTGAATCAGATGTCTGTTGAGCCCCTGTTATGTGTTTGACACACTGTCGAGCCCTGGAGACATAGCATGAAGTAGGGCAGGAGGAGTGGACCCTGGAGTAGAAGCTGGCAGGGTGGCAGCCAGTGGACCAGTGATTGAGTGTTGCATGAGGCAAAGCGTAAGTTCTGAAAGGGGGCAGTGGGTCTACTTTAGAGTCTAATTCTGCAGAAGTGCTACTGGAAATGATTCTTTCTTTTCAAAGAGCTGACCATCTGGAAAGAATAATTGTATACAACTTAATAAAATTGCAAATTCTAAGGCTACACACCACCACTAGAGAAGCCCATTCATTGCAATGAAGTGCTGGAGTGTCGTAACTAAGATCTGATGCAGCCAAATAAATAGATAAATAATATTTAAATGCTGCCATATAATTTATCTTTCTTCATTCATAAATCGTGACTATCATGACTGTCTTCTGACATCAATAAATATTTATCGATATGACCAACAAAAAATGAAAAAAATAAAAAATAAAAACTAAGGGGAAAAGAACATGGTTCTGTTGACCAGAAAGGGCAAAACTGATTCTCTTCAGGGAGTCAGCAAGGACCTCAAAGAGGACAGCCTGGAAAGTGTGTGAGAGCTAGTTTTGCCAAAAGTGGGTGGAAGAGCTTCTGTGCAGAGAGGACGACCTGTGCATAGGTCTCGAGAAGGAAGCGGGGCACACGGTCATGGTTATTAGAACCTATTTGCAAGATGGAGTTGCATCTCAGATCTGGTTTAAAGAAGGGTGGCCTTGACTCACCGCTTCAATGTGTCTCTTAGGCAGTGACTGTTTCATTTCTGGAACAGAAACTCAAAGAGATTAAAGTGAATAGGAAGTTTTATTGTTATGACACAGAAGGTTCCCAGGGAATCCTTCGTAGTAGTTGGACCTCGTGGGATCTGGGATGTTATTAGTAGCCATTCTCTTCGTCTTCCTCTCTGGGGTTCACCTCTGCTCCAGCATCCACCACCGAGACCTTAGGTTTTTGCTCTTGATTGCTTTGTACTTGCCCAGTGCTCTGGTTCTTCCTCTTTATGACTTTACAGTTCCTGCTTCTAACACCCTCTGACTAAATCAGCCTTCATCTCCCTTTCAAGTTTCCAAGTGTAAGGATCTGATGGGCCCCAGTGATGGGAGCTGGAAACAGCAAAGATGCAGACAGTTGGACAGACATTGCTTCAGATGCTATTATTGTGAAATGTTAGTAACCTAATGTGGCTGGATTCCAACCTCAGGGGAAAATCACCCCCAGATAATGGTTTTGGGTACCTAGTCAAGGTAATGCTCACGCCATTCTCCTTGTCACTCAGATGCAGCAGCCATGCTGGTATTCTTCTGGTTTCTCAATCATGCCGCCTTTGCACATGTTGCTTCCTCTGCCAGAAATGCTCTTCTCTCCTGCTCTTTACTTGGTTAACCTTTATTATCCTTCAGGTCTTAGCTTAGACATCATTTTCTCAGAGAGGTCCTTGCTGACTCCCTGAATAGAATCAGTTTGGCCCTTTCTGGTTCACAGAACCATGTTCTTTTTCCTCTTAGCTTTTATCAGAATTTGCAATTTTATTAAGTTGTGTACAATTATTCTTCCCAGACTGGCAACTCTTTGAAAAGAAAGAGTCACATCTGCCCAGTATTTAATACGCGTCCAGTAAACACTGATTAAATTGGTAAAGTAAATGTAATTATCTAGCAGGAGGTCCTTTTGGAAATTTTGTTTACAAAGGGTAAAACCTTCTGTTGAAGATGGTTACATCTTTCCTTGGTTGTAGGAGAGCACCTTAAGTAGTCTGATATCAACTGTCAGACTACTCTGATAGTTGATAAGGGTGCTAAGGAGGAGATGCCCAAATAAACCTCACACATGGTTAGGAAGATCCAGCCTCTGCTCCCAGGCTGCTTTCTTCTGTTATTTTAGGATAAGACACAGGGCCGACTTGTACCAAAATTTTGGCAAAGAGAAGGGAAACTAACATTTATTGGGAAGATAGTAGTGGCCGGGTACCATGTGAGGTACTTTATAAACACTATCTCATTCATTTCTCTTGACAGCCCAGTAATATGAGGGGTATACTTTATAAATAGTCTCCTTTAACTTCCGTTCCAGCTTCTGTCAACTGTACTGTATGTACTACAGAGGTCGGAAGCCTAAAGTGTACATTTCTAAGACTCCCTGGTAGCTAGGATCCTGGCTGTGATTTCTGGTTTTCCAAATCAAATACACTCCTTGAGTCTTGAATTCAGAACTGAGTTAGAGGGGAGAAGGGCATAATGTGGTCCGCCTTTGTGGGTGAATCACTGCAGAGTCAAAGTGGTTCTATAGTCATTAGCTTTCTGAGTCAGTAACTTCTTGTAGCAATGGTGGCGGTTTTCCCAATCATCACAGGGATAGGGAGATTTGGGAGGCTGGGAGTTGTTCTTGGAAGCTCCAACTATTTGAGTGCTTCCCCTGGTTCTCAGGGCTTCCCCAGTGGCTCAGCGGTAAAGAATCTGCCTGCAGTGCAGGAGACCTGGGTTTAATCTCTGGGTAGGGAGGATCCTGGAAGAGGGCATGGCAACCCACTCCAGTATTCTTGCCCAAAGGATCCCACGGACAGAGGAGCCTGGCAGGCTGCAGCCCACAGGGTCACAAAGAGTCGGACACAACTGAAGTCATTCAGCATGCACACACCTGGTTCTCTAAGTCAGCTTAGACCTGCTGATACCTTCTTTTCTGCTTAAAGTAGCAGAAGTGGTTTCTGTGGTCTGCCTGAAACACTAGGTTTCTCATACGCTTTCCTCTCCTCACATTTTACAGATGAGGATCTGAGACCTGAGGATCAGGGTTCAAATGACCTGACTCAGGCTTCATAATAGGTTAAGTGGTGGAGGATTTGAAACCAGACTGACTCTTCCCATTTGTCCATCTTCACTGCTGCCACCCAGTGCTTTTCTTGGCGGGTGCTTTCCTTTCTTATTTCCGGTGTCCTTCTCCCACAGAATATTTTGTTCCAAACAGATGGGAATCTGACAGTCATATTCATTTCAAGGCCTTAGGGATGTGATATAACCCTTCCCAGGCATCTCTGCATTTTTCAGAAGCCCATCGGGACAGGGCAGTGCCCTGCGGCAGGGCATGACTCACAGTGGAATCCCAGCCACCATGGCAACTGCTTGAGGTGAAGGTGAGGGGACAGGGAAGAAAGCTGGGATGGGAGAGAGTGCAGGGAAGGTCAGGAAAAAGAACTTGGGTTCTCATCTCTTAATTGTCCTGGCCTGATTTCCTTGAGGCATGTGTTAATCTTCCCAATTTGCTGAAAGGCTCTTGCCCCAGGTGGTAAGCTTTCTAAAGCTTTGGATTTGGGTTTATAAGCTGGTTGGAGCATGCCCCGCTTCTGACCCACTCCCAAGAGTTCTCCCGTCAGATTTTAGACATGCCAGCTAATTCCTTTCTATAGATTTGCCACGTTTTATTAGGAGTAATGGTATCGAGGGTATTTTTCTTTATAGACATTATAATTAGTAATTGTTTTGAAGGGCAATTGCTGTTAAACTACTTATTTTTTCTTTTCCTGGAGGACAGGACAGTTTCCAAGACTGATTATTTCACAATTGAAATTCCATGTCTCCCAGAGGTAGATTCTGAGAGCAGTTGGTGGAAGCAAAATCCTCTCTTTTGATTTTTCCCATTACACATTCAGACACAGAGACACACAGACACAGACACAGACACACACACACACACACACACACACACACACATCCTGGGAAGGGAAGCAGAAAAACAAAGCCTCCATTGAATGTTCAACTGCTTTTATAGACAGTTGCCTGGCTCTCTGGCTAATGGGAGAGATGATGAATGCTCCCAAGATACCACTTCAGTCAATTAATTAGTTAATGTTTAAAGATGGAAAATGTCATGTAGATGAGAACATTGTGATTCTCTTAATAAAAAAGACTTAAAGTGAGAAAAAATAGGAATGACAAGATCGTGCAAGTTTTGCCATTGAACTACAGTTCCCCTCTCTGATTCTGTGGCCAGTCACAGGGTGGTGAGCACCTCCCGACTGTCAAGTCACCTCCTGAAAGTTTTCTGTACAGTGAGTGTGATGAGGTGGTTTCTTCTCTTTTCTTCTTGTAAGTGGAATGAGGGTAGGCATGTCCACAGCTGGGTCTGTCATTTGGGGCTCCAGAGCCAGGTTGGAGCCTTTCCTAAATCAGTCACACTTCAGGAAGGACTGGCAGATGAGGGCATGGCATGCAGGCCCTTCTTTAAGACAACCAAGGTTCAAGATCCGGGGAAGTAAAATTCAATCCTTTCTTATGAGGCTTTTGAGCTTTGAGCTTGAAAACAAGAAGGAAAACAGAGGATGGGATGCTGGGTGAGTGTTAACTGAAGATGGGAGGGTAAGCAGGGGTGTTACTAAAGGAGAGGGTCGCAGGAAATGACCCCCACTGGGGCTGCAGGACGCAAGCCCCACGGGTTTATACTGTTGCTTCCATGCTGGGTGGGGGCCACTTTGGTGAGAAGCTTTGGGGTGGGGGCAGACAGCCCGCATCTACTACAGGTTCCTCAAATCCTCCCTTCTCCAACCATCCTAGACAGATACCTGCCTTCCCCCATTCTGCTGCCTGCACCTCACCTGCCCGTTGAGAGGGTCTTGCAGACAGGAGATGCATCCGAGAAGCACAGACACAATGATTTCTCAAAATTTCATTCAATCCAGATATTTAAGAAAATAGCAGTATTTGATTTGAAGACCTATCCCTGGTATGACATACCCGTGATTGTGGGCTGATAAAAAGACTTTTCTTTTCTCATCACAGCTGCTCAGACATTTTTCATGAACAGAAGTTGGAAAACAATTGATTAAAGCATAATCTCATCTTCCCACACAGTAGCTAGTAGTGATGGAGAACTGAGGCTCTGGAGTTAGACAGGTCTGTGGTCAGAAGCCTGGCTCTCACCCACTAGCTGTGTAAACTTGTAGTTTCCTTTACTGCTCAGAACCTCAACTTCCTCATCTGTAAACGAGGAAGAGTATGTAAATGGGGAATCCTAAAAATATTTATCCTGGGAGGATTGGATAGAAAGTTGTTTATTCATTCATTCCACAAATACTGATCGAGCTTCTATGACATGGCAGACAAGTACTGGCTTGTGGATCTCACAGTAGTAAAACAGGAAAGTCCTTTGTCTTTATGAGGTTTATATTCTCATGAGGAGGCAGACAATAATTAAGTTAACTGAAAATGGTGATGAGGATCTATAAAGTAAATACAGTTAAGGAACATGATGGAGATGGGCTGGGCTTGCAAGGTGGGCAACTTCGCTAGGGAGGACCGCTCTGAGATGACACAGAGTTGGGAAATGAGGGCTGATAAGGAGTGAGCCCCACCAAGACCAGGAGAAGAGCATTTCTGGCAGATGGAACAGACATAGAGAGAGCTTGACATGCTCTAGAAAGGAAAGGCCCGGCATGGCCATACCCTGGGAAGGGTTGTGGGGGCCTGGGAAGAGAGGCCCACAAAGGGCAAACAAGGGCCAAATCAGATTAAGGCCTCTGAAGCTATGATCAGGAGTAAAAAATGCATTCTCACTCCGGTGCCTGGCACAGAGTCAGGGCTCAGCAGTCTGTTTCCTTCCTTTACATTCCTTTTCCTTGAAAGGAGGCTGCATTTTGGTTAAGGTACCAAATTCCCAGGCCAGCTTCTTCCTCCCCTAAAGCTGAAAGGATCCATTTAGTAACATGGAAGGTTTCCTGTTTTTCACAATGCCATACACCTTGGGAAGGGACTGAGTAAGACTCCCACGTGTCTCAGAGGGAAGGGGGATACGATCCAAGATATTCAGGAGGCTACAAGCACCCACTGGATAGGTAGAATATGAGACATCAATTTCATAAGCTTGGGTTTAGACATTATAGAAGAGTCTTTACCATATTAATTAGAATAGCATTTATCTGAGTTGGACTTCAAGAATCTGGAACCCTCAAATAACCATTCTCAAATAACCTCAAATAACTACTCTTTGCTTTGAGGAGAAGGGCAAAGACCAGGAATATGATGATAACAAATAATTTTTAAAATAAAAATTCCACCCTTCAAAGACTTCTGCTGATTCAGCCTAGTTTCTAATACCATCTTTATTTCTCTGGGCTGTGGGAGACTCATCTCTCTCAGAGAGACACAATTTCTTTGGGGGGATTTATTTACAGTGAACAGCAATATGGGCTAACATATTGATTCTTTTTCCAAGTAATAAGGGAGGAAATAAATGGCATTTTCAGTTTTGTCCCTCAGCTAACCAGGGGACAAACCTAAGCCAACAATGACAAACGAAGACTGGGCGCTGAGTCCTGGTTAATCAAGTTTTTGTTGTGGTTGGCAGACAAAACAGAGCAGATTTCTCCCAAGTGTGGTGCAAAGTAGGACTGAATTTTTCTGTAATTTTGTCATTAGGACTAAACGAAGAAATTGCATCAATCAGAGATAATTTCCCTGGGCTTCCCAGGGAAGTATGAAAGGAAGAGTGAATTCCCTGTTGCTTTGAAGTGGCAGTGAGTGACCGTCCAACAGATAATCGAACAGATGGGATAAGTGTCAATGCGAAAATGATATGCACCCTGGTGATGGAAAAGAAGAAGCTGCTGAGACCGACACAGAGGAGGCAGAGAGCGGAGATCTTGCTGAGCACTGAAGGCCTGCTGTCCCCTTGATTTAGCATCTGGAGAATGATGGAGTGTAGGGAGATGTTTGACCAAAATCTCATAGTGGAAACAGTTAACAAATAAATTAATTTATTTTAATAAACATTCATGAAGCATCTAATCTATACCAGATATTATGCTTTGGTGATGAGATAAAAAGAATATACATCAGTCTTCTCTCTCCCAAAGGATTGCCCTCAAAGGGATGAGTAGGGGAGAGGCAGGAGAGGCAAGTTCAGGGTTATAGGAACCGTGACAGAGGGGACACAAAGGCTCTGGCCTGGAGATTCAGAAACAGCTTTTTGGAAAATATGTCTGTGTTGGAATATTTTCTAATTTTAGAAGTACAATTGACCCTTGAGCAATGCAGGGGTTAGGCAGGCTGACCCCTGAACAGTTGAAAATCTGCATATAACTTTACAGTTGGCCCTCCCTGTCTGAGGATTCAGCCAACTGCCAATCACCTAGTTCTGTGTTGTGTATTTAGTGAAAAAAATAAGTGGACTCATGCAATTCAAACCCATATTGTTCACACGTAACTTTACTACATGTTTTCTTATGTTGAGCTCCTATGTAAAGTGAAAGTGTTAGTTGTTCAGTCTGACTCTTTGTGATGCTATGGACTGTAGCCCGCCAAGCTCCTCTGTCCATGGGATTCTCAAGGCAAGAATATTAGAATGGGTTGCCATTTCCTTCTCCAGGGGATCTTCCCAACCCAGGGATCAAACCCAGGCCTTCTGCATTGCAGGTAGATTCTTTACCATCTGAGCCACCAGAAAGGCCACATAACAAATCATCCCAAAACCTTGAGGCTAAAATCAACACAATTTTATTATCTCGTTGTTTTTGTGGATTGAGAGTCTGGCTCTGAGTTAGCGGGATCCTCTGCTTCATGGTTTTTGCACAAGGCTGCAATCAAGTGTTGGCCCCTGGTCTCAAATGCAGTCTCGACCAAAGATGTATTATTTCCAAGCTCACTCTCTGGTTGTTGGCAGCACTGAGTTCTTTACTGGATGTTTGTCAGAGGCCACCCTCATTTCCTTGCCGCATGGGTCTCTCCTGCATGGCAGCTTGCTTTATCGAAGCATGCAAAAGACAATACACAGAATCTGCCAGGAAGATGTGAGTCATAATCTTGTCTAACCTAATTATGGAGGCAACACCCATCACCTTTAGACTCAGAAGCAAGTCACACTCAGAGGAGGGGATTTCACAAGGGTGTGAACGTAAGATGATGGAGACCGTCAGAGGCCATGTCAGGAGCTATCACAGATCCCAGGAGCAAACCTCGGAATAGGACACATTTTAAACTTTTCTGTTAGGAAGTGTTTCCAGGAAAAACATAAGGGAGTATGTGATGCCACACAAAGTGCTTCAGAGAAGAACTTTGGCTCAATCTGCAAGGGAGATCTGGAGAAAGCATATTTTGGATTTATCCCCATCAGGGGCAGGAGAGTTGGAGTATTTATAGCCTGAACCTGCCACTCATTGGCTAAGGGCTGCTTCTTGGGGGACATAAGTCCCCAGGAGCTTGCGATTCTCTGAACATGAAGAGAAAGTGGATTCTAGTAGCCCAAAGCTGTTGAGAGTGAAAGCACATGGTGTATGTGAAAATGTCCAGGGGATCCTAGGGGTGTGGGAAGGTGGTGAATCTGCTTTTCATGTTCCTTATGAAAAATTGTAAAAACATAGGAAAGTATGAAGAAGTAGATGAGTAGAGCTTCAGGTGACTCAGTGGCAAAGAATCCACCTGCCAAGCAGGAGGTGCAGGCTCTATCCCTGGGCTGGGAAGGTCCCCTGGAGAAGGAAATGCCAATCCACTCCAACATTCTTGCCTAGGAAATCCACAACAAACTGCTACTGGGAATGAGTCTTGAAGGTTGAGTAGGAATGATTCCAGGAACGGGAGCTGGGAAGGAACCGCGTAGGCAGAAGACTGTGGAGGTTAAGTGAGCACATGCCATGCTTAGTCGCTCAGTCATGTCCGATTCTTTGTGACCCCGGGAGCATAGCCCTCCAGGCTCCTCTGTCCATGGGATTCTCCAGGCAAGAATACTGGAGTGGGTTGCCATGCCCTCCTCCAGGGGATCTTCCCAACCAGGGGTTGAACCCAAGTCTCCCTCACTGCAGGCGGGTTTGTTACTGTCTGAGCCACCAGAGAAGCTTAGAGACTCTTTAAGTTATGGTGTGTGGGCTTAGTGACTCTGCAGCATGTGGGATCTTAGCTCCCTGACAAGGGATCAAACTGATATCCCCTGCATTGCATGCAGATTCTTAACCACTGGGCCAATCGGGAATTGAGATTGGGACCCCTGGTATGCGTGTGTCCAAGGAATGGTGGAAGATGAGGTTGCAAAAGCTACATAGGTCTCCAAATGTCCTGAGGAGGAGGTCCTGGGGGCACTAAGTAGCCCCTGAAGGTTTTAAGTAGTGGGGTGATATTGTCAGATTTGTGCTCCAAAAGTTCTCACCACTTGACTCCCCTGACACACTGAATCAGGTCTGGGAATCAGCTATTATCAAGATGAAACATGTAAAATCTGTCTCAGATATTCAGAATTAGGTTAATTATAATCCTTGTTCTTGACACTGTCATTTCTTTAATAATGAATCTCTTTTATTTTACCTTAATTGATTAAATACTTGATAATCTAATAAATTCCCTTGCAGTTATCATCCAACCCAGGTGCTGTAACTTTCGTGATAGCTTCCATCTACTTCTATTTCATGTTAGTGGGATTCCGTGTTCTTTGCTTGTTCATCAACCATTCCCCATCAGGGTAACCAAAGGTCAGATGAGCTTGGCAGTCACCCAGTCCATCTGTTTTTAAAGAATCTTTCTTTTATACATATACATGTATCTATTCTTTTTCGAATTCTTTTCCCATTTAGGTTACTATAGAATATTGAGCAGAGTTCCCTGTGCTAGACAGTAGGTCTTTGTTGGTTATCTGTTTTAATATAGCAGTGTGTACATGTCAATCACTTTGCTATACACCTAAAACTAACACAACATTGTTAATCTACTATATTCCAATAGAAAATAAAAATTAAGAACAAAGAATCTTTCTGTCTAGTCATGGGAAATTCACTATTTCAGCAAGTAGCCAACTCTAGTTGCTAGAAAGTTGGTTTTGCCCACTGATTCTAGCTGTGCTGGCTGTTGACTTCTTCCATTCACCTGGAACCTGGTAAACACAGTCTTTAGTCAATGTGTATTGAGCACCTCCCCTGAACAAGGCACACTGTGGGGAATATGAAGTGGTTAAGACAAGGTTTTCTGCCCCAGCAGAGTTTATAGTTTAGTAGAGGAGATAAGACAAATACACAAATAATTATAATACAACGTCAAGAGTGCTGTGTACTTATCAGAGAGGAACAAGCAAAGTGTTATTGGAATTCAGGGAGAAAGAGATTAATTCTAGGCAGAAGAATTTGGAAGAGCTTCATGGAGGAGGTAGCATTTGGGCTGTGCCTTGATGGTAGGTGGAGATAATGATTTTGCAGACTGGGGAGTGATGATGGGATCATGCTGTCCAGGCAGAGGAAACAGCATGGACAAAGGCTGGAGGTGAGACAGCACAGGGCCAGTGACTCCCACAGAAATGATTATGGTATAGATTTTCATTGGCTAGGAGTCTAGATGGAGAAGTCAAGAGTTGAAGTCATGCAAGGGGACTGAGGCCACTGGCGTTCATGGTGTAAACTGTTGAAAAGTGAAAGTGAAGTAAAAGAGAAAGTCACTCAATCGTGTCTGACCCTTTGCAACCCCATGGACTATACAGTCCATGAAATTCTCCAGGCTAGAATACTGGAGTGGGTGGCCGTTCCCTTCCCCAGGGGATCTTCCCAACCCAGGGATCAAACCCAGGTCTCCCACATTTGGGCAGATTCTTACTACCTGAGCTATGAGGGAAGCCCCCAAATACTAGTGTGGGTAGCCTATCCCTTCTCCAGCAGATCCTCCTGACCCAGGAATTGAACCGGGGTATCCCTCATTGCAGGCGTATTCTTTACCAGCTGAGCTATCAGGGAAGCCCTGGTATAAACTCTTACCTGCCAACATTCCCTCACCACTTCTTCAGCTATGATCATTCTTCCTCATCCGTCTCCTCCTCCAGGAAGCCCTCTGTACTTCCGATGGTTGGTTTAGGTACTTTCCCACATACTCCCAAGTCTTGCTGGGTCTACCTCTGTCTTAGGCTTCAGTTCTGTCCTATCTTGTCATGGCTCTGGTATGATTGTGTGTTCATGTCTTGGTCTCTTCCATTAGAGCAGTTTAGGGCTGGAGTCATGACTTATATTCCACCAACTTATATCACCAACACTGAGTACAGTGCCTGGCTATGGTAGCTACTCAAGACATAGTGTCAAGTGAGTGCATGCTTCCTATTGTGGTTTATTACTGTCTGTTTCTTTCCTTCATATCCTCCCATTAGACTTCAAACGTGTATTTGGCTCCCTCTACTTGGCTGTCACTCAAGGTCTTACTTTGCCTTATTCTAGAGTTTATTTTAATTTTATGCATTACTTTGGTACTCATATTCTAGCTTCCAATGTCCAGCCTGCAAGGATACAATTTGGACAAGTGCTATTTATTCAGCCAGTCTGCTCTGCTTAGAGCCCCAGTATCTGATCCCTTGGGCATGATTTTCAATTAAACAGTTATTTATTGAGTGCCTACTACACACCAAGAATACATGATGAGGGCAGCCCAGCATTGTCCCTGGGTTGACCCAAGTTTGACTACATCTCCGAATATCTCCAGAAAAACCGAGAGACCAGAGGAAATGGCAAATACCCATGGAGAAGAGAGGTCTGATGTTTCAACCAGAGTCATTCATCCCAGGCCACAATTAGATGAGTGTTTGGGTCTATCAAGTGAGTCCTGATGGCAGCTCCCTCTTCCTCTGATCATCAGGAGTCTATTTGGGCTCTTGCGGGGAGAACGAGAGATTGTAATTCTGAAGTGGAACAGAAAGAAAGGTAATTGGATCAATGGGCTGTTAATGATGCTATTGAGCAGCTTTCTGCCAGAGCTGTGTTGTGGATGGGGCTGACCAGAGAACCTGGCCATGCTGTGTGAATGCCCGACTTTGACACAAAGCCTTCTGCAGATTGCAAAGTGCTTTCTGTATGCATGATTTCATATAATTTATTATAATCCTCCTTGGCTAGAGAAGGCGTTTTAGGATATCAAGGCAGGATTGCCAGACAATCGGCTCCCTGTCTGGGGACGGGAAGATCTACACGGATATTTGTGCTTCATGGGGTGGTTGTGAGCATCACATGACCTTGTGTTTGTCGCTGTGTGGTTTCTGACGGGGGAGAAATGGGAAGCAACGTGAGTGCCTCTCCACAGTGGCATGACGGAGTATGTTACTGTGCAGATATCTGCTCATGGACTAGTCAGTGCTGGTCAGGGAGAATGAAGTAACACTCTAGCAGGTGACTTGAAGGACTTTCTGCAAGGAACTGGTGTGTATAATATGATCCTATTTCTATAAAACAGACAGTGACCACCCATGCTCATTTATGTCTACATGTTTGTCTAGAATAAAATGACTATGGTGACTATATGGAAGATCACCGGCAGGGCTCTTTGCAGGGGATTTCAGGCATTACAGGTCATGGGGCAGTGGGACGGGGTGGGGCAAGAAAACAAAAGATGATAAAGAAATACAAGTGCTCTCTCTTTCCTTCACACACACATACACATGTAATCTGTGGATAGTATGTAAGGCAAATAATGGGGAAAAAAGGTAAACAAAAGAATCAAGTGACATTTTTCTTCATGTAACATGTACTAGTGACAAACTTGGTGCTGGGCACTGTGCTCGGCAGGGGTGATGCAGTGATAAGACCTGGGATGCATCTTTAGAAAGTAATTTATAAATGTATCAAAGTGCAAGGCAAACTAGAATGATTTTTCAATCCTGGCTGCACATTAGAGTCACTGCAGGAGCTTAAAAAAAAAATCCTGATGTGCAGATCCATACACCAAACCAATTAAATCTGAACCCACAGGGGCACTTGAATTTAAAAAAATCTCCCCTGGGCTTCCCTGGTGGTTCAGTGGCAAAGAATCCGTCTGCCAATGCAGGAGACATGGGTTCGATTCCTGATCTGGGAAGATCCCACGTGCCTCAGAGCAGCTACGCCCATGGGACACAGCTATTGAGCCTGGGTTCTAGAGCTGGAAGCTGCAACTACTGAGCCCACAGGCCACAATTACTGAAGCCCGTGTGCTCTAGAGCCTGTGCTCCTCAACAAGAGAAGCCACTGCAGTGAGACGCCTGTGCACTGCAACAAAGGGTGGTCCCAGCTCGCTGCAACTGGAGAAAGCCCGAGCGCAGGAACAAAGACCCGGTGCAGTCAAATTAGATACAATTATTAAAAAAAAATCTTTCTCTGATGTGAGAGTTGAGAATCACTGTCTTAGAACCTGAATTCTGGTACCTTAAGATATGTTATCTGTCCTGGGCCAAAATGTCTATTAATAACTCTATGCTAGCATTTTCAAAGCTCACATTTATAATATTTAACAAGGTGCTAAAGCTAAAGAAAAGAAACTCTAAAGTAATATTGACCCTGGGGAGATGTTCCCTGAATGCCAGGACCTGCTGTCATTCCAAGGCTGCTGAGCTAAAGGGGGACCAGAGAGATGCTGAAGGATGGAGGGAGATTAAGAAGGGGGTGCTCTGACCTCCTGGCCCCTCCCTGTGGGCTCCAAGTCCCCACCATCTGCTGAAGCTCTTTTTCTCTTGGCTTCATGGCATTCAGATCAAAGCAGCATCTTCCTGCCTGTGCTTACCTGGCTGAAGCAATGAGATTCTGGAATTAATTGGGGGGTACTCCCTCCTCTATGATGTTGACACTTCCTAATGAATTGTTTTCCCACTTAAAAATACACACTCATGTTGCTTAAGGAGACTCAACAGGTGAAGCCCAGTAATTAGGGATCTCTGCAGGAAGGGAGAGAGCAAGCAGCAGCTGGTCCCCTGTAAGAGCATCATCGAGCAGCCCCACCTGCACAGGAAAGGGAGACACCGGTCAGAATGATGTCATTGAGGCAGCAGACAATGGTGGCATGAAGTGATATCTTAATTCCCTGCTCAGGAATTAAATCTGGGTAGCCTGGATGAAAACTAGGAATCTTAGCCTCCCAACCAGCAAGGGCTAGAGGCTGGAAGCTAATTTTCCCTGGATCTTTGCCCCCAGTGAAAAATGCACTTATCACAAAGGCAGAAACTGAAAATGCAGGTACAAAGTTTATTGTCTGAGACATAACAGAACAAGTAGGAGAGCACATAGAGACACAGTTTGTTTAGCTGAGATAGAAGCAAGGCAGAGATGCACACCCATAAAGAAAGGGTGTGGGTGTCCCTCCTTGTGAGGAGTGCAGTAAAGAGGGGGTCAAGCCATTTATACAAGGCAGTTCTTCTGGATCTTTGTCTTCCTTCAGGCCAGTTATCTGGTTTCTTTTTCCACACCTGACCTACCCTGGGGCCCTCCCATAAGGTACACACACACCTGTCAGCCAAGAGGGATCTCAAAGCGAAGGCTTCTGGGAGGAGCAAGACTCATTGTGAAGTGAAGTCGCTCAGTCGTGTCCAACTCTTTGCGACCCATGGACACCAGGCTCCTCCGTCCATGGGATTTTCTAGGCAAGAGTACTGGAGTGGGTTGCTCTTTCCTTCTCATTATGGCCTGGAATTATCCTCTGACTTTTGACTCCAAGGAGCCTTTCTGCCTGTGTGGCGTGTCTCCCTTATCTTTTACTCAGAAGGGTCTTTTTCCCTCTTTGTCCTTGCCTTGGTTATTCCCTTGAGGTATTAACAAAAGATAGAGACTGGCTATTTACCCTGTTCCTGTTGAGCAAACGGGGGTCTGGTTGTAAATTCCTCAACTGGAGCCCACCTATCTCTTGCCTCAGGAAACGCAAAGAGGAGGCTGGTTGATTATAAATGTCCAACATGGAGCCCATCTATCTCCTACCTCGAGGACTCCAGCTCAAAGGATCCAGCTCTCCCCTCTGGATTTTCTTTGTCTTATGTTTTAGGCTGAGAAAGGGAAGGTACAGGGCCAGGTGATGGTGCGGCAGCGAGGTGCCTCAAATGCACAATGCAAGTTGCATTCAGTGCGGGGTAGCCTTTCGAGAGGGAGAAGGCAGACGCTGCAAATCCTAGAACATTCCTTCTGTGAAATTGTATTGGTCCAAGCAAATCATGTGGCCAGCTCAGATTCAAGGTGGAGAAACAGACCCCACGATTTAAAGGGAAGAGCAGCAAAGTCATGTTATGAAGGGGTGTGTATACCAGGATATTACTACTTACTCTAGTAATGACTATAATTCCAATTTGACTCACAAGCATTGTCAGGACTGATCATCACCATCTCTTGGTCCACACAGAGTGGGGCAGCAGTTCAGAACATGTAGAAGTGTGAAGGATTTGATTCTGCCAAAATGGACTTATTTGCATGAGTAATGGTGGGTCAGTGGGAGAAGCAACAGATTTTCATATCAGGTGCGTCCCATCAGGTGGCCAAAGTATTGGAGCTTCAGCTTCAGCATCAATCCTTCCAATGAATATTCAGGACTGATTTCTTTTAGGATGGACTGGTTGGATCTCCTTGCAGTCCAAGGGACTCTCAAGAGTCTTCTCCAGCACCACAGTTCAAAAGCATCAATTCTTCGGCACTCAGCTTTCTTTATGGTCCAACTCTCACATCCATACGTGACTACTGGAAAAAAACATAGCTTTGAGTAGATGGACCTTTGTTGGCAAAGTAAAGTCTCTGCTTTTTAATGTGCTGTCTAGGTTGGTCATAGCTTTTCTTCCAAGGAGCAAGCATCTTTTAATTTCATGGCTGCAGTTACCATCGGATTTTGAAGCCCTAGAAAATAGTCTGTCACTATTTCCATTGTTTGCCCAAATAGATGTTTCCCTGTCTATTTGCCTTGAAGTGATGGGACCAGATGCCTTGATCTTTGTTTTATGAATGTTGAGTTTTAAGCCAGGTTTTTACTCTCCTCTTTTACTTCCATCAAGAGGCTCCTTAGTTCCTCTTTGCTTTCTGCCATAAGAGTGGTGTCATCTGCATATCTGAGACTATTGATATTTCTCCTGGCAATCTTAATTCCAACTTGTGCTTCATCCAGCCTAATATTTCTCATGATGTACTCTGCATATAAGCTAAATAAGCAGGGTGACAATATACAGCCTTGTTGTACTCCTTTCCCAATTTGGAACCAATCTGTTGCTTCATGTCTGGTTTGAACTATTGCTTCTTGACCTGCATACAGATTTCCAAGGAGGCAGGTCAGGTGGTCTGATATTCCCATCTCTTGAAGAATTTTCCACAGTTTGTTGTGGTCCACACACTCAAAGGCTTTGGTATAGTCAATAAAGCAATAGATGTTTTTCTGGAACTCTCTTGCTTTTGCTATGATCCAACGGATGTTGGCAATTTCTGGTTCCTCTGCCTTTTCTAAATCCAGCTTGAACATCTGTAAGTTTTCGGTTCACGTACTGTTGAAGCCTGGCTTGGAGAATTTTGAGTGTTACTCTGCTAGTGTGTGAGATGAGTGCAATTGTGTGGTAGTTTGAAAATTCTATGGCATTTCTTTTCTTTGGGATAGCAATGAAAATCGACCTTTTCCTGTCCTGTGGCCACTGCTGAGTTTTCCAAATTTGCTGGCATATAGAGTGCAGCACTTTAACAGCATCATCTTTTAGGACTTGAAATAGCTCAGCTGGAATTCTATCACCTCTACTAGTTTTGTTCATAATGATGCTCCCTAAGGCCCACTTGACTTTGGATTCCAGGATGTCTGGCTCTAGGTGAGTGATCACACCATCGTGGTTATCTGGATCATGAAGATCATTTTTGTATAGTCCTTCTGTGTACTTTTACCACCTCTTCTTAATATCCTCTGCTTCTCTTAGGTACATACCATTTCTGTCCTTTATTGTGGCCATCTTTGCATGGAATGTTCCCTTGGTATCTCTAAATTTCTTGAAGAGATCTCTAGTCTTTCCCATTCTATTGTTTTCCTCTATTTCTTTGCATTGGTCACTGAGGAAGACTTCCTTATCTCTCCTTGCTATTCTTTGGAACTCTGCATTCAGATGGGTATATCTTTCCTTTTCTCCTTTGCCTTTAGCTTCTCTTGTTTTCTCACCATTTTGTAAGTCCTCCTCAGACAACCATTTTGCCCTTTTGCATTTGTTTTTCTTGGGGATGGTCTTGATCACTGCCTCCTGTACAATGCCACGAGAGAAGTGAAGTGTTAATTGCTTGGTCATGTCTGACTCTTTGCGACCCTATGGAGTATAGCCAGCCAGGCTTCTCTATCCATGGGATTCTCCAGGCAAGAATACTGGAATGGGTTGCCATTTCCTTCTCTAGGGACAATGTCATGAACCTCTGTCCATAGTTCTTCAGGCATTCTATCAGTTCTAATCCCTTGAATCTATTTGTCACTTCTACTGTATCATCATAAGTGATTTGATTTAGGTCATATCTGAATGGTCTAGTGGTTTTCCTTACTTTCTTCAATTTAAGTCTGAATTTGGCAATAAGCAGTTCATAATCTGAGCCACAGTCAGCTGCCAGACTTGTTTTTGCTGACTGTATAGAACCTCTCCATCTTTGGCTGCAAAGAATATAATCAGTCTGATTTTGGTATTGACCATCTGGTGACATCCATGTGTAGAGTTATCTCTTGTGTTGTTAGAAGAGGGTGTTTGCTATGACCAGTGTGTTCTCTTGGCAAAACTCTGTTAGCCTTTGCCCTGCTTCATTCTGTATTCCAAGGCCTAACTTGCCTGTTATTCCAGGTATCTCTTGACTTCTTACTTTTGCATTCCAATCCCCTGTGATGAAAAGAACATCAATTTTTTTGGTGTTAGTTCTAGAAGGTCACCTTCAGCTTCTTTGGCTTTAGTGGTTGGGGCATAGACTGGGATTGCTGTGATATTGAATGGTTTGCCTTGGTAATGAACAAGAGATCATTCTGTCATTTTTGAGACTGCACCCAAGTATTGCATTTCAGACTCTTTTGTTGACTATGAGGGCTCCTCCCTTCTTCTCAGGGATTTTTGCCCACAGTAGTAGATATAATGGTCATCTGAATTAAATTCGCTCTTTGCAATCCATTTTAGTTCACTGATTTCTGAAATGTCGATGTTCACTCTTGCCATCTTCTGTCTGACCACTTCCTTCCTTCTGACCACCTTGATTCATGGACCAACATTTCAGGTTCCTGTGCAATATTGTTCAAGTCATCAGTTCAGTTCAGTTCAGTCGCTCAGTCGTGTCTGACTCTGCGATCCCATGAATCGCAGCATGACAGGTCTCCCTGTCCATCACCAACTCCCGGAGTTCACTCAAACTCATGTCCATTGAGTCGGTGATGCCATCCAGCCATCTCATCCACAGTCATCCCATTCTCCTCCTGC
Organism: Redunca redunca; assembly: GCA_006410935.1. NCBI lineage: Eukaryota > Metazoa > Chordata > Mammalia > Artiodactyla > Bovidae > Redunca > Redunca redunca. The sequence goes on from SJYQ01000998.1 coordinate 378,487, forward strand.
CCCCAATCCCTCCCAGCATCAGTCTTTTCCAATGAGTCAATTCTTCGCATGAAGTGGCCAAAGTACTGGAGTTTCAGCTTTAGCATCATTCCCTCCAAAGAAATCCCAGGGTTGATCTCCTTCAGAATGGACTGGTTGGATCTCCTTGAAGTCCAAGGGACTCTCAAGAGTCTTCTCCAACACCACAGTTCAAAAGCATCAATTCTTCGGGGCTCAGCTTTCTTCACAGTCCAACTCTCACATCCATACATGACTACTGGAAAAACCACAGTCTTGACTAGATGGACTTTAGTTGGCAAAGTAATATCTCTGCTTTTCAGTATGCTGTCTAGGTTGGTCATAACTTTTCTTCCAAGGAGTAAGTGTCTTTTAATTTCATGGCTGCAGTCACCATCTGCAGTGATTATGGAGCCCCCAAAAATAAAGTCTGACACTGTTTCCACTGTTTCCCCATCTATTTCCCATGAAGTGATGGGACCAGATGCCACGATCTTTGTTTTCTGAATGTTGAGCTTTAAGCCAACTTTTTCGCGTTCCTCTTTCATTTTCATCAAGAGGCTTTTTAGTTCTTCTTCACTCTCTGCCATAAGGGTGGTGTCATCTGCATATCTGAGGTTATTGATATTTCTCCGAGCAATCTTGATTCCAGCTTGTGCTTCTTCTAGCCCAGTGTTTCTCATGATGTACTCTGCATAGAAGTTAAATAAGCAGGGTGACAATATACAGCCTTGAGGTACTCCTTTTCCTATTTGGAACCAGTCTGTTGTTCCATGTCCAGTTCTAACTGTTGCTTCCTGACCTGCATACAGGTTTCTCAAGAGGCAGGTCAGGTGGTCTGGTATTCCCATCTCTTTCAGAATTTTCCACAGTTTATTGTGATCCACACAGTCAAAGGCTTTGGCATAGTCAGTAGATGAGCCCTAATTTGAGCTATCATGGAATCATCAAAATCTAAGCCAATGGTCCTAGATTGCATGATTAAAAAGCTTTAAAAAGGGCTTCACAGGAGATTACAGAGTTAAGATGACTCCTGGAAAGCTCCACACCTTGTGTGAGCTCAAGTGGCTAACCTTTGATATTGGATGGACATCGGAGGGCACCCTTGACCTGCCCACCTTCCAAGCAGTATATCAAGTGATCACAGGGACCCTTGGGCACCCCAATCAGTTCCTATATATAGATTCCTGGCTTTTAATTGCTCAAAGTCTGCCCCCATGGGTTTGGTTCTGCACAAATGGAGAGGGGCAGAGTAAATTTCCGTGGCCCAGTCCCCAAAAGGGAAGAAGGATGGAATGATCAAGCCCAGCTTCCCAGGAGATACTGAAGATGACCCCCTGATGCCCCTACCATACCTCCTCCTGGCACCACCAGCTCCAGCACAGCCCCCACCTCATCACCTGCTGGACAGCACCCTCCTGTGTCCTCAGCCACCATGAGTCCCAAGCCCTGAGCCAATGGGGAGGCGGTTTCGTTCATCACAACAACCTGCTCAGTCGACTGCAGAACTCCAAATGTCTCTGTGGGAAATACAGAGCCCTGAAGTAAATAATGATGGTTCCACCTAGCCCAGCTGCTTCATTCTCTATTACCAGCCTTTCAGCACAACCGACCTCCTAAACTGGAGACATCATACTCCTGCATACTCTGAAAAGCCACAAGCCATGATCAATCTTCTCTAGTCAATCTTCCAAACCCACGAATCAACCTGGGATGATGTTCGTCAACTCCTTCTAACCCTCTTCAGCACTGAAAAAAGGAGATACTTTCTGAAAGCAGCATGACACCCATGCTGGCTGGAACGCCTTGAATCAATACTGTAGTGCCTTTCTCCATGGGCTCCAGGCCGGGGCCAAGAAGCCAACCAAGATGTCAGAAACCACCATGGTGATCCAGAAACCTGATGAGTCACCAACAGATTTCTATGAGAGTTTATGTGAGGTCTTCCGGACCTATACTCCTTTCAACCCCAAAGCAGCCGAAAACCAGTGAATGGTCCATGCTGCCTTTGTGGCCCAATCCTACACCGACATCCACCAAAAACTCCAGAAACTTGAAGGCTTTGCCAGAATGAACTCTGCTTAGTTACTGGAGGTGGCGAATTAAAAGTTTTTGTGAACTGAGACCATGAAGCCCAGTGGGAAGCTGACAAACGAGTGAAACAGAAGGTGTCCCTGTTAGTGGCGGCACTGGGAACCCAGACCCCAGTAGACGCCTGGCCCCACCATGCAAAGGGGGGATGGGGAGAAGACCACCGCTATGGCAGCATCAGTGTGCCCACTGCAAAGAGACCAGGCACTGGAAGAATCTATGCCCGTGTCGAAAGGAGACGGGAGCTCCACCAGGAAAGGGAACTTCACCCAGTGGAGGAAAATACAGGCCCGAGCCAGCAGTCCTTGACGATCTCATTGGACTGGCCAGGGCAGACTCAGACAAGGGGAGACCAGGCTCCTTGCTCCTAGGTCCCTGGGAGCCCATGGTCAAAATGGTGATAGGGGACCAACCAATGACATTTATGGGACACAGGCGCTGAATATTCAGTGGTGACCGAACCTGTGACCCCTGCTCACAGGACGGAAGACAACTATTATGGGAGCCACTGGAACACAGACTGCCCGTCCCTTTTGTCGGCCCCGAACCTGCCAGCTAGGCGGTCATCTAGAGACTCACGAGTTCCTGTACTTGCCAGAGTGTTCCATACCTCTGCTGGGAAGGGACCTGTTGACCAAGCTCAGGACCCAAATAACATGTGCTCCCTGAGAACCGGCAAGCCTCACCCTGGGAAAAAGGGAAGGCCCAGCTGATGTCTGTGACTGTGCCCAGAAAGGATGAAGGGCGACTCTGTCGCTCCGAGGAGAGCCAAATAAATCCCGAAGTTCTGTTGGAAGAGTTCCCTGCAGTCTGCGTTGAAAGGGGACCCCCTGGAATGGCTAAGAAGCATGCTCCACTCATGATAGACTTAAAACCAGGGGCCATCCCAATTAGGCAACGGCAGTACCCAGTGCCCCGAAAGGCACGCCTGGGAATCCAAGGACATATTCAAGGACTGCGTGACTCAGGAATACTGATAGAGTGCCAGGGGAACACCCCCTGCTGCCTGTTAGGAAGGCTGAAGGTAAAGGTTCCTGCTAGTACAGAATCTGCGGGCTGTCAACAATGCAGTCATTACCACACATCCTGTCGTGCTGAACCCCTGCACCCTCCTGAGCCTTGTGCCTTCATAGGTGAGCTGCTTTACCTGCCTGGACCTGAAAGACACTTTCTTATCCTCTGGCTAGCTCCAGTCAGTCAACCAATATTCGCCTTTGAGTGGGAGGACCCTCTCACAGGCAGGAAGACTCAGCTAACTTGGACACGGCCACTACAAGGATTCAAAAACTCACCCACCCTGTTTGGGGAAGCACTGGCCACAGATCTTGCAGCCTTCCCTAGCGAGACTGAGAACTGCACGCTCCTCTAGTACGTAGATGACCTACGGCTAGCTAGCTCCTGCCAGGAAGATTGCTGGAAGGGTACCCGAAACTTACTGGACCTGCTCTCTGACACGGGCTATAAAGTGTCTTGGAAGAAGGCACAGATCTGCAGACAGACTGTCAAGTACCTGGGACTTGTCATTTTAAAAGGCCACAGGGCCCTTGGGCCTGAAAGAAAATGGACTATCCACTCCATATCCCAACCAAATACCAAGAAAGAAGTCAGAGAATTCCTTGGGGTAGCTGGGTTCTGTTGGATCTGGATTCCAAACCCCTATACGAGGCTACTGTGGGCTCAGGGAAAGAACCCCTGAAGTATAAACCTGAACAGGAAAAGGCCTTTAAGGAGATAAAAAGACTGCTGACCAGCGCTCTGGCACTAGGGCCACCAGACATGACGTGAGAATTCCATCTGTTTGTTTGTGAAAAGAACCGGATGGCCCTGGGCGTCCTGATGCAGATGGTAGGGCCTTGGCAGCGACCAGTGGTCTACCTATCCAAACGATTAGACACAGTGGCATCAGGGTGGCCCCCCTGTCTGTGGGCCCTGGTGGCAACAGTGGCCCTGGTTAGAGAATCAGACAAACTCACCTTGGGACAAGATATAAATGTAAAGGTCCCACATGCCGTCACTGCTCTAATGAACAGCCAAGGGCATAAGGGGCTAGCTAGCACAAGAATGACCCACCATCAAGGACTGCTCTGTGAGAACCACCGAGTCCACTTAGAGACAATACGTGTGCTAAACCCAACCACTTTCCTGCCTGCAGAGGCCGGCCCACCTGATCACGATTGTGAAGAGACAGTAGATGAGGTCTGTTCCAGCAGACTGGACTTAACAGACACCCCACTCCAGTTCCCAAGCTCAAGCTGTTCACGGATGGATGGAAGCAGTTTGGTCCAGAAGAGACAATGAAAGGTGGGATGTGCGGTAACAACTGCTACATATAAAATAAGATCAGAGCCCTTGCCTCAAGGCTGGTCAGCACAGAGGGCTGAGTTATGGGCACTTGTCCAAGCGCTGAGGTATGCCCGAGGGAGAAGAGTCAATATCTACACAGACTCTAAACACGCCTTTGCTCCCTTGCACGTGCATGGGGCCATCTACAAGGAAAGGGGACTGTTAACAGCTGGGGGAACAGAAAACAAAAACAAAGAAGAGATCCTACAGTTGCTAGAGGCAGTGTGGGAACCACCGTAAGTGGTTGTCCTTTATCATAAAGGACATCAAAGGGAGACCGATCCGTAAGCAGGGTGAACTGGCTGGTTGGCCAAACGTCCAAGAGAGCAGCCGATCAGCCAAACCCTACTGTGAGCCCCAAACCAGTCTTGAAGGTCCTGTTGGCACCAATGTTGCCCCCCCCCCTCCAAAATACAACCGAGATGAGGACCAATGAGCCCTAAGTGAAGGTGGGGATCAAAGAAAAGGAGGGCTGGTGGAAGCTGTCAGATCAAAGACTTTTTGTCCCCGGATCCTTAGTAGCCCTGGTGGTGACGCAATACCATGAGATGACTCACTTGGGAAAATCTGCCTTAGAAAGCCTGCTGAGCTGATACTACTTTATCCCTAGACTCCCCAAGGTCTGTGCCCAGGTCAGGCTTAGATGCACCGCGTGTGCTCAGAATACTGCCAGGCAAGGACCCAGGCACAACCCGGGAACACAAGTGACGGGGACGATGCCCTTTGAAGACACACAAGTGGACTTTGCCGAGATTAAACCCTGCTGAGGCAGCAGGCATTTACTCGTGCTGGTCTACACATACTCGGGGTGGGTACAGGCCTTCCCCACCTGCACCAAATGGGCTCAGCAAGTGCTCAAGGCCCTGCAGCGAGAAATAATTCCTTGGTATGGCTGTCCCTTTCTATTGGTTCCAATAACGGGCCCGCCTTTGTGGTGGAGGTGACTCAAATCTTGGCAAAGACACTAGGAATAAAATGGAAACTCCATACTGCATATAGGCCACAAAGTTCAGGGAAAGTGGGACGCATGAACTGGACCCTTAAGACGACGCTAGCAAAGCTCTGCCAACTAGACTCAACTGCCATGGATAGACGTACTGCCATTGGCTCTGCTCTTAGCCCGGTACACCCAAAGGGCTTAAGGTTATTTCCTGATCAAGACCCAATATGGAAGACCACCCCCAGTGATAGAGGCTAAAGGGGGACCCCCGACAAATAGGTGACTTAGAAATGTCTAGCCACCTCCTCAGCCTGGGCAAGATATTCAGGCACATGACTAGGGAGAACTTGGAGAGAACCCCTATTATGTTAGAAAATTGGGTACACCCTTGCTAACCTGGGGAGATGGTATGGGTAAAGGATTGGAAAAAGGATCCCCTCTGGCCAGTCTGGACTGGCCCCCATATGGTTGTCTTGGCAACTCCAACTACTATCAAAGTTGCAGGAATTGTTCCATGGATTCACCACACCAGAGTCAAGATGGCATCAGCGTCCTACGACAAGGATGCCTGGAAAGCAGTTCAGGACTCTGAAAACCCCCTCAAGGTTTGGTTCCAAAGACAACAGCCCTCACCCACGTAGGATGCCAAGCCCTGCTCTAGTCACTCCGGAAGCTGACTAGTCAGCCTACAGCAGAAACTTGAGGATTCTTCAGCCTTGCTCCGGCCACACTCCGGCAGCTGGCTGGCTAATGCAAGGCATAAGCTGGATCTGGCTATTGAGGCATTAACGGACTTCCACTGTCACCCCTGGCCCCTTTCCCTGATCGTCGTCACTGCTGTGCTCTTTGCTACAGGACTAGCTTCAGCCACAGCCTGGGACTGGAATTTGGGCTAGAAGCTGCTGTTAGTTACTATCTCGTCATAGTGGAAGCCTCATTCTTACCAGGTGTCTCTTATAGCTGATCCTCTCTACTGACCAAAGCCTCTCTCGGTATAGTCAACCTGTTTCCTTTACAATAGGTCCGGTTGCTGTGACCCCGGTGATCTAGAGATGGGGAGGAAAACTGTTGCCAGTGTTCGGTCACCTGTTATGTGTGGCTGCTTTGCAGTCTTTTGCTGCTCCTTGCTGGAACAGGTGGTGCCAGTCCCCACCCACCCTGGACCTGTGAGCGGTACCTTCAGAGACTAGATCAATGTTCTACAACTTGGGACTCGGGGCCTGGCAGAGACAGGTATAACCCTCATGGTGTACAACCACCGGCAGAGACATGTATAACCTCACGGTGTACAACCAGAGGCCAGATCTGAAATGTTGCTGGCCTGATCCGTTTCCTGTTCCCCGTTGTCCTCCCCCACGGCGAGACCCAAGCCCAGCGTGGTTTCCCGATGCCGCGGCATGGCCGTCATGCCCCTGTGACTCCATCTACCCCAAATACCATGCAGATGTCACAACCCAGAACAGGTTTCTGTCCGCCAAATAAATGGGAAGCCCTCCAGGACAGGTGAAATAACACCGATACACTACCCGAAATATGCGGACACAACTTGTCCTAAGAAACTGGGCCCTGCCTGTTGGCATTATGACTCTGGTCACAGAGTTAAGTCCCCCTTAGACCCTCGGCCATACCAAGTTCTCAGTGCAACTCATTGTCTTCTTAATGACGCTGACCCTCAGCTGGCCAGGGATTACTGGCTTTGCTTATCTATAGGAGTCCCATAGTGCTTAGCTACACTGGTACCATTGAATAACGCAGCAGCCATGGTGACTCCTATAGATCCACCCCTGCGAGGACCAGTCCTTAAGGGAAGTTGAGTTAACTCAAAAGGCTCTGGAATGCTTTACAGATAATGGAGGAACTGAACCTGTAGGCAGTTTCAGTTCAGTTCAGTTGCTCAGTTGTGTCTGACTCTGCAACCCCATGGACTGCAGCATGCCAGGCCTCCCTGTGTATCACCAACTTCTGGAATGTACTCAAACTCATGTCCATTGACTCAGTGATGCCATCTAACCATCTCATCCTCTGTCATCCCCTTCTCCTCCCACCTTCAATCTTTCCAAGCATTAGGGTCTTATCCAGAGTCAGTTCTTTGCATCAGGTGGCCAAAGTATTGGAGTTTCAGCTTCAACATCAGTCCTTCCAGTAGGCAATTTAGCCAGAGACAAATGTAATCAAACCTTAAAAGGTGAATCAAACCTTAAAAGGTGCCTACTCATCTTCCCACAAACATGATATGGCTTTTTCTTTATATGTGGGACAAATGTTTACTTATCCCTGCCAGTCAATTGGATGGATATCTGTACCTTAGCTTTCCTCACTCCCCAAATGAATATCGTCCCCAACAACCAGACTCTCACCATACCCTGGGAACATACACACAGTCAAGAAGAGCCATCCACTTCCTACCCCTACTGGTTGGTCAAGAATAACAGCTGGAATAGGTACGGGAGTAGAAGGAGTTGCTTCATCAACAACCTTCTACCACAAACTGTCTAGAGACTTCTCAGATGATGTTGAGAGAGTAGCCAAATCATTTGTGGCCTTGCAAGATGAACTAGACTCCCTGGCTGTGGTGGTTTTACAGAATAGGAGAGGGTTGGGCTTACTGACAGCTGAAAAGGGAGGACTCTGCCTCTTCTTGAACTAAGAATGCTGCTTCTATGTAAAGCAATCAGGAATAGTCAGGGATATGGCCCAACAGCTAAAGGAATGAATTATAAAAAGTAGAGAAGAACTAGCTAATTTCTGGAGCAGCTGGAACAGTATCTGGCGTTGGGCATCATACCTCCTCCCTTTGACTGGACCTCTCTTCATGCTCCTTGTGGCGTTCTTGTTGGTCCTTGCGTCCTCAGTGCAATTGCCTGGTTCATAACCACTCAAATCAAATCCATAAAATTACAAATGGTAGTAGCTCAATACAGACCCTTAAACAATGATGAAGCAGGCTCAGTATGTCTCAGCAGAACATGAGGTGACTCTTTCTACACTTCCTACATCGAGGGATAGAAGCATTAAATGGGGAATGTGGAGGGACCTATGAATTTCAGAATAGAGTCTAATATGTGCTCTATGCTTCATACGTGCTCAGCTTACCTCTTGCATGGTCTAGATCGTGTAAACCATGTAGTTTTGGGAAATGGAAACTTACAGCAATGCTAGGAACTAAGACTTACCTCACTCACCCTTGCCCCTGCTTTGCCATTGCCCTGCCTCTGTAATCTTGCTTAGTCATGCTTATCTGTGTAAAGGTCAGGCAGTTCCCTGCCCCCTCCCCATGTGCCTGAAGTATCCAGTAGAAGGTATAGAACACAAACCTGGAATTGGGACCCTATAAAGGAACTGTACCTGCAGCCATGAAATTAAAAGACGCTTACTCCTTGGAAGAAAAGTTATGACCAACCTAGATAGCATATTCAAAAGCAGAGACATTACTTTGCCGACTATGGTCCGTCTAGTTAAGGCTATGGTTTTTCCAGTGGTCATGTATGGATGTGAGAGCTGGACTGTGAAGAAGGCTGAGTGCTGAAGAATTGATGCTTTTGAAGTGTGGTGTTGGAGAAGACTCTTGAGAGTCCCTTGGACTGCAAGGAGATCCAACCAGTCCATTCTGAAGGAGATCAGCCCTGGGATTTCTTTGGAGGGAATGATGCTGAAGCTGAAGCTCCAGTACTTTGGCCACCTGATGCGAAGAGTTGGCTCATTGGAAAAGACTCTGATGCTGGGAGGGATTGGGGGCAGGAGGAGAAGGGGACGACAGAGGATGAGATGGCTGGATGACATCACGGACTCGATGGACTTGAGTCTGAGTGAACTCCGGAAGATGGTGATAGACAGGGAGGCCTGGCGTGCTGCGATTCATGGGGTGGCAAAGAGTCGGACACGACTGAGCGACTGACTTGAATTGAACTGAAAGGAACTGTACACCCAACAGTCGGGGCTCAGAGCTTGGAGTGCTAACTCCTCTGGGCCTGCCAGTGTAATACACTTGAGTTCTCCAACTCTCTGAGTGTCACTTGGTTTCTTTACAGCCAGTTTCTGCAACATTTTTTATATAGTTCTTCTGTGTATTCTTTCCACCTCCTCTTAATATCTTCTGCTTCTGTGAGGTCCATACTGTTTCTGTCTTTTATTGTGCCCATCTTTGCATAAAATGTTACCTTGGTATCTCTAATTTTCCTAAAGAGATCCTTAGTCTTTCCCATTCTATTGATATGCATTTCCATATTCATGTAGAATTTCAACCTTGTTGACCCACCCAAATATATCCCTAGGGTGTCTATATCAGCTCTGTTGGGTTCTACATTTCTACCTATTTCTATGCCCAAATCAGGCATGTTTCCCCCATCTTTCCATGTTACCACATTATGATGACACAGGAATGGTTAGGTCTCCTGGTTACCTGAGGGCTGGACAGGCCCTTCTTGGTGATAGTCCACTGGTTTCTTCCAAGTGTGTTTAGCTGTATGGTTCTTCTCCTATCCAAATCTTGCAAACAACTAAGTATTTCTGTTCTATGATCTTCTCTAGATACATGTTGGTGTCAAAACAACTGTTTTGACATTTTCCTGATTTTCCATTGTTCTGAGCCTGTTTTCCTCAGTACATAAGTACTCCTGAACCTGAACATCCTGATCTTCTTTAGATCTTTATTCAAAGATTGCTTTCTAGTGAGTTTTTCCCTGTCTCTAGCATTTGAAATGGAAATTCCTCCCAGCCACTCCCAAGCTCCTCCCTTTTTATTTTTTCTCTCCATAGCACTAACAGCAGCAACCATTCTCTATGTTGTACTTACCGGTTTATAGTCTGTCTCTCTTCTTCTAGGATGTAAACTCCATGAAGGTAGGGGGTGTTTGCTGCTTCTGCTTACTGTTATATTGTCAGCACCCAGAACAATGCCCGACACATAGCACATACTCAGCAGATGTGTATTGTGTGAATGAGTGAATCACCTTTTCTTCTCTGTTTATTTCTATTTGTCTGTGGGTCTTCCCAGATGGCTCACTGGTAAAGAAGCCACGTTATCGCAGGAGACACGGCTTCGATCCCTGAATCAGGAAGGTTCCCTAGAGTAGGAAACGTACAACCCATGCCAGTACTCTTGCCTGGAAAATCCCATGGACAGAGGAGCCTTGTAGGCTGCAGTCCATGGGGTCGCAAAGAGTCAGGCATGACTTAGCAACTGAGCATTTGTCGCTATCTGGTTCTGTCTGCATCTGTCTATCTCAGTTTATCTGTTCACCCACCCATGGATGCATCCATCCACCCATCTATGCATCCATCAGCCCATCCATCCTTTGAGTCTGCTTGATTAACACATGAGAATGGCTGAAATTATATTCAAAAGAACTGATGAGTAGGAGCAGATCAATTAATATCAGAGGTTCTGAGGCTTTCCAGGCTCCTTGTTCTTGCTGAGCATCTATCTTTGAGGCGAGGAAAGTCTGTGGAGAACTTAAAGGCAATCCTTCAGCTAAACAGAGCCCAGGTCCTGCTAGATCTGAGAGGTATCATTAGGGAGCAAAAACTCTTTCATGCCTGAAACTTTCAAAAATGAAAACTGCAAACATTAGAGAGTTTTTCCTTTTAATCTGAGAAGCTTTGGAGCTGGGGGACTGGGAGGGCCATTGCAGGAGAGGAGAACGGTTCCATCTTTAGGTTATCCTTGAGGAGATTTGTGAATTGTTCTCTGCCCCTCTGTATTTCCGTTTTTAAACGTTTGCTGAGGGATTCTTTGGTTGTCATAGAGAAAGGCAAAGGTGAGGGGAAAAATACATTCAGGTCAGTTTGCCAAGGGCAGTGCTGGTTTAATGTGAGGAAAGGGGAGGGACATTCACTCTGTCTCCCTGTCACTGGTAGCTGTGATCTGCCTTATGGGGCTGAGGTGGGAGCCTACAGGGGATTCCTTTTCCCTGCGGTTGCAGCCCTGAAGGAAGAGTCACAGCACAATGCCCATGGCTGTATCTGGTCAAACCATCGTTTTGTTTGACTTATATACTATATATATATATATATATATATATATATATTTTGACTGCACCGTGTGACCTCTTAGTTGCAGCATGCTGACTCACACACTGTTGATTTGATTTGATTTTTTTCTTTTGGGCTTCCCTGATAGCTCAATTGGTAAAGAATCTGCCTGCAATGCAGGAGACCCCCGGTTGATTGCTGGGTTGGGAGGAAGATCCCCTGGAGAAGGGAAAGGCTAACCACTCCAGTATTCTGGCCTGGAGAATTCCAGGGACTGTATAGTCCATTGGGTCGCAAAGAGTCACGACCGAGCAACTTTCACTTTCACAGGCTCGGGACATGTCGATATTGGTCCACACACAGCTCCAGTAGGGGCTCCTCAGGTGGCGCCAGTGGTAAAGAACCTGCCTGCCAGTGCAGGAGACGTAAGAGATGTGGGGCTGATTCCTGGGTCGGGAAGATCCCCTGGAGAAGGGCACTGGAATCCACTCTGGTATTCTTGCCTGCAGAATCCCATGGATGGAGGAGCCTGGTGGTCCACAGTCCCTCGGGTCGCAAAGAGTCGGACATGACTGAGCGACTGAGCATGCGTGCATGGCTGCTGTACAAGGAGGAGTTCGCGTCATCTTTAGCAGGGTGTCACCTGAGGCTGTCATCTTGAGAAGGATGTGCTTTGGGGCTTGACCCTTGATGGGCATCAGGGTACTTGGAGTTTTGGATTGTTTCCTATTGTCAGTAAGGCTCTTTGGCTCACAAGGGGCACTGGATCCATGCTTCCCTTTTAGGCTTGGAATTTCCATACATCGTGACCAGCCCCAGTCAGCCTCCTGAGCTTTGAGTCTTAAGTGGGCTTCCCTGGGCAGAAACAGTGCACGTATGTTGCTGAATTTTGCCAGAGGAGGGAGAATGTGCAGTGTGATCCCAGGGCTTGGGAATGTAATGAAACAATGAAAAAATAATGAAATACAGCTGAGAGTACAGTCGCCTCTCCCTCCTAGGTGCTAGTCTTCCAGTGCCTCACTGAACACACATCTCTTATTTTGTTTATTTGTCTGCAGGCTCATTCCTCTTATCCCTGTTAGGGGAAGCACACTGACTGAGCCCGCCCACCCTGGCCAGGCCCTTTAGTAACCATTCACATGAGCTGTTTTATGACACAAGATCCTGGTAAGGAATACGGAACTAATAAGCCACCACCAACCGGAAGAGTTCAGGAAAGGTCTAAAGGAGACACCGAGTGTCCGTCCACTTCCCAGAATCCCTCTCGCTAGCATCCATCTTGGCTGGGCGATGCGTGCACCACCAGGAAAGACTGAATTAGAATGATTGGCCAAAGACCACCCGGAAACTAATCCCATCACCATAAAATCCGAGACCGCGAGCCATGCGGCAGAGCAGTTCTCCTGGGTTCCTTTACCCTGCTGCTCTCCACCCGGGTCCCCTTTCCCAGTGAAATCTCTTGCTTTGTCAGCACATGCGTCTCCTCGGACAATTCATTTCTGAGTGTTAGACAACAGCCCAGTTTCAGGCCCTGGAAGGGGTCCCCCTTCCTGTAACATCCCCACATCTAAACTTGCATTAATTTATACTTACTACCCTTAAGAGGCCATGGTTTTGTGCTTATGTATATTTTGTTTATATTCTTGAAGCATTTGTGTTTTTGTGTATTTATGTTTTTTTTTCTGGCTTTATTGAGATATAATTATGATATAACGTGCACGTTTTTTATCAAGTTTTCTTTTTTAAAGATTTATTTATTTATTTGGCTGTGCTGGGTCTTTGTTGCTGCATGCAGGCTTTCTCTAATTGCAGAGAGAGGGGGCTACTCTGCATGGTGGTGTGCAGGCTTCTCATCGTGGTGGCTTCTCTTGTTGCAGAGCCTAGGCTTTAGGCATGGGCTTCAGTAGTTGCAGTACACAGGCTTAGTAGTTGCGGCTTGTGGGCTTAGTTGCCCCACAGCATGTAGGATCTTCCCGGACCTGGGATCAAACTGGAGTCCCTTGCATCGCAAGGTGGAGTCTTAACCACTGGACCACCAGGGAAGCCCACCAGAAAGCTGTGTAAATTTAAGGTGTTCAGCACATTCATTTGACACCCTTACATGCTCCAAAAGGATTCCTACTATAGCATTAGCCAGCACCTCCATCATTTCACATAATCACTGTTTCATTTTTGTTGTGAGAACATTTATGATCTACTCTTTTAGCAACTTTCAAGTATAGAATACAGTATTATTACCTATAATCACTGTGCTATACATTAAATGCCAGAACTTATTGGTTTCATTTCTGAGATAGCTTTATATTAATTGTGGAACAGAACTCTGAATCAATATCTTACTTATTTTATATTATACAGTACAATTCCCTCCCCCTCTCTATTTTTGGTGTGTATAGTTCCATGAATCTGAACACACGTATCTATACGTGTGTTCAGATTCATGGAAATACTGCCACCACAATTGGGATTTATTTCTTTACAGTCACACCGTGACTATACCCATAACCCTTGGCAACCACTGATGTGTCTCCATCACTAATTTTGTCTTTTCCAGAAAGTCATACATATAGGATCATACAGTATGTAACATATTAAGACTGGCTTCTTCTGCTTACAGTAATGCCTTTGAGATTCATCCAGGTTGTTGCCTGTGTCAATGACTTATTTCTTTTCATTGCTGAGCAGTATTCCGTGGCATGGAAGCTCCTTTATCCATTCACTCACTGAAGGACATTTGGATTGCCTCCAGTTTTTGGTGACTGTAAGTGGAGCTGCTATAAACATTTGTGCATCTGTGTATAGGTTTTTGTGTGAACCTAAGTTTTCATTTCTTTAGCATACTCAGGAGAGATGTCACTGGGCCATACTGCAAGTGTATATTTAATTTCATAAGAAACTCCACAGTGTTCCACAGAGCGGCTGTGCCATTTTGTATTCCCCTCAGCAATATATGAACATTCCTGCTGCTGCTGCTGCTAAGTCGCTTCAGTCGTGTCCGACTCTGCAACCTTATAGACAGCAGCCCACCAGGCTCCCCTGCCCCTGGGATTCTCCAGGCAAGAACACTGCAGTGGGTTGCCATTTCCTTCTCCAGTGCATGAAAGTGAAAAGTCAAAGTGAAGTAGCTCAGTCATGTCTGACTCTTAGAGACCCCATGGACTGCAGCCTACCAGGCTCCTCTGTCCATGGGATTTTCCAGGCAAGAGTACTGGAGTGGGGTGCCATTGCCTTCTCCAATGAACATTCTTAATTGCTGTAATGTTTGCCAGTACTTAGTATTGTCTGTGGATCTATCTTTTGAAAGTGCCCCCTCCAGGTTTATTTTTAGTTAAGGTGTAATTAGCGTAAATAGCACAAATCTTACATGCCTAGCTTGACTTTTATTCCACATGTATAGATGCCCATGTAATCATCACCTAGATTTAGATATAGAACATTTCTAACACTGCAGGTCTCCCCTGTGAACTCTTAAAGTCTGTTCTCCTCAGGGGGAAATGCTGTAATGACCTCTAATGATATTGATTAGTCTTGCCTAATTTTGAACTTCATTAAAGGAATCATACACTATATATTCTTTTGTGTCTGACTTCTTTTCTAAACCTTATGTCTATGAGATTCATCCATGTTTCATGTAATTGTAGTTGGTCCATTTTCATTGCTGTATAGTATTCTATCATGAAATGAAAATGAAGTCACTCAGTCGTGTCCACTCTTTGCGACCCCATGGACTGTAGCCTATCAGGCTCCTCTGTCCTTGGGATTTTCCAGGCAAGAGTACTGGAGTGGGTTGCCATTTCCTTTTCCAGGGTATCTTACTGACCCAGGGATCAAACCTGGGTATCCTGCATTGTAGTACTCTTTACCATCTGAGCCACCAGGGAAGCCCTACCACAAGGCTACCTTTATTATTAACAACTGCTAAGCTGCTAAGTCACTTCAGTCGTGTCCAACTCTGTGCAACCCCACAGATGGCAGCCCACCAGGCTCCGCCGTCCCTGGGATTCTCCAGGCAAGAACACTGGAGTGGGTTGCCATTGCCTTCTCCAATACGTGAAAGTGAAAAGTGAAAGTGAAGTCGCTCAGTAAGTGTCCGACTCTTCCTGACCCCATGGACTACAGCCTACCAGGCTCCTCCATCCATGGGATTTTCCAGGCAAGAGTACTGGAGTGGGGTGCCATTGCCTTCTCCAATGAACATTCTTAATTGCTGTAATGTTTGCCAGTACTTAGTATTGTCTGTGGATCTATCTTTTGAAAGTGCCCCCTCCAGGTTTATTTTTAGTTAAGGTGTAATTAGCGTAAATAGCACAAATCTTACATGCCTAGCTTGACTTTTATTCCACATGTATAGATGCCCATGTAATCATCACCTAGATTTAGATATAGAACATTTCTAACACTGCAGGTCTCCCCTGTGAACTCTTAAAGTCTGTTCTCCTCAGGGGGAAATGCTGTAATGACCTCTAATGATATTGATTAGTCTTGCCTAATTTTGAACTTCATTAAAGGAATCATACACTATATATTCTTTTGTGTCTGACTTCTTTTCTAAACCTTATGTCTATGAGATTCATCCATGTTTCATGTAATTGTAGTTGGTCCATTTTCATTGCTGTATAGTATTCTATCATGAAATGAAAATGAAGTCACTCAGTCGTGTCCACTCTTTGCGACCCCATGGACTGTAGCCTATCAGGCTCCTCTGTCCTTGGGATTTTCCAGGCAAGAGTACTGGAGTGGGTTGCCATTGCCTTCTCCATTATTAACAACTGGTTGTTTTCAGTTTGGGACTATTGTGAATTAAACTTCTCTGCACATAATTGTACGTGTCTTTGGTGGACTCAAGCACTCATTTCTCCTGGGAATACTACCAGGAGTAGGATTGCTGTGTCACAGTGTTTATATGTGGTTTTAGTAAATACTGCCAAACAATTTCACTGTATCAATGTACTCTCTTATTGTGTACACTTAAAAAGTTGATGTCCGTGAAATTCTACTAATGACTTCATGATTTTTTAAAAAATTTCTTCTCCTCCCTTTCCTTATAGTTGTAAGGTTTATCTCTACGGCTATTTTTACATCCAAAGTATCACTTCCAGTACCCCATGGTGTTTTCTCATCTACTTTAACTTGTCTGCCTCTCTAATGATGGACACCCTTTTGACCTCCAGCTTCCCAAAACACCAGTTAACACTGCAATGATCATCTTCATATCTGTCCTTCTAAGGGTGTGTATATGTGTGTTCAGTTGCCCAGTTGTATCTGACTCTTTGTGACTCCATGCACTGTAGCCCGCCAGGCTCCTCCGTCCATGGGATTTCCTAGGTAAGAATACTGGAGTGGGTAGCCATTTCCTACTCCAGGGGATCTTTCTGCCCATGGATCAGACCAACATCCCCTGTGTCTCCTGCACCGGCAGGCAGATTCTTTATACTGTGCCACCTGGGAAGTCCTCTTGGGCTTTGCAGGAATTTTTTAATAGAACTGCTGGTCTGTGTTGAGTCTGTGAATTTTAGTTTGACTAAAAATAACAGATTGCTTGGGTCACATCAGAGTCCAATCCCACCAGTGACAAGGGTTCCTGTATTCTCACATTCCTCCCAATATGTGTCCATTTGAACTGTCAGTGTACGAGGTATGAAGTATCATGTTAGTATTTTAATTTCTATTTCTCTGAATAAAAATTTCTTTTAGAATCTTCTTTTATTTGTTTACGTTTATGTGGACAAAGTGGGTTTTCTTGAAGCAGGGTTTCTCAATCACTATTGACTTTTGGGGTAGGAGAATTTGTTGTAAGGGTTAGAGTGGGTTGTCTGTGCATTGTAGAATGTTGAACACCATCCCAGGCCTCTATCTACGAGATGCCAGTGGCATCCTGTCCCTAACTGTGATCATCTAAAATGCCCCTTGTTGTTGTTTAGTTGCTATGTCCGACTCTTTATGACCCTGTGGACTATAGCCCACCATAGGGCTCCTCTGTCCATGGGATTTCCCGGGCAAGAATATTGGAGTGGGTTGCAATTTCCGTTTTGAGGGGATCTTCCTGACCCAAGGATTGAGCCCTCCTCTCCTGCCATGGAGGGTGGATTCTTCACCACTGAGCCACCAGGGAAGCCTCCACTGCCCAATGTCCTTTGAGGGGCAAGACTGCCCTTAGTTGAGAATCAGTGCCATAAAGGGACAAGGGTGGAGCAGGCACTAATTAAAGGTTAAATAGCCAATGGTACAGACTTAAGGATGGTAGAGTTAGAGAAGGATAGGAATTTTGGTTACTAAGAGTAGAAGTGTTACATTTTCAGAACTAACTAGCTCCAGGCGGCACCCAGATCTGGAGTTGCAGTCTCCAACATTTTGCTTGGTACAGACTTAAGGATGGTAGAGTTAGAGAAGGATAGGAATTTTGGTTACTAGGCGTAGAAGTGTTACATTTTCAGACCTAACTAGCTCCAGGCGGCACCCAGATCTGGAGTTGCAGTCTCCAACATTTTGCTTATCTTCCCATTACCCACAGATTTTTGTCATAGAGCTTCTCAGCTTGAGAGCCAGGTAAACCTGGTTTACAGTGACACTCAGGGGGATGACAGGGGATTGAGAAGGCCAGGTTGGTGGGAGAGACCCAGGGTGGCTAACCAGAGGGAGATTCCGATTGCAGTTGAGGATAAATGAAAAGGCTGTGGCTGGAGAGGCAGTGCCCTTCCTTGGAGTTGAGAGGGACCGTGGAACCTGAAGCTGGGCAGATTGGCACAGGAGCCTGAGATAGGGCCAGGAAAGTGGTTCTGCGTGTCTTAAGAGTACCGGAGGCTTGCTTTTGATAGTGTCAGACACACCACTGGTCTTCTTTTCTCTTCCCTGAACTCTTCAAGGTTCCTTCTGCCTCGGCGCCTCCACGTGTGACGTTCCTTCTGCGTCAGATGTTCTTTGTTTCGTACTTCAGGTAGCTGCCTCCTTCTCATCACTTAGGACTTGGCTCAGATATCACTATGAACCACCCTGTTGTTTATTACCATCTTCCCAACTCCGAGAACAGCGTTGAACAGATTAAAATTTTACTGTTTATCATTTTATAGATGAGAAAAAATTTCAAAGAGCTTAAAAACCTTTCTTAAGGTCACACAGCTATTAAGTGGAAAATCTGGGATTTGAATTGAGAGTTGTCTCAAGGCCATGGTCTTATTATCATACCACACCTGACCTCCATCTGTGAAATGGGATGATAATTCTTCTTCAAATGAGCAAATATTCAGCTAAAAGACTGGCAATGCCCTAGATGCCCTAGATGCTGGGGTACAGTGGGGAAGAAGAAGGCA
The DNA here is from genome assembly GCA_006410935.1 of Redunca redunca. Lineage (NCBI taxonomy): Eukaryota > Metazoa > Chordata > Mammalia > Artiodactyla > Bovidae > Redunca > Redunca redunca. The sequence continues at coordinate 397,135 of SJYQ01000998.1, forward strand.
AGGGCTCCGGTGATACTGAATCCACCGTCTCCTGGTCCTGACCGACCCACAGGAAGACAACTTCTGTAGAGGGTGAAGGGTGCTGTGATAGGAGATGCACCTGTGAGCAGGACTTGGCCAGGCTCTGAGAGCAGGGGATGACGGAGAGGACTATTCTAGGAGGAGGGGTGCTGCATGTGAGAAGCACCTGGTGACCTCGAGGAGCTGAAAGAACAAGTTCTAGGTCCCTGGAGAGGAAAGGAACTATTGGGGCTGGTCGAAGGGAGGGGTCCAGGAGATAGGAATTACAGGGACAGTGATTTTGAACTTTATCCTAAGGGCACTAATCTACATCAGTGACTCGGGTGGATGTTGGTGACATCTGGGTTTAGGGTTTTTCTAGGTAGATCTTATTTGACTTGTTAACCCAGCACAGGCTTTGGAGTCTTTTAGCCCAGTGCTCACACTGGGCTAGCCACAGGAGTGGAATTAATTAACTAGTCACTCAATCAAATAACTAACCAATTAATTAATTAATCAGTTAGGTATTGAGTGTGTAATATACACCAGACACCATTCCAGGCGATTGAGGAGGCAGCATGGAATGAGAAAACAACCCTCGTGCCTTCCTAAATCGTGAATACTACTTTGGGGAAGAGAGTAAGTGATTAAGTAAAATGTGCAGTATGGCAGGCGTTTCGTGCTATGGTTAAGGATAAAGAGGGCAGGGGATAGCACGTGACAGGGAGGAAGGGGCTTACAGAATTAAATAAGATGACAGAAAAGTTCTCACTGAGAAGCTAACATTTGAACATAGTCCAAAGAGAAATTGGGTGGTGAGCAGGTGGTACACCTGACTTTGAAGCATTCTTCACATGTCTGAGAGCACCAGGAGGCCTGTTGGGCTGCGGTGTTGTGAGTCTTAGGAGATGAGGTCAGACAGAAAGAGGCTAAGCCCACCATCTCTGCAACTGGAAGGTGAGCATCCTCCAACCCTCTGGAAATTGTCACAAGGTTTTGAGGCCTTCCACTGTCAGCTGGAGCCATTGGTACTGACTGGCTGGTGTTAATTACATGTCTTCAGCTCACGTGCCCAGGCAGGGTGGCTTAACTTAGATTAAGTCTGATTTAATACAAGGTTCATGTCCCATGTGCTTAAGGATATGGCTTGGTTTAACTGTTGAATCTATAAATTGACCTTTCGGTTGGGGGTTTTCTTTTATCTTTCAATTAAATCTAAAGATGCTAACTCTGTTTGCAGAGGGATAGATACCATTGCACTTCAAGAACTTTTTCATCTGTACCAACAGCCTAGAGGGCGTTCGGTTGGCTTGGGCTAGTGTTAGAGGAAGCCCTGACTGTTTTGGGGTGGCCATCTCCCTTGCAATATGCACTGTATACCTAGAGGGGAACAAAAGAATCCCAAGCAAGAATTTTCAAAGAGGGAAAGCAGTAACATGAAGTTAGTGTTCCTGACATGAATATTCATTGTTTTGTTGTTGTTTGGTTTTAAAAAATGAATCGGAGGTTGGCCATTCAGTCATTCAAAGGATATTTATGGAACATGCCGGACACTCTTCTGGGTATTGACACAACAGTGAACAAAGGAGAAAAGATCTTGACTTTATAGGATTTACATTCTAGTGGGCTGGTGGGAAGGGAAAGATAATTAAACAAAGTTTTAAAGGGGATGTGTATACACGCACACACACACACACACACACACACATAGCTGATTCACTCTGCTGTATGGCAGAAGCGGACACAACCCTAAGGCAACTAAACTCCAATAAAAATTTTTTAAAAATTAAAAAAAGTATATGTTAAGTGGTGGTAAATGCTATGAAAAAAAATAAAGAAGGACATGTTGGGAGTAGTAGTGTGTGTGTGCTAATTTGCTTCAGTTGTGTCCGACCCTGTGACTCTATGGATGGTGGTAGCCTGCCAGGCTCCTCTGTCCATGGGATTCTCCAGACAAGAATATTGGAGTAGTAGGGTTCCAGTTTAAAACTTTTGGTATAAAGGAAATTATTGGGAAAGTTGGTGAAATAGGAATATAGTTTGTGGATCAGATAATAGTTTAAGTCAACTTAAATTTCCTGAATTTATATAGTAGTTATCTAAGAAAATGACCTTGGTTTTAGGAAGTACTCACTGAAGTGTTTAGGGGTAAAGGAATATCATGACCTCAAATCACTCTCAAATTGTTCAGAAAAAAATGCATATAGGTATACACAGAGAGAAGATGATACAGCTAGTATGGCAAAATGTTGACTCTTGGGAAACTGGATGAAAGGGTATGTAAGAAGAGTTCTTTACACAAATCTTGCAGTGTGTAATTGTTAGTGTGAAATTATTTCCAAATCTAAAAAATTTACAGAACTAAGCAATCCAAGTGGTTGGGGCCATCATAATTTCCCATGTTCATCTACCACTTTGCTTCTTTGAAAAAAGATTGGTTATGCTGGGTGTTTGTTGGGGTGCGTGGGCTCTTTCCTGGTGCTGCTGGGGGGCTTCTCTCCAGTTGTGGTGCAAGAGCTTCTCTTGTTGTGGAGCACGGGTTCTTGAGCTCCTGGGCTTTTGTGGTCCGTGGGCTTAGTTGCCCAGTGGCATGTGGGATCCTACTTCCCCTACCGGGGTTTGACCCCATGTCCCCTGCATTGGAAGGTGGATTCTTAACCACTGGACCACCAGGGAAACCCCCTGATCCTCCTTTTTCTATATATAGATTTACTAACTTCTGTGAAACCCTCTTTTCTTCTCCAAACATGCCATTTCAGAATTTCCTGCCTTTATTTCCTCCCCCACCCCGGGAAAACTCCTATTCATTCTTTAAAACCCTCATCTGTGAAAACCTCTTTCTGCCTTCTTCTATGCTCTCCAGAGAGAATGCATAACCCTTTCCTCTGTATCTTGTTTTTCCTGATGTTTTTGTTTTGCTAAGTTGTGTTCAACTCTTTTGTGACCCCATGAACTGTAGCCTGCCAGGCTCCTCTGTTCATAGGATTCCCCAGGCAAGAATACTGGCGTGGGTTGCCATTTCCTTCTGACCCAGGGATTGAACCCGTGTCTCCTGCTTGTCAGGCAGATTCTTTACCACTGAGCCACCAGGTAAGCCCCTTTCCTTATATTACTGCATGGGAAATATTACACATTACTCTTTTTTATTTTGGTGTACATTGTCTGTCCTTTCCTTCTGACCATGAGTGCCATAGATCCTATAAGACCTGGGTCCCCTTCATCTTTCTGTCCTGCCCAGGGTGGAAGCTCAGTAGAACATCACTGAAATGAATTAAAGGTCTTATTGGAGAACAGGAGCTTGGGGAGAGGATGACAAAGTGAAAGATGGGATTCTGAAGGACCAGCCTGGCAGTTGGCTCTGTCAGCAGAAATACCTTTCTATGGCGATAATGACTCGTCTGCTGTCAAGGCAATGTCTGCAGAGGTTTGCATCCCAGAGCTGGCTGACAGTGATTGGATGCAGGGCAAGGGCAGGAAGCTGATGGGGGTGAGATAATAGATAAAATTATAACTTACGTTGGTTTAAAAATAAATGATAGTGAGATCCTGGTCAGTTAGCCTTTTTCATTAAATGATCACGACTTCTTTTGACCAAGATCCTTGTCAAGTTTTCTCACCATGCTGAACTCAACATCACGGGGGCTCAAGGCTGAACTCCTGCTCAGCGGTCATTAGTCCAAACCTCATGGAAGGCTCATGCCCCTCATTACTTTGATGCCCCTGGTTTTAAGCTCAGGAGGCCTGAGACCTGCAACGTTAACCTTCCGAGTGGAATGTGAACTATGAAACTGCTAACAGACCTACTTCTGTCTCACTGGGTGCCCTGGGAACAGATATTCTTGGCTGGACATAACACAATTTTCAGTCAATGTAGCTATCAATGTAGTTCATGTAAAGCGTTTTCCCTGGATGTCCCTGGTGGCTCAGTGGGTAAAGCATCTGTCTACAAGGCAGGAGACCTGGGTTCGATCCCTAGGTCAGGAAGATCCCCTGGAGAAGGAAATGGCAACCCACTCCAGTCCTATTGCCTGGAAAATCCCATGGACAGAGGAGCCTGATAGGTTACAGTCCATGGGGTCGCAAAGAGTCGGACACAACTGAGTGACTTCACTTTCACTTTCAAAGCGTTTTCCTAAAGTTTGGAGACTCAGGCACAAATTGATTGGGGCGGAGTTAAGTCATGTGGGGTCTGTAGGAATCTGCTGATAAGGAGCAAAAGAAAACGTTGTGGAGTGGAATAGCTGGTGAGTAGAAGAAAAGACGGGGTCCTGGAGACAAATGTTAATAGATCTGGGCTTGAGTCACAGCCCAGTCACTCACCAGTTATGAGACCTCAAGCAAGTCATTTGGTCCTTTCTGAGCCTCAGTGTCCACGTCTGTGAAATGGGGGTAGTCATCATACCTACCCCCAAGGTCTTTGTGAGGATTAAGTGTGTTAGCACATGTAAAGTGCTTAGTGTAGTGTCTGACACATAGTAAATACTCATACCTTTAGTTAATAATAATATAATGAAAAATGAAAAGAATATATTTCATTTTCTCACAGGCCTCTTCTACTATTCTGTGAGCACTTCAGAGCAGGGGCTATGTCTGATTTATCAGCGAGAACCTGCACCCTGTTCAAGGGCCGATGTGGAGAAGGTGCCTGGTGAATGCATTTCTTGAACTGAGTTAGACTCACCATCCTTGTAGCCCAGATTTTGTCTCCAGGTAGGGTGCTGAGTCTGTTTTGTTCACCCTGTATTCTGAGCACCCAGCATGGCAGCTGGCACATAGTAGGCACTTAAATACTTGTTGACTGGTAGAGGAATGAATGAAAGGGCAGTAAACATGGTTTCTGGATGTGTCCTCAGAAATACTACACACGTGCTTCAGAGACCAGGCAAGGCTGCTGGCCACTCTGGTGGATATTTCAGCACTTTTGTATAAATATGGAACATTGTGTTAAACATGATTTACTTATATGCACACAATAAATATTGTGGAAGATTGTGTACCAAACTGTCACCAGGGGTTTTCCAGGAGGTAGGGGCTCTCATTTTTACTGCACATTTTTCTATTGCTTGATAAGTTTGAGAATAAGTTACATTACTTTGGTAGCTAAAACATCAATAAGATAAAGAAATAAAATACTGAATTGCACAGATAACTGAAGAAGGAGAAGTTGAAGATGAGGAATAAGAAAACTGAAAAGAATGAGCGGGTTTTTTTTTTTTTTTTTTTGAAAGAAAGATGTCAGGCACAGGTATGATTACCTTCGCCAAGCATTTTGTGGCTCCCAAAACACAGACGTTAACTTACTGCCCTGAAGGGTATACTGTCCTTTCTCGGTACATTTTTTAACGTCTAGGCCCTATGGAAAAGGAGTGAACTGGGCACATTTTTACATGGTGCTGAATCCACCCGGGGCTCCAGGGTTTGTTGTGTGTCTTAGGCTGGCCAATCAGGACTTTGTTTTCTCTTGACTCCAGTGATTGGTTCAGAGATGAGCATGTGACCCAACTGGTGTGAATTAGATGTGCTTGCATCCATCAGGGGAACAGGCGGAGGCTCTTTTCTTCTAGAACTGCCAGTAGTAACAGTGAGGTGAGCCTAGGCTTTCAGGGGCCACTACTTGGGTCTGATTCTGAAGCCTCACAGTGGAGAGCTGTGCCAAGAGGAAAAGGGAGGCTTTCTGCAGGTGAGCCCCAGAAGCAGGCTATTCCTGAATAAATCCTTCAATTCTGTAAGCCAATAATCTCCTCTTTTGCTTAATCCAGTTTGAGTTGGATTTCCTGTCAGTTACATCAAAAAGTCCTAACCAATACACTTAAAAAAAAACCAAAAAAACCCATAAAACAACCTCTGAATGATGCTTTAAAACTCAGTTTTGAAAGGCCCTTGTTTATGTTTTTTTTTTTTTTGGCACAATATTCTAAGGTTTATGCCTTTTTACCCATTTCCTTGACATTTCTGCCATTTTTTGTTATTTGTTTCTTGTTCATAAATCCTTTCCTATATGTATTGTAGGGTTTTAAAAACCTAATCAGATCCCTAGCCTGGACTCATGATTTTCTTTTACTAAATTTTTCTTTAATGGTAAAAGTATTCCATTTACCACACATCTAAATTTAGAAATACAGAAAAATAGGAGAAAAAAATCAGGTGGTCTACGACACAAACATAACCAGCTAACATTTCCCCAAACTTCTTTCCCAATTTTTCTTGTCCTTGCATAGACTCTTGGATGATACTCGGTTAACAGTTTGGTATATTGCTCTATGTTGCTTTTGCAAAGTTAATAAATGCATATGACATACAATTTCAAAAACACCACACATCCTTCTGGAACGTGCATCTTTCACTTCATGGTTAATCTTGGAAAGGGCTCTGTATCAGTACAAAGAGAGGTGTCTCATTGTTCAATTATGTGGGTGCACCAGAGATAATTTAAGCAAACCCTGACTTTCAGGCATTTTGTTTCCAGGTTTTGTCCCATAAGAAACCACTGCTGCACATTTTCGTGCATAAAGCCTTAGTGACACGTGCATGAAGCCAAAGGATGCACTAAATGTAAAGAAAGAACACGGTGGGATGGTAGGGATGCTTTTTAAGGCCACTGGCGCCATTGTGAAATTACCCTTGCAGAAGGCTACTGCATTTGCTGCTCTATCCAGTTGCAAAGAAAGGGCTATGTGTACATATTTTTATGTTTGTTTGGCGCTTAGACCCCGGGCTGGCACATAGTAAGAGTTTAATATGTTTTAGATATGATCGCTGCTGCTACTATTTTTTCCCTTTTACTTTTGTCACTCTTCTAACTCATTTGTATCATTTGAGAATATACCGTCAGTATTTTAGTTGTGCAAACCTCTTTCTCAAATCTGTGAACTGTGGTCTTGCAAACATAATCTTTTCTCTCAACTTTAGGAAACATTTCTCATCTCAGTAACTAATATGGGCCATGATTCTAAAAAGACAAAGAAACAATAATGCCTCTGGTGAATAGGTTAAAACCTAAAATATGACTCTCTGCCAGATTTCTTGCTGCTTCCCATATTTAGGGCTCAGCCCAAATCCCTAGTACAGAGACTGGCACATGGTATTTACTTCATTTTAGAATGAATGGATGATTGATTGATGGTTTGCCTCTTTGGTTAATGTCTCTAGTAGTCAACTGTAAGCTCAGTGAAGAATGTGGGCATCTTTTCTTCTTATCGCTTTCTTACCAAAACAGGAAGTGGATATATGTTAAATGGCGGCGCTAGTGGTAAAGATCCCGCCTGCCAAGGCAGGAGACGTAAGAGTCTCTGGTTCAGTCCCTGAGTTGGGAAGATTTCCTAGAGGAGGGCATGGCAACCCATTCCACTATTCTTGCCTGGAGAATCCCATGGACAGAGGAGCCTGGTGGGCTGTGGTCCATAGGGTCGCAAAGAGTCAGACATGACTGAAGCGGCTTAGCACGCACGTATGCTAGAATTTCTAGTCCAGTGACTGTAAGTGGTCCCTGGGAAGCTGCTAACAGCTTTAAAGATTCACTGGTATGATTCACTGGTATGGTGCTGAAGACACAGCCAAGTTTTGGAGTGTCTTAATTATGTGTGTGTGTGCTTAGTTGCTCAGTCATATCTGACTCTTTGTGACTCTGTGGACACTGGCCCGCCAGGCTCCTCTGTCCATGGGCCTCTCCAGGCAAGAATACTGGAATGAGTTGGGTGTCCTCCTCCAGAGGATCTTCCCAACCCAGGGACTGAACCCTAGATATGGATCTAAAGTCTGTACTTGGAAAATCTCCCTTGGTCATTCTGATGTCACCATCCTTACAGCAGATCATGGACCAGTGCTTGGGGGACCACTGGCATTTCCTATCCCAGTAGCCCATTGTCATTTTTTATTTCTGAAGTGGTCTCTTGGCTGCTGTGTGGGTGATTTTATCTGCGAGTACACACTATTTCATGCTGAGAAGGCACCCTGGCTCTCCAGCAGCTCCCCCTGGCTTTAATCCTATTAATAAACCTGTTCCCTGGCCTCTAAGGATGTGCCCTTTATACTTCACCCGTTAAGCCTGCGGCAAACAGCTTTTCCCAGCATTCTACCACAATTCAGTTTTATTACAAAGTTCTGCTCTCTTTTGGAGAAATAGACTTGATGCTCATGATTTCAATCACCGGGCTCTTGCTGGCCAAATGGCTCATCTAGTGTTTTTATGGGGCCCTCGAGATTCTACCAGATTGTGGAAGTAGCAGCCAGGAAGGAATTAGCAGTGGGCCACCTTTTAGGGCTTCCCAGGGGGCACAGTGGCAAAGAATCTGCCTGCCAGTGCGGGAGACATGAGAGATGTGGGTTTGATCCCTGGGTTGGGAAGATACCCCGGAGTAGGAAATAGCAACCTGGTCCAGTCCCCTGGAGGAGGGCATGGCAACCTACTCCGGTATTCTTGCCTGGAGAATTCCCATTGACAGAGGATCCTGGTGGGCTATAGTCCATGGGGTCTCAAAGAGTCGGACATGACTGATCAGCTAAGCACAGCACAGCCAGTATTCTTACCTGGAAAACCCCCATTGACAGAGGAACCTGGCAGGCTGCCATCCATGGGATCCCGAAGAGTCAGACACAACTGATTGGCTAAGTTTGCACACACCCCCTTTTATATGCAGGTGCTGTGCTGGGCACAGTAGCAGGAATTTACATCCATAAGAAGGTACTGTTATTCTACTTTTTAGGTGAGGAAACAGACCAGGGAGATGAAGAAAATGACCCAAGGACACAGGTTAGCAAGATGCTGAACGTCAGGATTTAAAACATGGTCTGTAAGATTCTAGGGTCTCAGCTCAGGATGTGCAGGTCCATGGGGCTCTGGGCAGGATGCAGGGACTGGATCTGTTGAGGAGGAGATGGAGAGCCTTGGCCAGGAGAAACTGAAGGGATGAACCCAGAGGGGAGATCTTGTGGTCTGTCAAACTGGGGTTGACAGTTAGAGGGGGTTCCTGAGACTTGGCCATGGGAAGAAGAGAGCACTTGCAGGCACCTGGGCAGCAGGTCTGCAAGCTGCTCGGGATCGTAATTTGCCACCCGCTAAGCTTGCTGTTTAATTTGCTCATTCAACAAACATTTATGGAGTTCCCTCCTGTGTGCCGAAAGTGCTGGGGTGCTAAGAAAACAAGGCAGAAAAGGTCCCTGCTATTTTGGAGTGTATATAACACTATATTAATAATCATTATAATCATAGTAACCAACAGTCATTGAGGACTTAAGAACTAGGCACTGTTTTAATTACTTTATATGTATTAATTCATTCAATCTTAGCAACTACCCTATCCGGCGAGTACTGTTATTACCTCTATTTTACAGCTGGCCTGTGAGAGGCCCTGCTGGGACTAGGACTTGTGTCTATTGGCTTCCAAAGTTCACCGTCTGATCCACTGGACTCTGTTTCCTCCCATTTGGCCACTGGCCATTTTCCTCAACTTCTTTTGGCAGCTTTGATAACTTCCTGTTTCATTTACTGTGTGTTGTGTTCTTAATTGTTCTCACAGGCATTTCTTAAAGAGTCTGCTTTTAAAATGTAAAGCATTTAATTGGCCTCTGTGGTGAGAAGGCAGGCACCGGCATTTTCAGAATGTCATCTGTATGCAAATTACTGAGCAGCCTCCTGGCCCTTCTGCAGTGTGAGATTCAGGGCTGCCTGGAGAGGCACTCCTGGTTTCAGTGCTCACCTTCCCCTGCTCCTGTAACCTGAGACATTTTAGCATCTATTGAGTCTCTCAGTTCAATATGACACCTTTTTCTTTCTTTTCTTCTAAATGTCCAGCCCAGTGGGGGTGGACCAAGACATAGGAAGCAAGAGATCTGCCCTCAAGAAGTCTACAGTCTAGCTGTTGAGATTAGGACCTATCCAGGATGAAACACTGGGATTATCACAGCAATACATAATTAAGTACTAAAGTTTTGCAGTAGAGATTGCCAGATGCTACAGAGCTTCAGAGAAGGAAAATAGTAGCATGGCTTTTGTGAAGGAGGGAAATAAGTTAGGTTTCGAAAGAGTTGAATAGGTGGAAGTAAAAAGAGAGGTTATTCCAGCCAGGAGCCTCACAAGGGGAAAGGGAGAGTGGTGGGAATGGCTTGAGCTCTAAAGAACATGGAGGAGACTAGATCCGCTGGAGTCTTAGGGAAGGTGAAAAGTTTTCAGAACCAGCTGTGAAAGGAAAACAAAAATGGAGGTGGTATGCTAAGAGAGCTTAGATGGGGCCAGGAGTCTGTTGAGGAAGCAGTCTTCTGCATGTCTCAGCCCAGATGGAATCTGACCTTTTGACCACTTATTGTCTGAAAGCAGGCATCCACAACATCTGCCAAAAACTTGAGATACTTATCGGACCCTTGCCTTAAAATAACTCATGACGGCCTATCTACTTATCGGACCTATACCCTAAATAACTCATGACAACCTATCCCTTAAGGACAAATATTTCCTTTCTGTGTCAAGGTCAATTATAACTCCTGCACAGTTCCGTGGCTTTTGCCCTGACTCTTTCCTGAACACTAGTTCAGTTTTACCCAAATCTCAGGTGTCTCCTGAATTGAGTTCTTAAGACCCCCATTAAAGCTCTTTTTTCTTTGCAACCTCAATACTGGTTATTGTTTGATGTAACACTCAACAATAACAAAGCTAATGTGTTTTGTATGTACAACAACAGTTCATGAATCAGGAACTTCCAAATGTACAAGCTGGATTTAAAAAAGGCAGACAAACCAGAGATCAAATTGCCAACATCCATTGGATCATAGAAAAAGCAAGAGAATTCCAGAAAAACATCTACTTCTGCTTCATTGACTACGCTAAAGCCTTCAACTGTGTGGATCACAACAAATTGTGGGAAATTCTTAAAGAGATTGGAATACCAGACCACTCTACCTGCCTCCCAAGAAACCTGTATGCAGGTCAGGAAGCAACAGTTAGAACCGGACATGGAACAACAGACTGGTTCCAAATTGGGGAAGGAGTATGTCAAGGCTGTATATTTATGTCACCCTGCTTATTTAACTTATGCAGAGTATATCATGCAGAATGCCAGGCTGGATGAAGCACAAGCTGGAATCAAGATTGTTTGGAGAAATATCAATAACGTCAGATATGCAGATGACACCACGCTAATGGCAGAAAGTGAAGAGGAACTAAAGAGCCTCTTGATGAAGATGAAAGAGGAGAGTGAAAAACCTGGCTTAAAACTCAGCATTAAAAAAACTAAGATCATGGCATCTGGTCTTATCACTTCATGGCAAATAAATGGGGAAACAATGGAAACATTGACACTTTATTTTCTTGGGTTCCAAATCCCTGTGGACAGTGGCTGTGGCCATGAAATTAAAAGATGTTTGCTCCTTGGAAGAAAAGCTATGACAAACCTAGGCAGTGTATTAAAAAGCAGAGACATCACTTTGCTGACAGAGGTCTGTACAGTCAAAGCTATGGTGTTTCTAGTAGTCATGTACAAATATGAGAGTTGGACCATAATGAAGGCTGAGCACCAAAGAATTGATGCTTTTGAACTGTGGTGCTGGAGAAGACTCTTGAGAGCCTCTTGGACTGCAGGGAGATCAAACCAGTCAATCCTAAAGGATATCAGTTCTGAATATTCACTGGAAGCATTGATGCTGAAACTGAAGTTCCAGTACTTTGGACACCTGATGCCAAGAGCCAACTCATTAGAAGAGACCCTGATTCTGGGAAAGATTGAGAGGATGACAGAGGATGAGATGGTTGGATGGCATCATCGACTCAATGGACATGAGTTTGAGCAAACTCTGGGAGATAGTAAAGAACAGGGAAGCCTGGTGTGTTGCAGTCCATGGGATAGCAAAGAGTCAGACACAACTGAGTGACTGAACTACAATACCAAAATGTACAAAGCACCACTTAAACTCTCCCTTTTGATTTTCAAAAGAACAGGTGACATACATACTACCTTCATTGTTCTTAGCGGAAACTGAGGCTCAGAAGGCTGATGTAATTTGCCTACACAAGCAGTGTAAGTGGCTGAGCTTGGATTGAACCCAGGCAGTCCAGTCTCAACCTCCAAGCTCTGGGCACCTATGTTATATTCCGAATACTGCTAATCTTTCTTCCCTCAAAGGGTCATAGGGATTAAGTTACCTTTTCTTGATTGGAGACAACAGAAGCCACTGGAGTTATTTTAAGCAGAAAGGAATTTATTAAAGGCAATGAAGGTGCACATAGATTCTATCAAAGGGCTGGAGGTTGGGCTTGGCAGGAACTCCAGGGCAAGGCTGGTCTGTAAGGACCACACTCTTGCTGTCCCTGGGTTTGGCACCATGCTCATTTTACCAGATCTGTGAATTGCCTTGATGCCCCAAGAGCCAGCTTCTGCCACTGCCACCATTGCCAGAAAGATGGATTCTTCCACGTGCCTGCTTCCTCATGGTGCTGTCTCCTGAGCTGAGTTTCCTCTTGAGTACATCTGATTCTCAGAAAGCTTGGTGAGCAAATCTTCTGGCTTCTCTCTTGGGGAGGAAGGACTTGTAAGGCAGAAATGCCCCTAACATATGAAAACTGTTGTCGCTAAAGTGCTGGGCAGCTGGAAAAAGTGACTATTTTCTACAGCATCAGTAAATGTGAAGCTGGTAACCAGTGCTGGCCAAGACCATGGCTCTTAAGTGACTGTCTGAGGCTGGGCGGGCTGAAAAGAATCATCCAGGAAGTCTGTCAAAATTCAGAGTCTCAGGCCTCTGCTCCAGAGGTTCTGAGTCAATGAGTCAGAGCAAGGCCTGGGAGTGTGCATTTCCCAGGGCTCTTCACATGACTCTGATGTGTAGCCACATTCAGGAATCAGTGACACTCTCAGTGACAATTGTTGCTAATTCCAAGGAAATATTTAATATATTAAGTTCTTCACTGGGGGTGATTTTGGCCCCCAGGAACATTTGGCAATACCTGGGGATGTTTTTGGTTGTCGCATCAAGGATTGTTACTGGCATTCAATGGATAGAAACCAGGGATGCTTCTGAACGTCCTACAGTGCACAGGATGGTCCCTTTCAACAGGGCATCATCAGGCTCTGAGTGTCCACAGGGCTCAGGCTGAGAAGCCCTGTATTAAAAGGTGCTCATTTTCCTTGAAATCCTATAGCACCATTCTCTCTAGACGTGTTGCATGCTCATCAAGACAGAATGGCTTGTAAGAGCTTTGGAGATGCCAGTCCCTCTTTAAATCTTGGCCATTTGAAACATAACCCCTGTGCTCATGTTGTCATTTCAGAGGTGGAAGTTTCCAGAGCAATGTCCCTGTGACTACTGGATCACCTCTGTTTTCTGGCTCTTATCTTTCACCTGCCCTATGGGATCAAACCCAGGTCTCCCACGTTGCAGGCGGATTCTTTACCAACTGAGCCACAAGGGAAGCCCTACTATGATTCAGACCTTAATAAAAGCCCAGGGAAAGTGTTGCTGCTGTCAGTCCTTGGCTCTCTTGCCCTGAAAGCTCAAGGAGGTATCATAGGGTAGTGGTTTCAAGCATGGTCTCTAAAGGGAGACCTTGATCAGAAACGAAGGTCTCCCACCTACTGCCTCTTACCCTATAAAGAAACATATCCTGGGTAACCGCTAATGCAGAGAGAATGGGAGACATGGAATAGACCTGGTCCAACCCACAGTGCTGAAGGCAAGCCCAGGCTAGATCAGCTAAACCACAGCCAACCTTCAGGAAAGACATTATATTAATCAGGGTTCTCCAGAGAAACAGAACCAATAAGATATACTTAGATATAAATGTAGATATAGGCATCCCTGATGGCTCATACGGTAAAGACTCTGTCTGCAATGCAGGAGACCTGAGTTTGATCCCTGGGTCAGAAAGTACAGTTCAGTTCAGTTCAGTCGCTCAGTCGTGTCTGACTCTTTGCGACCCCATGAACTGCAGCATGCCAGGCCTCCCTGTCCATCGGCAAGCTCAACCACACAAGTACATTTCAGGCTTTTGCTTATATGAACATCTGCTTCTATCCCATTGGCCAAAGCAAGTCACAAGGCTGCACCTGAAATAGTTGGGGCTAAGAAGTATATCATGCCCACAGTAAGAAGGAGAGAGGGGCACTAATCCACACCCTCACTCCTGCGTGGCAAGGGCTCCACAGGCATGTTTTGTTATCCTTAACGTTGTAGTCATTGCTCTGCGCTAGCTTGGCTCTGTTCTCCAGCTTGGTGCTCTGACCTCTGGTTGATCCACACGTGCATTAGCTTCGACCTCTTGCCTGTGAACTTGTCTCAGATCTGTTCACCTGGCCCTCCCAGGGGACTTCTCTTCTGTGTCTATTTTTTAGTTGTGTAAATAAACCACTCTCTGTCACTTCCCAACAGCACTGCATGCTAGGTTTTTAATATGGTAGGTGTAGCTGACTTGAATTCACTCTGTTCTTGGTTCATTGAAACTTTCCTGTTAGTCTCTGATGCTCTTTTCTGCTTAAGTCCCCCCCTTCTTTTCAGGATTTGGTCAATCAGTAAACCTGGGAAATGGGTCCAGGCTTCAGGGGTCTCTTCTCAGTGTTTTTATTCTCTTTCCCACTTCGTTGGGTGACCCTGCTTCTGCAGGATGGCTAACTGTCTTCCACACACTGACATGGACACACGGAAGAGGCTCTGAAGTCCACACGTGTTTTAGTGGGTGCTCCATCTGTGTTTGTTGACATTGGAGGTTTAAAAAAAGTGGTTTACAGTCAGTCTTCTACATATAGACCTTCCAGTTGTGACTTTTCAACGATGCAAACGTGCATTTGCCTGTCCGGTCATGTAAGTTAGTTTATGTGTCTGGCTTACTTTGTCTTGTGCATGCATTCTCTACAAGAGGTTGTGCTTTTGTGTACTCTGTACGGTGCTGTATAGAGTACAGAGTATAGTGTCTTTATTTAAAGCCCAGGATGTCTGGAAGAAGGTGTAAAAGTAGCTGGTACTGAATGGCAGGTGTGAGTGAAATTGCAGCTTGCCTTCCATCTCCTATTGCTGACAATCCTTCAGCTCTACCATCTCCCATCTCCTCTCCCTCCTCTATTCAATAACTATTCTTCCCTGTTTGCTTGATGCCAGCCCCTGTGTGCCAGCTGTTGTACTGTACTACAGAGGATGAGATGGCTGGATGGCATTACTGACTCGATGGACATGAGTTTGAGTGAACTCCGGGAGTTGGTGATGGACAGGGAGGCCTGGTGTGCTGCAATTCATGGGGTCGCAAAGAGTCGGACATGACTGAGTGACAGAACTGAACTGAACTGTACTTTTCAAGGTTCTGTATTATAAGATTGAAAATGTTTTATTTTTTATGTATAATTTGAGTGAAAAGTATTATAAACCTATTACGGTACAGTACTATATTACTGTATATATAAATGACTGTGTTAGTTGGTACCTAGGCTAACTTTGTTGGACTTAAGAACAAATTAGACTTATGAATGTGCTCTTGGAGCGGAACTCGTTTAATATAATGTAAACACTCAGTTACTGTATACTTACTTTTCATTTGTGCGAGATGATGTCCCTGTACTGAGAAGCAGCATTTATTGTTGCTGTGCAGTTGCTAAGTCGTGTCTGACTCTTTGCAACCCCATGGTCTACAGCACACCAGGCTTCCCTGTCCTTCACTGTCTCCTGGAGTTTCCTCAGATTCATGTCCATTAAGTGAGTGATGCTATCTGATCATCCTATCTTCTGCTGCCCCCTTCTCCTTTTGCCATCAATCTTTCCCAACATCAGGGTCTTTTCCAGTGAGTTGGCTCTTCATATCAGGTGGCCAGATTATTGGAGCTTCAGCTTCAGCATGAGTCCTTCCAATGAATATTCAATGATTTCCTTTAGGATTGACTGGTTTGATCTCCTCGCTGTTCAAGGGACTCTCACGAGTCTTCTTCAGCACCACAATTTGAAAGCATCAGTTCTTTGGTGCTCAATTTTCTTTATGGTCCAACTCACATCTGTACATGACTACTGCAAAAAGCATAGTTTTGACTCTATGTACCTTTGTTAGCAAAGTGATGTCTCTGCTTTTTAATATGTTGTCTGGGTTTGTCACAGCTTTCCTTCCAAGGAGTAAGTGTCTTTTAATTTCATGGCTGCAGTCACCATCCACAGTGATTTTGAAGCCCAAGAAAATAAAATCTGTCACTTGTTCCATTGTTTCCCATCTATTTGCCATGAAGTGATGGGACTGGATGCCATGGTCTTAGTTTTTTGAATGTTGAATTTATGTCAGCTTTTTTACTTTCCTCTGTCACCCTCATCAATAAGTTCTTTAGTTCCTCTTTGTTTCTGCCATTAGAGTAGTATCATCCTCATATATAAGGTTGTTGATATTTCTCCCGGCAATCTTGATTCCAGCTTGTGCTTCATCCAGCCTGGCGTTTCATATGATATAGTCTGCACAGAAATTAAATAAGCAGGGTGACAATATACAGCCTTGATGTACTCCTTCCCCAGTTTGGAACCAGTCTGTTGTTCCATGTCCAGTTCTAACTGTTACTTCTTGACCCCACATACAGGTTTCTCAGGAAACAGGTCAGGTGGTCTGGTATTCCCATCTCTTGAAGAATTTTCCACAGTTTCTTGTGATCCACACAGCTAAAGGCTTTAGTGTAGTAAATGAAGAAGAAGTAGAGGTTTTTCTGAAATTCCCTTGCTTTCTCTATGATCCAGTGGATGCTGGCAATTTGATCTCTGGTTCCTCTGCCTTTTCTAAAGCCAGCTTGTACATATGGAAGTTCCTGGATCATAAACTGTTGAAGCCTAGCTTGAAGGATTGGAACATAGCCTTGCTAGCATGGGAAATGAGCACAGTTGAGTAGTTAGGCAGGCACACAGATTTTAGAGCAGTGGTTCTTAGTCTTGGCTGCATGTTGCAACTGATGAGGACATTTAGAAAGTTCTGGGGTCTTGGGTCCAAGGATTCAGATTTAATTGGTCTAGGGATAGCCTGGACTTTAGGATTTTTAAACACTTTCCAAATGATTCTGACACGTAGTTAGAGTTGGAAATAACCATTTTAGAGTAGGTCAGGATTTATTTTTAAAGTTTGGCTTTTCACTTAGCCAGTTTCAGCTTGGTCAAGTTACTAAGCCTCTAAGAGGCTAATGTCCTTACATATAAAATGAAAATAATATTATGCACCTTCTTGGTGCTGCGTAAAATGGAACGAAATAGCCAGATAACAGGTGCTCAGTAAGCATTATTTTCCTTTAAAATGGAATTCTGTTTTATTCCAAAGAGTTAGGTTCATCACTGAAAACTAGAGCAATATAGAAAATGAGGGGGAAAACCCTCATGGAGTCCTGGTCTAGCAATTCTTCATGTATTGCCTTTAGTTCTTGTCTTTTTCACTTTGCACATATTTTTATGCACAAGGTTGAAATCATCATGAAATACAATCTATACCCTGCTTTTCTTCACTCAACTTTGATAATGTGGTAATAGCCACTGCTTCACTAAATCTGCTAAGGGTTCAGAATTTTGAATGCCTCACAAAGCTAACGTGGCTCTCTTGGATTGACAGTCATGGAGAATCATTGACCTCTCTTGTGGTTTTCTTGGTGATGGTGGGTCCCCCTGTGACCCTCTTTGCATACTCCAGAGCACTGTGTCCAGGGAGCAACCCTGAGGGCATGCGCAGCAGCCTGAGCTGACTTTTCATATGGAAGATCCTGCTTCTCTTTACGGGGCCTATCTGATGCTATCTTTATGAAGGATTAAACTTCATTATTACCAGGATGAGAGCATCCCCTGTTGATTGCAACAGTGCAGGGAAGTCTCTGTTCACCCCATTCTGTCAGCCACCCAAAGACTGTTCCATGCCCCAGGGCTAACACCCTTCATTTCCAATCACACAAACTCTACCCTGATTCAGGGCAGAAAGAAGCAGTCCTATTTTCCATCCAGTTGCACTCACCTACAAACCTAGCCCTTCTAGAGTTTCAAGCCTGTTGAAGAGGCAATATTATGCATGGAGAAAAGAGGATCTAGCAGCTTTGGTTTTGAACCCAAGATTTGCAACTTACATTATGGTGGGCTTTTGGTGAATTGGGCTTCCTTGGTGGCTCAGATGGTAAAGAATCTGCCTGCAATGCAGGAGACCTGGGTTTGATCCCTGGGTCGGAAAGATCCCCTGGAGAAGGGAATGGCAACCTACTCCAGTATTCTTGCCTGGATAATTCCATGGACAGAGGAGCCTGGCAGACTATAGTCCATGGGATCGCAGAGTTGTACACGAGCGACTAGCACTTTCACTTTGGTGAATTACCTGACACTCTAAGCCTCAGTATCTTTATCTTTAAAAGGGGAAAGATATGATCTGACTTGTATGGTGTTATGAAAGTTACCAATGAACTAATGTGTCCATTTAAAAACATTTATTGAGCACCTATTATATGCCACAGATGGCATTATGTGCTGGGAATATTGGGGAGCAAGCTGGGCAGTCCCCGCCTGTGTGGAATTTGCATTTCAGCAGGCGGTTCTTCCCAGATGGCTCAGTGGTAAAAGAATCTACCTACTAATGCAAGAGGCATGGGAGATGAGGGTTTGGTCCCTTAGTAGGGAAGATCCCCTGGAGTAAGAAATGGCAGTCCATTCCAGTATTCTTGCCCAGAAGATCCTATGGACAGAGGAGCCTGGTGGGTTACAGTCCATGGTGTCGCAGAGTCAGATATGTCTGAGCAACTGAGCATGAGCACACACACAAACAGGAAGGGCCTAAAGTAGAGATTACAATCCTCTGTGGTTCAGGTTCAGAGGGGGAAGAACATGGTACTCGACAGTGTGTGGCAATGATGCCTAATGTAGATTCGGGGATTTAAACATATATATAGGGGATTGGGTTGTGGTAGCAAGTCCACTCTTACTGTTTCCTCTTAAACTATAGAGAGATTCTGGGTGAAATAGAACAAGAAAAGTAGAAATGTTAACTGAGCTTGGAAAAAAGAAAGGAGAACTTCTGTGGCAGAAACAAAGAGAGGAAACTAAAAGCTCGAGTGATGGGCAGGGGCTGCATCGAGACTGCCTGGGTGTCTTCTCTGTGTGTGGAGCTGCTGGCTTTAGGTGGAACTCACCCATCCTGGGAAGTGGGGAGGGGAACTCTCCACCTGCTGGCTTAGGGGGGCAGCAAGCAGGCCGGGCTTCTGTCTGGGGCTGTGGGATGGAAAAGGGTCCCCTGAGAGAAGCTGGAATCATATGAGGCCCTGTGCATGGGTGCAGGTACTGACTCTGCTCCATCACACAGAGTGGGAACCTGAGCAAAAGGATAAACATAAAAACTGGTCCAAAGGGCTCTGATGGGGGTGCACCTAAGACCACCCCAGGGAGGATCTTCCCTCTCAGGGCCTTTACACGGGCTGCTCCCCCAGCTGAGATCCTTGCTCCTAGTCTCCCTTTCAGTTCTCTCTTCCCAACCTGCTTCACTGGACAGTGTCTTGACTCAGATGTCACTTTCTTGGAAAGACTGTCACAGACCTCCAAGATTAGATCTGACCCCCTTTCACATATTCTTTTTCCCTTCCATATGCCCTACTATAAGCACAACTTAATAACTGTGTAATTATGTGCTACATAGCTGCCTCCCCTACTAGACTGATACATTGTAAAAGTAGGTCAAATCCTGTACATCTGTTAGGTACTATGCATTCCCAGCATACCCCCATCTCGTACCAGTCCCAGATGGAAATAAAAAAAATAATACCTTTTGGCTTTATAGTTACCACAGAGTGAAAATAAACACTCTACAAAGGCAGTGGTGCTCAGACTTCAGTGTCTAACAGCATCGCCAGGAAGGCTTGCTAAAACACAGATTGCTGGAAGCCACCCGCAGAGATTCTGATTCATTAGGTCTGGGCTGGGGCCTGAGAATTTGCATATCTGATGCCTTCCCAGGTGATGCTGATACCGTGGGTCTGTGAACCACATCTTGTGAACCACTGCTGCACAGCACTGTTATTTTGGTTCATTTGGTTTTTAAGTCAGACCTATAAAATATACCACGATGACACAACTATAGCTTTATGCCTTAGCATAAAGCTTAGCATAAACAAATGACTGACATGATTGATAGCCTGATAATATATACGCATTTTTCCTGGGAAAGGTGGGCTCCCTATCTTTCACAGAAGTGGGGGAGAAAGGTGAAGGGTGACGAGCTTGGGTTCTGGTGTCAGATCTGCCAGGCTCCAGCCATAGTGCCACCTCCTGCAAGGACCAGAACTCAAGTAAGCTGTGAGCCTCCCTGACTCAGCTTGCTAATTTATACAATGGCGGGACCTGCTTCACTGGGTTGTTGAGATTGTAAGGAGATAACATTAATAGTTTCCTTTCAACAGTGCCTGGCATGTAGTCAGCAACATGTATAACATGTTGTTATAATGGGGAAGGGGAAGAAATATTTACCAGTGTGTGTTAGGCATCCCGTGAGGGGTTTTCACACACACTGTCTCATTTAAGCCTTGCAGCAATGCTATGAAATAGGTAATATTATCCCTACTTTATAAGGGAGGAAAACGAGGCACAGAGAGGCTAAGTAATTTGTCAAAAAATACTGTTAGTAATAATATCTGGGTTGGCGTCGAGTCTCTATAGTGCCATTGTCTTATCCTTATTTTGGCACTCCCGGCACCTCCAGGAAGCAGGCTCCTGGGAGAGACTGACAGTCCAACTTCAGTGGGGGTGGGTCCTGTTTCCCAGACATCACTATGCGCCTCGTCTCCTCGTTCAGTTTCCTTTCTGCCCACGTGTGCACCTGCTGCTCTGATGCCCTCCTCCAGCCAGCCTGAGGCTGCAGCTCTTTCTCATTCACACTGAAGGGCAAGCTGACATGGGAACATTTCAAAGGCGCCTCAGCCAGGAAGGCCACGCTGTCCATCACACTTAGAGAGCGACAGCGGTGACGCTTCCCAGAAGAGCTGTGCTACACGACCAGGTATGCTTGATGGTCTAGAGTCCTGCTTTTAAAGCAGGTTCACCAGCAGCTGCCTGACTTGCAAAGAAAACAGCCCTGGTTCCCAGCTGAAGGCAAGGTGCGGCTTCCGTCTTTCTTTCCAAAGTGGAGGCTGAGTAGAAGTGACAGGGTTTGCAGCTCTGAGCCACAGGCTTTGAGTTGACTGAGGGTCCCATTCTTGACTGGTTTGGACAAAATGCTTTCGAAGGATACTTACTGGAAAGTATCCCGGTGAGAATGGGGCTGTGAAGGCTCAGGTGAGTCACCTACATGCCCTGGAATCTCATGAGCTCCCTGGCAGGTGGACAAATCCCCTTCCCTGATGGAGAGGCTTCCAGTATGGACCTCATAGGCACACTTCACAGGGTGTGAACTGTGGGCCATGGAAGGTTGCCAGAACCTTTGTCCCATTTATTTAATTTTTTAAACAGACAATAGATTGTGTGGTGCCCCTGCTAATAACACTCCCAGCTGCCCATTGCCCTCAGGGTCAAGCCCAGAATGGCTTATATGGTTTTGTTAGCTTAGGTTTGCAGGTTTGCCCAGAAGTGGATCAAAGAGATAATGGTTGTAAGAACCAGTCATTTATTTAGGAAGGATCTCAGGAAACACCCAGATAGGGTGTGGAATTGAAACACAGAAGGGAAAGCAACCATTAAAGGTCACTATCAATTGGAGTGACCAAGGGCGGTTGGAGGGTGGTCTTCCTGGGGAATTTAGGAAAGGATGTGGAACACACACTGCTAAGTTTTCTGTCCCCAGATATGAGGGAGCTGGGGTATTTATCCTCCAACTCTTGTCAGTCATTGATTGGGCAGTGGGGAGCACGAATTCACTGAAACTTCTCTCCTGCTGAGGACAGGGCCAAAGTGAAGACTCAGAGAAGGCACTCAGGGAAAATGATGCTGGTACTGGCATCTGGAGGCCAACTACTTTGCATTGAAGAAGGCATGTGAGTGGGGCTCCAGCAGCATCTACTGTGACATCCACCGACTGGCTCAGCCCAACCCTTACACACACCACACACTACCCACAAGTCCCTCCCACACAGCCTGCCACCTCTTGCATGACCTAACCCCCGCCCCCCCACTCCCCCCCACACATGTGGCCTACAACACACATGTACAATCCACAGCATACATATACAACCCTAAACCCACCACACAACTCACAACCAGCACAAATCACAACGCACAGTCATATACAATACACACACATACACTCCCCACAACCTGCTGCTGCTGCTGCTAAGTCACTTCAGCCGTGTCCAACTCTGTGCAACCGCATAGACGGCAGCCCACCAGGCTCCCCCGTCCCTGGGATTCTCCAGGCAAGAAGGACCTTATTATTGCCCTGTTTTACAGAAAACTAAGATTATGGCATCTGGTCCCATCACTTCATGGGAAATAGATGGGGAAACAGTGGAAACAGTGTCAGACTTTAGTTTTGGGGGCTCCAAAATCACTGCAAATGGTGACTGCAGCCATGAAATTAAAAGACACTTACTCTTTGGAAGGAAAGTTATGACCAACCTAGATAGCATATTAAAAAGCAGAGACAATACTTTGCCAACAAAGGTCCGTCTAGTCAAGGCTATGGTTTTTCCAGATTTGAGAGTTGGACTGTGAAGAAAGCTGAGCCTGAAGAATTGATGCTTTTGAACTGTGGTGTTGGAGAAGACTCTTGAGAGTCCCTTGGACTACAGGGAGATCCAACCAGTCCATTCTAAAGGAGATGGGTCCTGGGTGTTCATTGGAAAGACTGATGCTGAAGCTGAAACTCCAATACTTTGGCCACCTGATGCAATGAGTTGACTCATTGGAAATGACTGATGCTGGGAGGGATTGGTGGCAGGAGGAGAAGGGGACGACAGAGGATGAGATGGCAGGATGGCATCACTGACTAGATGGACATGAGTTTGGGTGAACTCCAGGAGTTGGTGATGGACAGAGAGGCCTGGTGTGCTGTGATTCATGGGGTCGCAAAGAGTCGGACATGACTGAGTGACTGAACTGAACTGAACTGACAGATGTGGAAAGTGAGGCTCACAGGGTTACAAGTTGTTCACTGTCTGGTCTGTTGGGACCAGATCCCAGGTCTTCTCATTCCTGCTCAGGCACATTTTCCATGCACCCTGTGAGAATGGATGTAAACCCCCTTACTGTGCTCACCCTGGGAAGTTCATGGCTAGTTCAGTAATGCTGCTGATTCTCAAAGTGTTTTCCTTTTTCAAATGAAATTATGTTTTCAAAGCAGAAAACCAATATATATTTCTAAAAAATAAGAATAAAGGACAAAAAATAAACTAATATATGCCTTTCTCCTCAAAAATTTTTAGAAAGGGCCTTAAAAAAAGTGATAAAATATTTCATTTCAGTTTTTTACCAAAACAGAATTTTCTGACCTCAGTTTTCCTAATCTGTAAAATAGAGGTCTTGGAATAGGTCAGAAGTCTTCACTGTGGGTCAGTGACACCTCACTGTTGAGCTTTTAGAGATCTAGAAATCTGGAAATTTATGAAAAAAATTCCATGTATGCACATATTTTTTTTTCTGGGAAAACGATTTATAACTTTTTCAGACTATTATAGTTCTGTGACCTCAAAATGTTTTTCAATCATTGCATTAGGTATTCCTTAAGGGTTTTTTTCTGGCGGAATTGTATTAAAATCATTATGAAATGTCAGCAGGTACCATAAACCTGAGGACTAAGAATTATTTTTTTAAGAGTTGCAGTAGAAGCATGGGAAAGAGGTGTATTTGTGTATTTTACAGCCAACATTCCCTGCTGGCTCAGTCAGTAAACAGTTTGCCTGCAATGCAGGAGACCCAGGTTCAATCCATGGGTTGAGAAGATTTCCTGGAGAAGGAAATGGCAACCCACTCCAGTATTCTTGCCTGGCGAATTCCATGGATGGAAGAGTCTGGTGGGCTACAGTCCATGGGGTCACAAAGAGTCGGACATGACTGAGCGACTAATACTTTCACTTTCAATAGTCTAGATAACTGAGATTTTAGTTGTTAAGAAACAACGCTGGACAGAGTTTATTTTCATCCACTGCTGGGAAAAGTGACAATTGGCTCAATCCTTTGGGGAAACAGTTTGACAAAATACATAAAAAGCTTTGAAATGTTTGTATATTTGATCTAGTAATTCCATTGCTGGGCCTGTAACATGGGAAAATAAAGAATTAAGGAAATCTATATCATAGAAAGAAGTACTGTATAAACCTTAAGATGATCTTGGTAGATCCCTAAAAACATTTGATAAGATCTGATATCAATGACTGATAATGGGAAGAGTGGAATCTGAAAATGTACTTTTTAAACTGGTGACTCAGACAGTATAGAGTCTGCCTGCAAGGCAAAAGACCCAGGTTTGATCCCTGAGTTGAGAAGATCCTCTGCAGAAGGGAACTGTTACCCACTTCAGTGATTTTGCCTGGAGAATTCCATGGACAGAGGAGCCTGGTGGGTTATATAGTCTGTGGAGTCAAAAAGAGTCAGACATGACTGAGTGACTAACACACCAAATTTATGCTAAATAAATAGTCAAACAATATTATACTTGTTCAGTTTGGTTCAGTCACTCATTCATGTCTGATGCTTTGTGACCCCGTGGACTGCAGCACACCAGGTTTCCCTGTCCATCACCAACTCCTAGAGCTTGCTCAAACTCGTCCATTGAGTCGGTGATGCCATCCAACCATCCAATTCTCTGTTGTCCCCTTCTCCTCCCACTTTCAATCTTTCCCAGCATCAGGATCTTTTCAACTGAGTTGGTTCTTCCCATCAGGTGGCCAAAGTATTGGAGTTTCAGCTTCAGCATCAGTCCTTCCAATGAATGAATATTCAGAACTGATTTCCTTTACGATGGACTGGTTGGATCTCCTTGCAGTCTCAAGAGTCTTTTCCAACACCACAGTTCAAAAGCATCAGTTCTTCAGTGCTCAGCCTTCTTTATGGTTCAACTCTCAAATCCATACATAACTACAGGAAAAACCATAGCTTTGATTAGATGGACCTTTGTCAGCAAAGTAGTGTCTCTGCTTTTTAATATGCTGTCTAGGTTGGTCATAGCTTTTCTTCCAAGGAAGAAGCATCTTTTAATTTCATGGCTGTAGTCACCATCTGCAGTGATTTTGGAGCCCCCCAGAATGAAGTCTATCACTGTCCATTGTCTCCCCATTTATTTGCCATGAAGCAAATAAATGACCAGAGGTCATGATCTTAGTTTTTTGAATGCTGAGTTTTAAGCCAGCTTTTTCACTCTCCTCTTTCACTTTCATCAAGAGGTTCTTTAGTTCCTCTTTGCTTTCTGCCATAAGGGTGGTGTCATCTGCATATCTGAGGTTATTGATATTTCTCCCGGCAATCTTGATTCCAGCTTGTGCTTCATCCAGCCTGGCATTTCACATACTATACTCTGCATATAAGTTAAATAAGCAGGGTGATAATATACAGCCTTGATGTACTCCTTTCCCAATTTAGAACCAATCCATTGTTCCACATCCAGTTCTAACTGTTGCTACTTGACCTGCATACAGATTTCTAAGGAAGCAGGGGAGGTTGTCTGGTATTCCCATCTCTTGAAGAATTTTCCACAGTTTGTTGTGATCCACACAGTCAAAGGCTTTGCGTAGTCAATAAAGCAGAAGTAGATGTTGCTTTTTTGATGATCCAGTGGATGTTGGCAATTTGATCTCTGGTTCCTCTGCCTTTTCTAAATCCTGCTTGAACATCTGGAAGTTCTTGGTTCATATACTGTTGAAGCCTGGCTTGGAGAATTTTGAGCATTACTTTGCTAGCATGTGAGATGAGTGCAATTGTGTGGTGGTTGAACATTCTTTGGCATCGCCTTTCTTTGGGATTGGAATGAAAACTGACATTTTCCAGTCCTGTGGCCATTGCTGAGTTTTCCAAATTTGCTGGCATATAGAGTGTAGCACTGTCACAGCATCATCTTTTAGGATTTGAAACAGCTCAACTGGAATTCCACCACCTCCACTAGCTTTGTTCATAGTGATGCTTCCTAAGGCCCACTTGACTTCACATTCCAGGATGTCTGGCTCTAGGTGAGTGATCACACCATCGTGGTTATCTGGATCATGAAGATCTTTTTTTGTACAGTTCTTCCATGTATTCTTGCCACCTCTTCTTAATATCTTCTGCTTCTTTTTAGGTCCGTACCATTTCTGTCCTTTATTATGCCCATCATTGCATGAAATGTTCCCTTGGTATCTCTAATTTTCTTGAAGACATATCTGGTTTTCCCATTCTCTTGTTTTCCTCTATCTCTTTGCATTGATCACTGAGGAAGGCTTTCCTATCTCTCCTTGCTATTCTTTGGAACTCTGCATTCAGATGGGTATATCTTTCCTTTTCTCCTTTGCCTTTAGCTTCTCTTGTTTTCTCAGCTTTTTGTAAGGCCTCCCCAGACAACCATTTTGCCTTTTTGCATTTCTTTTTCTTGGGGATGGTCTTAATCCCTGCCTCCTGTACAATGTCACAAACCTCCGTCCATAGTTCTTCAGGCAATCTATCTATCAGATCTAATCCCTTGAATCTATTTGTCACTTCCACTGTATAATCATAAGGGATTTGATTTAGGTCATACACGAATGGGCTAGTGGTTTTTCCTACTTTCTTCAATTTAAGTCTGAATTTGGCAATAAGGAGTTCATGATCTGGGCCACAGTCAGCTCCTGATCTTGTTTTTGCTGACTGTATAGAGCTTCTCCATCTTTGGCTACAAAGAATATAATCAATCTTATTTCAGTATTGACCATCTGGTGATGTCCATATGTGGAGCTGTCTCGTCTGTTGTTGGAAGAGGGTGTTTGCTATGACCAGTGCATTCTCTTTTCAAAACTCTGTTAGTTTTTGCTCTGCTTCATGTTGTATTCCAAGGCCAAATTTGCCTGTTACTCCAGGTATCTCTTGACTTCCTGTTTTTGCATTTCAGTCCCCTATGAAGAAAAGGACATCTTTTTTTTTTTTTGGTGTTAGTTCTAGAAGGTCTTGTAGGTCATCATAGAATTGTTCAACCTCAGCTTCTTGGGCATTAGTGGTTGGGGCATAGACTTGGATTACTGTGATATTGAATGGTTTGCCTTGGAAATGAACAGAGATCATTCTGTCATTTTTGAGACTGCACCTGAGTACTGCATTTCAGACTTTTTTGTTGACTATGAGGGCTATTTTTTACAAGGGATCTTTGCCCACAGTTGCAGATATAACGGTCCATTTTAGTTCACTGATTCCTAAAATGTCATTGTTCACTCTTGCCATCCCCTGTTTGACCAGTTTCAATTTACCTGGATTCATGGACCTAACATTCCAGGTTCCTATGCAATATTGTTCTTTACAGCATTGGACTTTACTTCCATCACCAGTTACATCCACAACTGGCCACTGTTTTCACTTTGGCTCTGTGTCTTTATTCTCTCTGGAGTTATTTCTCCACTCTTCTTCAGTAGCATATTGGGCACCTACCAACCTGGGGCATTCATCTTTCAGTATCATATCTTTTTGCCTTTTCCTACTGTTCATGGAGTTCTTAAGGCAAGAATACTGAAGTGGTTTGCCATTCCTTTCTCTGGTGGACCACATTTTGTCAGTACTCTCTACCATGACTTGTGTTTCTTAGATGGCTCTGCATATCATGGCTCATAGTTTCATTAAGTTAGACGAGGCTGTGGTCCATGTGATCAGTTTGGTTGGTTTTGGTGATTGTGGTTTTCATTCTGTCTACCCTCCGATGGATAAGAAGCTTATGAAAGCTTCTTGATGGGAGAGACTGACTGTGGGAGAAACTGGGTCTTGTTCTGATGGGCGGGGCCATGCTCAGCAAATCTTTAGTCTAGTTTTCTGTTGATGGGCAGGGCTGTGTTCTCTCCCTGTTGTTTGGCCTGAGGCCAGACTATGGTAGGGGTAGTGAAGGTATTGGTGACCTCCTTGAAAAGGACTTGTGCATGCACTGTTGTATTCAGTGCCCTGACCCCACATCAGGCCACTGTCAACCCAGGCCTCTCCTGGAAACTCGTGGACACTCCCAGGCAAGTCTGGCTCAGTCTCTTGTGGGGAAACTGCTCCTTTCTTCTGGCTCCTGGTGTGCACTAGGTTTTGTTTGTGCCCTCCAAGAGTCTGTTTCCCCAGGCCTGTGGAGGTTCTGTAATCAAATCCCACTGGCCTCCAAAGTCAAATTCCCTGGGGGTTCTCAGTCCCTTTGCTGAATCCCAGCTGGGACATCTATTGTGGTCCTAGAACTTTCTTAATGGTGTGAGAATTTCCTTGGTATAATTGTTCTGCAGTTTGTGGGTCATCTGCTTAGCGGCTCTGTGGTGGGACTAGTGGCAACCTCCTCCAAGAGGGCTTATGCCATACGCTGCATGACCTAGGTGTGCTGCAGCCAGAGCCCCTGGCCTCTGCAAGAGATACGCAAACACTCAAAGGCAAGTCTGGCTCAGTCTCTGTGGGGTGTCTAGGTCCTGGTGTGCACGAGGTTGTTTGAGCCCTCCAAGTGTCTCTGGCGGGTATGGGGTTTGATTCTAAATGCAATTCTACCCCTCCTACCATCTTGTTGAGGCTTATCCTTTGCCCTTGGACATTGGGTATCTTTTTTTGGTGGGATCCAACATTCTCCTGTTGATGGTTCTTCCGCAGTGAGTTGCCATTTTGCAGTTCTTGCAGGAGAAGACGTGTGCCTGTCCTTCTACTCTGCCATCTTGTCTCTTCAATAAATGGTTTTGGAAATATGATTCAGATGATGTGAGACATCCTGCATGTGTCCAAGATCCAGAGGGCACACGCGAGGAGCCTGGCTCAGTATTCCCAAACCAGACTCCGGAGGCGCCGCCAGGGAGTAGTTCTACCTGTAGATGCAAAGAAGCACTAAAGGCATTTCCACTGAGTGTACAAACAAATTACTGTCTCTGTCATTTACAAGTGCCCTGGGGTTGCCTGCCAGTGCAATAATGGAAGAAAATGAATTAAGGATAGATACTGGAGAGAACATGGCAAAATAATCATTACTTTAATTGATGCTGCTAAGTCACATCAGTCGTGTCCGACTCTGTGTGACCCCATAGATGGCAGCCCACCAGGCTCCTCCGTACCTGGGATTCTCCAGGCAAGAACACTTGGAGTGTTTGCCATTTTAAGTGATAGGAATATCTATATGGAAAAGTGCCATAGAATCAACTAAAAGCTATTGAAAATAATAAAACAATAAGAGAATTCAGTAGTTTGAACTTTTTCTTTTTAACCAATGATGACCCGACAGAAAATGTCATTATTTTAAAAGATTTCATTGATAGTGGTCACCAAGTATATCAGCCATCCACCAATAGGTAATTGGTAGGTTATATTGAAATGCATTTGTAAAATGTACTTTAAAGGTTGTAGAAAGGCACTGTATGTGATCTAGAATGGGATTCCCAGGATTTCTAACCAACTCCCATTAATCTATAAGTTTAACTTGAATTTTTATGTGACAGAAATGATTTAAAATTTTATCTGTTTGAATAAATGAGGACATGGACTTCCACGGGTGGATTTTTTGCCTAAATTCAAATCTATATTTTCTACAACAGGCATTTTTAGTTAGTGATACCCAAACAGCACTTTTTTTAAAAAAAAAAATCATGGACAGTAGGAAGGGAGTGGACATTACGGGTGGCCATGCTGAGTTTCTTCTGGCTTTGTTCTTTTAGCAAGTGAGGGTCCCAGTGTGATGGTACCACTTCTCATGTATTACTAGAGAATTTTCAGAAATCATCCATCACTTCCTTACAGGTGGATATCGGCTGTAATGCCCCTGAAATGGGCATCATTTACACAGAAGGGGTCCTCTTAGGCTTAGTCACCTGCGTCACTCCCATCATCCCTCAGAGTTACCTGAAAATTGTGCAGAGTAAAATATACCCATCTCTGGGTCTGGCCACAGGCAATCAGAGCTTGGCTATGGAAATTTTGCAGCAGGGGCAGTGGGGACAGCGGTGGGCTTCTGCTTCGTCTTAGTCCTCATGAATCTCTTCTTAGAGATGATGATGTTGTTCAGTCACTCAGTCATGTCTGACTCTGCGACAGTATGAAAAGGTAAGAGATGATGCTGGGTCCCATGATTTAAAGAGAAATATAGAGATGCAGTGACCCAAGCTTTCAGAACAAGGGGAAACTGCCAGACATTCTACATAATAATGACCTCAGCAACTCAGAGTCTAAAAACATTATAGAATTCCAACTCCAAAAATGTTCTAAAATGTCTAGACCCACCTTGTACATGTTTCCCCTACAGCATTGACTCAATGTTTTTTGAACACCTACAACAGAACTCTGCAATGTATCACTTTTGTTTATTTACTAATTTAGTGTCCTTTTTCTTTACTGGAATATAGAGTCCATGCAGGGAGGAAACTTGTCCACTGTTGGAACTTCAGTGACATGGATGGTGCCTGGCACATTCAGCCCCTCCCCCCCCCCCCCCCCCCCC
>SJYQ01000998.1:427631-455650 GCA_006410935.1 Redunca redunca
ACAGAAATTCACAGTTCAGTCGGGAAAAAGGGAGAAATATCAATGACTATAGTGCAAGGTGGTGGTCTTAAGTGAAGGTGTGCACAAGCTGCAAAGAAAATAGAAGATGAATTTTTGTAGGGGATTTTTGAGGCCTCACCAAGGATGTGGTACTTGATTTGATTCTTCATAAAAAGTATGGATATTTGTTAGTTGAATAAAGTATGGGAGGGCATTCCGGGAAGATAAATGTTATGGTCTGAATTGTATTTCCTCCAAACTCAGATACTGAAGCCTAAATCCCCAGTACCTCAGTGTGTGACTGTGACTGTATTTGGAGATAGGATCCTTAAAGGTAACTAAGATTAAATGACATCATCAGAGTGAACTCTAATCCAGTATGCCTGGTGTACTTATTAGAGGAGGAAACTCAGACACAGTTACACACACAGAGGGAAGAACATGTGAACACATGGGGAGAAGATGACCACCTACGAGCCAAGGAGAGAGGCCTCAGAAGGAATCAACTTGATGTTACTTTGATCTTGGACTTCCAGCCTCCGGATGAGAAAATAGATTTCTATTGTTTAAGCTACCCAGTCTGTGGCACTTTGTTATGGCAGCCCCAGCAGACTAATACAAGGGGGAGAGCATGTGTAGAGGGTGGAGGTGGGAGATGGCATGGCTTCTTTGGGGATGCTGGGTCTTCTGGCAGAAAGATAGTATTAATATATAGTTCTAGGAGAAGGGCTGGCTGGTGTGAAATGAAATGTCTCCTGTGATATCTATAAACAAGGATGTCACAGTCATCCTTGATTCTGGCCCTCCAGATGTGAATTTCTGATCCCAGAGGGTCCCCAAAAGGAAGAACAGTGCTGGCGGGTGGCAGCCATCAGCCACTTCCTACAGTGAACACTGAGGAGCTCGGGAAGTCAAGGATGTGGGGGGCTGGGGGGTGGAGGTGAGAAAGCAGGCAGCAGCCACCTGCCACTCCCTACAATGATCAAGGAACTGAACTTAAGGATAAAAACCAACCAACCAACCAACCAACCGAAAAAACACAGGATGCTGGCCCCAGATAGCTGAGATGTATATGAAAGAAATGATTTCAGTAAACTCAAACACTTGAATCTTCCCATACATTGAAGAGTGCTAAATTCCTTAACTTGAGACATCTGGTTTTCCTTAATTAACAGTAATCTTTGATGTTGAAACTACCTGCCCCTCTTTGTTGCATACTTCTATATAACCGGACTCCACACTCCACCTCCTCAGAGCTGTTTTCTCAAGCCTACCTCAGATGCTGCCTCTCGGGCTTGAAGGCCTAAAAATTCCCACTGAATAAAATAACTCTCAACTTTCAGGTCGTGACGGCATTTTATGTCGACATTGGTAAAGAAAGAAGGAAGCGTGGGAGGTGTCAGGCTCATATGCCTCTATGAATGAAGCAGGCTTATGTCGGACAGTAGTGTTGAAGGAAGGGGGCCCGAAAGTGGGCTCTTGTCTAACACTGGGCAATGAATTGTCCGAGGAGACACATGTGCTGACAAAGCAAGAGATTTTATTGGGAAGGGGTGCCCAGGTGGAGAGCAGTGGGGTGAGGGAAACCAGGAGAACAGCTCTGCCACGTGGCTCTCAGTCTTGGGTTTTATGGTGGTGGGATTAGGTTCTGGGTTGTCTTTAGCCAATCATTCTGACTCAGAGTCCTTCATGGTGGTGCACACCTTGTACAGCTAAGATGGATGCCAGTGAAAAGCATTCTGGGAGGTGGTTGGACACGTGGTGTCTCCTTTTCACCTTTCCTGAACTCTTCCAGTTGATGGTGGCTTATTAGTTCCCTGTTCCTTCCCAGGACCTCCTGTCATAAAGCAAGTCATGCTATGGTTACTATGGTGCCTGGCCAGGGCGGGCGGTTTCAGTCAGTGTGCTTCCCCTAACAGTAGGGAGGGGTGGAGTCTGTGGTGAACTGGGGAACACGGGCACCATCTCAAAGGGCAGATATGTGGTGACTCTGTGGCTGACGGATGCCAGCTGGGAATGGGGGCCGAGTGTTGCAACAATTCCCTATTTTCAAGACAAGTCAGAAATACGAATTTTGATGGATAGTCTTACACTTTTCATTTATTATTATTATTTTTTGTACCTTTTTGGCCATACTTTGTGGCATGTAGAATATTAATTCCCCAACCATGGACTGAATTCGAGCCCCCTGCAGTAGAAGCATGGAGTCTTAACTGCTGGCCCACCAGGGAAGCACCCTTCTCACGATTTTTGAAAATTTACCATTAATGTTTTAAACTCTGTGTGGGCCACAAAAGGATACATGTATATGTGTATATACATATATACTAGGTGAAGCCTATGGGCTGCCCATTTGTAATCGCTGAATTAGCTAAGGACTAACATAAAGGGTGTTAGAAGTATGACAAGGAAGTCTAATTTTCCTCTTGGGCGGGGGGGACAGTTGGTGAATCTTGAGTGAGATAAGTGACTTGAGCTCACACTGGCCTTGGTGGTTTAGAGCTAGGTGGGCTTTTACTTAAGGGGTGTTGTGTTGTGTGTGTGTGTGTGTGTGTGTGCTCAGTCGTGTCTGACTGTTTGCAACCCCGCGGACTGTAGCCTGCCAGGCTCCTCTGTTCTTGGAATTTCCCAGGCAAGAATACTGGAGTGGGTTGCCATTTCCCAAGCCAGTGATAGAACCTGTGAACCCACGTGTCTCTTGCACCTCCTGCATTGGCAGGCGGATTCTTTATCGCTGTGCCACCTGGGAAACTTTTCTTAAAGGGCCAGAGAGTAACTGTTTTTACTTTTGTGGGCCACATGGCCTCTTGCTACTCTCTCACTCTGACAGTGTAGTGTAAAAACAGTTGTAGACAGTATATAAGCAAATGGGCCTGGCTGCATTCCAAAAACTTCATTTACAAAAACAGATGGTTGGCCAGATTTGGTCCCTGAGCTATTGCTTGCTGATCCTGGGGTTAGAGGGCTGGAGACTTGAAGGAGGGGTTGGCGGGGGTGGGGTGGAGTGTGGATGGGGGTGAAGATGAGTTCAGAGAACAGTCTAGGTAAGAGATGACTTGAGGCTGTGGTAATGGAGGTAGAGGGGGTAGGAGAGATTCAAGAACTACTGAGCAGGTAGTATCAAAACTTGCTGATTGATGAGCCTGTGAGACAGAGAAAAGAACCACAGCTGATGCCCAGCTTTCTGGCTGGACTTAAGGGCTCAGTTGAAGACTTCCTCTCCTTGTTGGAGACGAAGACATTTCCTTGTACCCTTCTAGGTTCTGGCTGGTCTAAGGATTAACTTGACATGAGACAGATTAACAGGAGAAAAATCAAACAAAAGTTTAATAGCTTGTGCACATGGGAAAGACCTGGGAAAACTGAGTTACTTACTAAGATGGCTCAACCCCTCACCTTAAATACCATCTTCTGCTAAAGACAAAAGAGGATGTTGGGGTAGTGGTTTGGGAACTCCAAGATGGGGAGGGCAATTGACATTGAGGTGGAAAAGCAAATGTATAGGAAACAAATGTTTGCTGGGCTCTGCAGACAGTGAGGCATGAGAGGAGTTTTAACTAACACTTTGTTAGGTTCCTCCCTGTCCACACTCCTGGTTCACACTGTTACTGAGTCCAAGTTCACTCTGCTCGCCTCATGACAGGCCAATGAATTGGAGATGGTGGAGATGAGGTGTTGAGACAAGGAATGTGACTCTGCCAGATAGTCAGCAGACTGAGAAAATGGCAGATTAATGTCTCAGAATAACCATCTTATCAGGGTCTGAATGCCAGGTTTGATAATAGAACAGAGTGGTGGGTGTGCAGAAGCGAAGTAAAAAGGCCATCAATCTTGCAGATATCTCCTGGAATGGCAGTTCTCTGGGAGGGGATGTGTTAATTTCTTTCTTTTTGTAGCCATCCACACAGGTGGACAGGGTCCTGAATAAAGGCACTTTGGTTTAACATTCAGGCAGAGAGGCAGGGCTCCCCAAGGCAGGCCATTATGTAAAAACAGTATCCTTTTAGTGAGCAAAAGCAACGAGAAAGCAGTGGGAAGCAAAGGTTAAAAGAAACAGATCCAACATGGGGTCATGATTGGCTCTTCCCTGTAGCAATAATATAGTCATTGCTGCTCCCTTCCTGGGCCAGGTCCTCTAGCTACATTCTTTAGGCAGTTGAGGTGAAGGTCTAATTTCTTTCTCTTTTGGGCCTTTATTGTTTTTAGCTCCAAATACTCCACACGCCAAAGACACACTCTGGGGCGGCAAATTTTGCTCCCCTACACCTTCTAATGACCATGACCTCCCGAGTCAGCCCGTTCTGCTTTGGGGTGACCCTGAGGAGTCCCTCCTCCCTGGGGACCCTAACCTGTTAGAAGGAACTTCTTCGATTGCAGAACCGTCCAGCCCTGCTGCTCCAGCTCAAATGGAAAACTTCATTCTGTCCAGCACTGAGGCCATGAGCAAGATTCATGCCTATTGGCTTCAGGTTATTAGAGCCTCTTCTCCCCCCTGCCCTCATCCCCACAGCCCCCAGTCTTGGGATATGAAAACAAATCCTCAAACAATTAGAGTAACAAGGCACCCTGCAGGGATCAGAATAGGCTGGGGCTTGTGATGCCAATTACCAAACCTCTGTAGGCCCCCACTCTGCAGAACAGTGGGGAAAATGTGCTAAATTGTTCTCTGAGCAGAGGCGGCACGGCCCGGCCTGAAGTGCACCCGCCAGGCTCTGGTGCGTGCCTGCCAAGCCAGGAGCCCACTTTGATGTGCTCCAGGTGGCCACGGAGCCACCGCGGGGCATCAGGAGCTGCTGGACTCTCTCTCTCTCTTTTCTCTGCCAGAGCCCACAGATGTTCCGCAGACGCAGGAGCACTGGGGAGGGTGAGCGCCGACCTGTTACAGAGCTAATGAATTCCACTCGCAGGCTTCCTGTGTCTGCGGCAAAGGCTGCTGAGAGGTGTGTGCAAAATGGTCCCCAGGCACTTAACTGGGAGAGAAGGAAAGGATAAACCTAAGGCCGGCTGTGCGGGGGGCTGGGCCGCCTCTGACTTTGAAGGAAGTGGCAGAACAGGACTTTGCGAGAGGAGAATGGCCCTGGAGGAACCTGTGGGGATCAGACTGTATTTGTTTGAAGACCCAGCAGGCCTGGTCCTGGGGCCAGAGTTGAGCAAGACCTTGATAATCCAGGAGGCTGAGGAGGAAGGTCCAGAGTGGAAAGAAGGAGGCTTAGGCACTGGGCTCTGTGAATCCTGACTGAGCTCATTCACTTGTTTGTCTTTCACTCCTGCTAGCACCCCAAAGTGAAGGTTGCTCAGTCGTGTCTGACTCTGTGACCCCATGGACTATACCCCATGAAGAATTCATGGAATTCTCCAGGCCAGAATACTGGAGTGGGTAGCCTTTCCCTTCCCCCGGGGATCTTCCCAACCCAGGGATCAAACCCAGGTCTCCCACAGATTCTTTACCAGCTGAGCCACAAGGGAAGCCCAAGAATACTGGGGTGGGTAGCCTATCCCTTCTCCAGTGGATCTTCCCTACCCAGGAATCGAACCAGGGTCTCCTGCATTGCTGGTGGATTCTTTACCAACTGAGCTGTCAGTTCAGTTCAGTTCAGTCACTCAGTTGTGTCCGACTCTTTGCGACCCCATGAATCGCAGCACACCAGGCCTCCCTGTCCATCACCAACTCCTGGAGTTCACTCAGACTCACGTCCATCGAGTCAGTGATGCCATCCAGCCATCTCATCCTCTGTTGTCCCTTTCTCCTCCTGCCCCCAATCCCTCCCAGCATCAGAGTCTTTTCCAATGAGTCAACTCTTCGCATGAGGTGGCCAAAGAACTGGAGTTTCAGCTTTAGCATTCCTTCCAAAGAAATCCCAGGGCTGATCTCCTTCAGAATGGACTGGTTGGATCTCCTTGCAGTCCAAGGGACTCTCAAGAGTCTTCTCCAACACCACAGTTCAAAAGCATCAATTCTTCGGGGCTCAGCCTTCTTCACAGTCCAACTCTCACATACACACATGACTACTGGAAAAACCATAGCCTTGACTAGACGGACCTTTGTTGGCAAAGTAATGTCTCTGCTTCTGAATATGCTATCTAGGTTGGTCATAACTTTTCTTCCAAGGAGTAAGAGTCTTTTAATTTCATGGCTGCAATCACCATCTGCAGTGATTTTGGAGCCCAGAAAAATAAAGTCTGCCACTGTTTCCACTGTTTCCCCATCTATTTCCCATGAAGTGATGGGACCGGATGCCATGATCTTCGTTTTCTGAATGTTGAGCTTTAAGCCAACTTTTTCACTCTCCTCTTTCACTTTCATCAAGAGGCTTTTGAGTTCCTTTTCACTTTCTGCCATAAGGGTGGTGTCATCTGCATATCTGAGGTTATTGAGATTTCTCCCAGCAATCTTGATTCCAGCTTGTGCTTCTTCCAGCTTAGCGTTTCTCATGATGTACTCTGCATAGAAGTTAAATAAGTAGGGTGACAACATACAGCCTTGAGGTACTCCTTTTCCTATTTGGAACCAGTCTGTTGTTCCATGTCCAGTTCTAACTGTTGCTTCCTGACCTCCATACAGATTTCTCAAGAGGCAGGGTAGGTGGTCTGGTATTCCCATCTCTCTCAGAATTTTCCACAGTTTATTGTGATCAACACAGTCAAAGAGTCACCCCAAAGCTGGGTCTTATGAGGGATGGAATGTAATTAATTTCGAGTTTCCCAGATGGTGCTAGTGGTAAAGAACCTGCCTGCCAATTTAAGAGATACCAGAGACATGGGTTCAGTCCCTGGGTTGGAAAGACCCCCTGGAGAAGGGCACGGCTCCCCACCCCAGTATTCTTGCCTGGAGAATCCCATGGACAGAGGAGCCTGATGGGCTACAGTACACATGGGTGCAAAGAGTCAGACATGACTGAAGTGACAGCATGCACACACATGCATAATTAATTTCAAGTGTTACACATTCTTGGTTTCATCTTGCTTTTTATCTTTGTTTTCTGTCCTTCCTAATTTTCTCACTTTTGAAATATTACCTGTCGTTGGGGGTGGATTGGATAAACTAAATTAAGGCCCAGGGTGTGTGTCTGCAACCATGGTGGTCTGTGCACAGGCAGAATTTCTAGAGGGAAGAGTTCTTCGGTAAGGAAGTTTTGGGTATTGTGGCTGCACGAGAGATTGAAGATGGGACCCTGTGATGCTGTGATCTGCTTCTCAGCCTCCACAGGCTGGCTCTGGGCTCTCAGGAGAGTGGAGTTTCTTTGCACAACCTGAAGAGGGTGTTGGGAGAAACGATGCACAGGAAGTGAGGCTGTGCGGCCAAGATGACAAAGTACAGCGCCCTCTGCTGGTGACCACAGGTTGCTTCGGATTCGAAGACCTCAGAATCGCACCATTCAGCTCCCCGGGGATTTCAGGTCTGGCAATCAACACAGCCTCCCCTTCCTGGGAGGAAAGTTGAGCACCAGTATCACCTCCCTTTCTCAGGCATCCAGTCCACTAGCCAGCGCTTGAGTGAGCCCCAGCGGCGGAGGCCCTGAAAGAGACATTCCATGTGTGCTTCTAGGAGGCAGTTAGGAGCTGGCCAGAGAGACGGGAACCACAGGCTCCCATCCAGGAGATTGGAACAGCTCGCGTGGTGCACCCTGGGGAGTGGGAAGATTTCCTGGGAAAGGAGGTGTTCTGTTGGCTGGGGCTTGTAGAGTGGATAGAGTTTAGAGAAGCTGGTGGAGGGTCATTCCAGGTGGGGGCATCAGTGAGAACGCTGGTCCAGTGGAAGTCCCAGCTTCCTATTGAGGTGGACAGGTGGCTTCTCTCTCTACGTATGGCCGGCCCCAAGTGACTCTGTAGTGCCTTGCACCAAAAGAATGGAGTCCAAGTCCCTGCCCCGAATACTGGATTTGGCCACATGGACTGCTTCGGCCCACAGAATAGGGTGAGAGTTACTGCATGTCAGGTCCCAGCCTAAGCCGTGAGAGACCTCTTCCGTTCCTGCCTGCTCTCTTGTGTCTCTGCCGTAACCATGAGAAGCGTCTACCTTGGCTAGCCTGCTGGAGCAGAGGAGGACAACACTCACGTGGAACAGAGCCAGTTACCCCAGCCAAGCCCAGATGAAAGCAGCCAGCCCAGCTGTGCCTACATCAGCTCAACTGCAGCTGCAGGAGTTGTATACATTCTTATTGTTGCACGCCACTGGGAATTTGTGGTTGTTACACAACAGAAAGCAGTATTGTAGCCACAGTCAGCTGATAGAGGAGTGAAGGAATTAATGGGCATCTCCCAGTTATGAAAGGAGGCACTTGCCTCTAAAGTCTGTGTGTACACATTTGGGGCAGTTGTTACTAAGTTATTTTTTCCTTCTGATGAAAACTTCCCCAGAGAGATGGATTGATTTCCCCAAGGTCCCACAAGTTAGCAGCATAGTCAAGGCTAAGAGAGGACACCTCTCACCTCCAGGTCAGAACCCACTGCACCTGACCTTCCTGTTTGTGTTCGTGTGGACCACAGCACAGAGGTCAGGAAAACTTTTCCTTGCAGGTTGGTGAGGTCTCAGGGTTTGCAACAGACACCGGTGCTCAGCTGTTATCTGGATTGATGTGGCCATTTGCCATAATATTTAGCAACCTCTCTGTCAAATAAATGGCTAGAGAGGCTCCTGACACTTCCAGTATAAAAGAAAGAGGAGTCATATTCTACGGTTTTATGAGGCTGTCCGGACAAGACCTGTTAAAGGGATGGTTGTGAGTTGAGACTCTGGGGTTGAATTGGTAGTATTTCTTTGCCCCACACACCTTCAGAGTTTTCTATGAGCGATTCTTAAGACAAAAGGGTCAGGGACAGCCAACCATAGCTGGGCAAAGTGGCTCTTGGCTGGACAGGTAGGGTCATAGCCGTGAAATCAGGAGCTAGCTAGAGAGGGCCCCTTTATAGAGAACCCCTGAAATATTGCTCCTAGGTTTAAATTTGAGAGTAGGAAAGGGACTATTTTGCAAGTGATTTATGTATAACCAAATACCATCAGGCTCATTATCTTTACTTAAGTCATTATTTACCTCTAAATTGCTGGTGCTGCTGCATTTTGCCTAATGGTAGAGTTCTCCTTTTGGAGTTAAAGATGCCTAGTAACAATTTGAGTTTTTCATTTGACATTGGAATGATCCAATGTGAAATGTGCATAATAATCATATGTAAGAAAAACATAAAAATTTAAAAAAGGCTGAGAGAGAGAGAGATGGAGTATGTGTGTGTATGTGTTTGATAATGATGTTGCTGGTGAGGCTGGAATTGGTGGGAGGCAGGTTTGGTTTGGAAAATCTCACTCTTTCCATAGAGATAAAAAAGTGGAAATAATCCCCAGTCTCAATGCTACAGCCTTAGAGGCTGCTTGAGTCTCAGGAGGCAGAGAGGGAAACCATGAGGGAACTGAAGGACCCTCGCACATCCTTGGTGTTCAAAGTGTTGTCCACACATCAGCAGCTATAGTGTCACCCGGGTGCTTGTTAGATATGCGGGATCTCAGTTCCCACCCCAGACATGCTGAATCAGAATCTGCATTTAATGAAGTCTCTGGGTGATTCGTGTGCGTAGTAAAGTTTGAGAAGCCCTGTCTTAGGAGACCAGGATGGAGTGGGGGAGATGGAAAGGATCTGTCTTATTTTGACAGCGTGTCTTATAAGGGCTTGCCCAGCTTGTCATTGTGCCATGGGCTTCAGAGTTAGAAGATGTAGACTTCTGTCCTGGTGCCCTCTGTGCCTTGGGACAGTCCCTTGACCTTGTCGAGCTCCAGTGGGGATTGTGAAAGTGTTAGTCGTTCAGCCGTATCTGACTCTGCAACCCCGTGGACTGTAGCCCACCAGGCTCCTCTGTCCATGGAATTCTCCAGGCAAGAATACCGGTGTGGGTAGCCATTCCCTTCTCCAGGGGATTTTCCCAACTCAGAGATAGAATCTAGGTCTCCTGCATTGCTAGCAGATTCTTTACTGTCTGAATCACCATTTAGCATATAGTCTTACCATGAAGATTTAGAAGAATATAATAGTGTGGCACAAACCTGAGGGTCAATATTTGTAATTCTGTTGTTCTTCCCTCAAGACACTGAGGATTGTCCTCTCTGAATAGGTGAGCAATCAAGAGGCAGCTCAACGGCAAAAGATAACCAAAATCTGTTAAGCAATTTCTCTGTGTCAAGCTCACTACTATTGTGTTCACTAAGAACAACAGACTGGTTCCAAACAGGAAAAGGAGTACCTCAAGGCTGTATATTGTCACCCTGCTTATTTAACTTCTATGCAGAGAACATCATGAGAAACGCTGGGCTGGAAGAAGCACAAGCTGGAATGAAGAGTGCTGCAAGAAACCTCTATAACCTCAGATATGCAGATGACACCATCCTTATGGCAGAAAGTGAAGAGGAACTCAAAAGCCTCCTGATGAAAGTAAAAGAGGAGAGTGAAAAAGTTGGCTTGAAGCTCAACATTCAGAAAACGAAGATCATGGCATCCGGTCCCATCACTTCATGGGAAATAGATGGGGAAACAGTGGAAACAGTGGCAGACTTTATTTTTCTGGGCTCCAAAATCACTGCAGATGGTGACTGCAGCCATGAAATTAAAAGACGCTTACTCCTTGGAAGAAAAGTTATGACCAACCTAGATAGCATATTCAGAAGCAGAGACATTACTTTGCTGACTAAGGTCTGTCTAGTCAAGGCTATGGTTTTTCCTGTGGTCATGTATGGCTGTGAGAGTTGGACTGTGAAGAAGGCTGAGCACTGAAGAATTGATGTGTTTGAACTGTGGTGTTGGAGAAAACTCTTGAGAGTCCCTTGGACGGCAAGGAGATCCAACCAGTCCATTCTGAAGGAGATCAGCCCTGGGATTTCTTTGGAAGGAATGATGCTAAAGCTGAACCTCCAGTACTTTGGCCACCTCACGCGAAGAGTTGACTCATTGGAAAAGACTCTGATGCTGGGAGGGATTAGGGGCTGGAGGAGAAGGGGACGACAGAGGATGAGATGGCTGGATGGCATCACGGACTCGATGGACGTGAGTCTGAGTGAACTCCGGGAGTTGGTGATGGACAGGGAGGCCTGGTGTGCTGTGATTCATGGGGTCACAAAGAGTTGGACACAACTGAGTGACTGAACTGAATTGAACTGAAGGGATTTTAGCCTGGAGCCAGGCTGCCTGGTGCAAACCCTGCTGTGAGACAGTGGACTGGTTATATAACCCCTCAGTGCCTCAGTTTCCACGTCTGTGATATGGGGTTATTATTAACTTCCTGTGTCTTTGTAAGCATTATATGAGTAGTCTTTCCTTGGTAACCCTTGAGGTTGGCGGGGGGGTGGGGGTTGGATGTTAAAATCCATGGATGCTCAAGTGCCTTATATAAAATGGTGCCGTATGTGCATATTACCTATACATACACTCTGATTATAGTTTCAATCACCTCTAGATAACTTATAGTAGCTGATACAATATAAATGCTATATAAACAGCTGTAAATACAATATATATCCTATATAAATAGCTGCAGCAAATTCAAGTTTTACTTTTTGGAACTTTCTGAAATTAAACTATTTTTGATCCATCAGTTGGTTGAATCTGCAAATGCAGTCCCTACGGATGTATAGGGCCAAATGCAATACATACATGTTCAGTGCTTA
Organism: Redunca redunca; assembly: GCA_006410935.1. Taxonomy (NCBI): domain Eukaryota; kingdom Metazoa; phylum Chordata; class Mammalia; order Artiodactyla; family Bovidae; genus Redunca; species Redunca redunca. The sequence goes on from SJYQ01000998.1 coordinate 439,276, forward strand.
ATGGGGTCTCATATGTAATGAACAGTGAACAAACACACTTGTTAACACACTTATTTAACCCTCACTGCAGTCTCTGGAGGAGAGCATTATTATCCTTATTCCATAGTTGAAAAACTGTGAAGCTAAGAAAGTTGCCTAGGGCCACGTGGCTGGGAAATGCTAGAGCCAAGATCTGAACCCACGTCTCTCAACCTCTGAGACCATGTACCTCATTAACTCATAGTTCTGTTCTGCTCACATTAAGAGGTCGGGAGAGACCCTGCAACCAGACCAGCTGCCCCAGGAGTTGCTCTTGGCTTCCTTCCTTATGGTAGTCAAGGCAAAACCAAATGGAAGTGGAAGAAATCAAAGTGCCAGGAAGTGGAAAGGCACCCTTTCAAAGCACTTATGCTGATATTTAACACATCCCTTTGAAATGCTCTGCTCATAACCTATCAAGGGCAATTTGGAAACATGCTCTCATGGAAGAGAGCGTGGTTGCTTTTTGACACTGCTGTTTCTATTATATATGCAGCAACAGCCATACCGGACATGGACATGATTTATTTATGGGGCAGCCCAGCCCCAGCTGAGCTAGTCTTCCGTGCTTGTGGTAGACTGCACTAGAAGAAAGGGAATGCACAATTTGGGGAGGTAATTATTTTTCCACGTATTCATTAAAAAGAAGGAATTTTCCAATTACCACTGGAATGAATGAAACTTTTTAAATAAAAAATTCAGATTAAAGTCTAGAGAGAGTTTGTGCTAGATTGGAAACCAAGAGTCTTGGGTTCCTTGTAGCTCAGTGTACTTTTCAGATCCCAGTCCTGTCTCTGCACCTTACCAGCTATTTCACTTGTCTGAGCTTCAGTTTCCTTATCAGTAAGACTGGCATTCTGATTGTTCTGGGAAGATGTCATGAGATATCACACATAGAAAGCCTAATGCAAAACCTAGTATATTGTAGGGGCCTAATGAATGTTTGGCTTCCCTGGTGGCTCAGTGGTAAAGAATCCACCTGTTAATGCAAGAGACTCAGATTCAGTCCCCGCGTTGGGAAGATCCCCTGGAGAAGGAAATGGCAACCCACTCTAGTATCCTTGCCTGGAGAAATTCCATGAACAGAGGAGCCTGGTGGGCTCCAGTCCATGAGGTCACAGAGTCAGATGCAACTTCACAACTGAACAGCAACAAATGCATGTTTGCTATTATTATAAACAGTTGCAGAACTGGCTTTGTGACTGAGGGCAAATAAGTTTTTTTAATGTGGTTTACCTTTAAAGGCTTCCCCAGCGGCTCAATGGTAAAGAATCTACCTCCAATGCAGGAGGCACAGGAGATGCAGGTTTAATCCCTGGGTGAGGAAGATTCCCTGGTGGAGGAAACGGCAACCCACTCCAGTATTCTTGCCCAGAAAATCCCATGGACAGAGAAGCCTGTTGGGCTACAATCCAAAGGGTCGCAAAGAGTCGGACACAACTGAGTACACACACCCACCACTTTTTAAAACTGATAAAGTAAGGTAAGATTATTTTTAGGTTTCTTCTAGATCAGCCATATTTGCACATTTTTCTTCTGAGGTCCCTTTGTCTGGGTCCCCTTATGAACAGGAGAATCTATTTGAAAGAAATCCATCTCTGTACCTGTCTCTTATTGGTACTATTGATATCAGATGCCCATTCCAAAAGTACTAAGAGGATAAATTTCCTCTTATTCCTTTAGGAGGAAAAATTTTCAAAACATTTCCATTCCTTGAGACTAAGCAGAAGGTAAACTTGTCATTTGAGTAGATACAGAGTTTGTGGGCAAGACTTTCTCTTTTTAACTTATTATAATCTTTATAAACACAGTAGAGATCTTGGTCTCAGCTTAATTGCTGGATATTTCATGGATATCTGACTTTTCTGTCCTTTCTTTATTTGTTGCTAGTTTGAAAGTCTAATGAAATCCACCTTGCTACAAAACTACCTCACAAAATGTTAAAGTCTAGCTTCTTTCCCCCCTTAGACCAACATCTTGAAATAAAGTAGTGATTAATAACATTTTTATAGGAGGCATATTGTCTGAAATATTTTAATGGCTGTCGGTGAAATTTATTCTCTATGATCTAGTGGAAAGATGTAATTTCCATGAGTAATAGTTATCACGAATATTATTATGCTCCCTAGGAGGGAGAGAGGGGGAAGGAGAGAGGAGATGGAGAATGAGGAAATAACTCTAACCTGAGTGTATGCTGTTATAAATGAAGGTAACTATTCCTTGCATTTGAATACTCTATATTATCTGATATATATTATATATATAATATCTGATGATATCTGATACATAACATAGTAACATATGTAATATGTTATATAATAATATAATAACACACAGCCTTTTTTATTGCATCCTCACAGCCGCTTTGTGAAAATGACATTGTCCCATTATTCAGCTGAAGATCTCAGTGTGTGCGTGGATGTGTGCTGAGTCTCTTCAGTCACATCTGACTCTGCAACATGATGGACTCTCTGTCCCTGGGCTTCTTCAGGCAAGAATACTGGAGTGGGTTGCCATGTCCTCCTCCAGGGGATTTTCCAGGGATCCAACCCACTCATAGGTCTCCTGCATTGGCAGCTGGGTTTTACCACTGAGCCACCTGGGAGGCTCGCAGAAGCTTGCCCAAATGCATCTCTGGTTAAGGAAGAACCAGGGGTCCCACCCTCTTTTCCAAACTCCAGGTTCAGTGCGTAAACCGTAACACAGCTTTTCTGGCATGAACCCAATGCGATGGTTTACAGCCTGTTTCTCCCACCTTTTCTCCCCACCCCCTTCATGCCTCACAGTTGACAAGTGGATCATTTGGTGGACAGAATATCCACATTAGCTGAGAGCTGCTCCAGAGCAATACCCTGAGAGCTAATTTTCAGAAAGTTGGAACCCACTTTATTCTAAAAACTCCATAGGGGCAAAGAAATCTTTTGATTCGGAGAGCACTTCAAGATTTGATATGGTTTGAGCATCTTGTGGCTAAGAACATCAATGGTTCTTTTAAAATTCCAAGGAAACTTTCTGCTTGTTTCAAGCTCCCTGGTTGCTCATATTCTGAATAAGCAGATGTTTATTGAACTTCCGCCGTGCTCAGAGTAAATACTCTCCTTTTGCAGAGGGGGCCTCTTCGCTTTCTGCGTTTCCCTTGTGCTCTTCCAGCTTCTTGCTGTGTCGGCATATGTATTAGTCTAAGCAGCGCCACTTATTAATTAATTGATTATCTAGTTCATCCAACTGTATTAAGCAGGAGGGTTTATGACTGAATGCTCTGTGATGATGTTCCGTGGCCTGCCCACTTCTCGGGTGGAAAATCAGGGGTGCCAGGAACAGCTCCCTTAGTGCAGGGAAACCAGAGCAGTGGCTTTTCTGTTCCAACACAGCACGTCTGGAGCTCTAGCCAGGATTCTCCAGGCTGTGAACTTTTGGCTGTCTACTCATCCACCTCTTCTCAGAGTGGTAGGAAGGAAGAAAAGGGATGAGGAGAGAGACTGAGACAGAGATAGATACAGAAAAGGAAAGAAGGGGAGGAGGGGATGAGAAGGGAGAGGAGAGGGGATGAGGAGGGGAAGGGTTCCGGGCAGGGATGTGTATCTCCTCCTCAGCTTCCTCCAAAGCCCTTTGTCCTTCCAGTTGGGTGTCCTGCTTTGCATTCACAGCAGGTCTGTTTACAGGACTTTCTGTACAGAGAGAGAAATTAGATTTTTTGCAGCATTTATATCTTTGCGGTGTGAGAGTAGTCCTTAGGTGGATATAAGTTGTGTAAATAAATTTGCTCATCGCTTTAACTGCAAGCAAAGGAAAATATTTCCTGGACCACATTGTCTCTATCTCCCAGTCCCCCCTTCCTTTTTTGGGGGGGTGGGGGTAAGTCTTAGATTTGTTTGCTTGTCTGTTTATTTGATAAGTCTGTCAGTCTCTTAGTCTGGGGTAGAGGAAATAGAGAGGGTGTAAGAGGCTTTGAACTCTGCTTCTTAACAGGAAATAGATGTTACGCCTACAGAGCATTTGGGAAATGCAGAGAAGGGCAGTTGTGTCCACAACCCAAGGAGTGGCTGTGCCTGCATTAGCAAGAAACAAAGAAGCTCTGGGACTCAACTGATGACTGAATAAGGAAGAAGAGATACTGCTCGGGTAGATTTGCCAGAAGTCCTTGACTCTCAATCCTAGTGATAAATGTCAAGTTTCCTGTAGTCTCTCTGGGCAGCACCATCCATTCAGCCAACCCCTTGGGGAACGGGAAAACGGTCACTTACATTAGAGCAGGGTCTCCTGCAGCACAGGGTGCCCTTGGTTGGATCCTGGGTTAGGTTCAAAAACTCTCAGAGTTTTATGTTTATTTTAATGACTGTTAGGCAGTGAAGGCTTTCTTATCTCTTCTTGCTATTCTTTGGAACTCTGCATTCAGATGCTTATATCTTTCATTTTCTCCTTTGCTTTTTGCTTGTCTTCTTTTCACAGCTATTTTCGAAGGCCTCCCCAGACAGACATTTTGGTTTTTGCATTTCTTTTCCATGGGAATGGCCTTGAGCCCTGTCTCCTGTACAATGTCATGAACCTCAGTCCATAGTTCATCAGGCACTCTATCTATCAGATCTAGTCCCTTAAATCTATTTCTCACTTCCACTGTATAATCATAAGGGATTTGATTTAGGTCATACCTGAATGGTCTAGTGGTTTTCCCTACTTTCTTCAGTTTAAGTCTGAATTTGTCAATAAGGAGTTCATGATTTGCGTGGATCACAATAAACTGGAAAATTCTGAAAGAGATGGGACTACCAGACCACCTGACCTGCCTTTGAGAAACTTATATGCAGGTCAGGAAGCAACAGTTAGAACTGGACATGGAACAACAGACTGGTTCCAAATAGGAAAAGGAGTACCTCAAGGCTGTATATTGTCACCCTGCTTATTTAACTTCTATGCAGAGTACATCATGAGAAATGCTGGGCTGGAAGAAGCACAAGCTGGAATCAAGATTACTGGGAGAAATCTCAATAACCTCAGATATGCAGATGACACCACCCTTATGGCAGAAAGTGAAGAGGAACTAAAAAACCTCTTGATGAAAGTGAAAGAGGAGAGTGAAAAAGTTGGCTTCAAGCTCAACATTCAGAAAACGAAGATCACAGCATCTGGTCCCATCAGTTCATGGGAAATAGATGGGGAAACAGTGGAAACAGTGTCAGAGCTTATTTTTTTGGGCTCCAAAATCACTGCAGATGATGATTGCAGCCATGAAATTAAGACGCTTACTCCTTGGAAGAAAAGTTATGACCAACCTAGATAGCATATTCAAAAGCAGAGACATTACTTTGCCAACAAAGGTCCGTCTAGTCAAGGCTATGGTTTTTCCTGTGGTCATGTATGGACATGAGAGGTGGACTGTGAAGAAAGCTGAGTGCCGAAGATTGATGCGTTTGAACTGTGGTGTTGGAGAAGACTCTAGAGAGTCCCTTGGACTGCAAGGAGATCCAACTAGTCCATTCTGAAGGAGATCAGCCCTGGATGTTCTTTGGAAGGAATGATGCTAAAGCTGAACCTCCAGTACTTTGGCCACCTCATGCGAAGAGTTGACTCGGAAAAGTCTCTGATGCTGGGAGGGATTGGTGGCAGGAGGAAAAGGGGATGACAGAGGATGAGATAGCTGGATGGCATCACCAACTCAGTGGACGTGAGTCTGGGTGAACTCCGGGAGTTGGTGATGGAAAGGGAGGCCTGGCATGCTGCAACCCATGGGGTCGCAAAGAGTCGGACACGACTGAGCGACTGAACTGAGGCAGTGAAGTACAGCTGGCACATTGAACCCATGTTCTCAACAGTAATATAAAATTTCCTTTTAAATTAAATTAAAATGTAGAGTCTACTTGAAGAGAAATATTAAGCAAATAACAGGGCAGCCGATATACCAATGCGGCAGAAAATTGTGAAGACAGTACGTCCTCCTTCCTGTGTTTAGGAAATCAGCTACAGACTGTCTTGGAAACGTTCCTGGCCCCTGCTTCTGCCATAGAAGCTAAAAAACCAGTTACTTGCTTTCTGTGACCCCTGGAGGTTACAGTGTGAGCCCTAAACCCAAGTTCAGCCATTAACATGCTCCTTCCTAGGACCTTGAGTCTAGAGCTGCGCACAGAAAGACATGGGCATGCGGGAGGTAGAGACGCTCTTATTGAACTTTCCCCGGGGTGAGATGTTAGCTGTAATTGTGGCTATCTACTTTCCCTTGATTCTTTCCCATTTTCAAAGTCTAATTTTCTATTTTTTCTTTATTGTGTGAGCCGTTGGATACTCTTCTGATAATCCCTCTCCTATTTAACTTAAATAGAGTTCATTTCTGTTGTTGATAACTTGGAACCTAATACCAGGAGGTGGTCCACCTGGAGCTTACAGCACATTGGAATCAGTCTCCATGGGTTCAAACAGAATCTGCCACTGAGTAGTTGTGGGTTGTTAGGCAGATGTGTTTTTAAGCTTCTGCTTGAAAGTGTTAGTTGCTCAGCTGTGTCTGATTCTTTGTGCCCCCATGAACTGTAGCCTGCCAGGCTTCTGTGTCCATGGGACTCTCCAGGCAAGAATATTGGAGTCAGTAGCCATTCCCAGGGGGTCTTCCTGACCTAGGGATCAAATTAGGGCTTTCCAAATTGCAGGAGGATTCTTTACTGTCTGACCCACCAGAGAAGCTTCTTTCTGCTTACGCATCTATAAAATGGGGATTATAACAGTGTCCATGTCAAAGAAACGACATAAGTGAAGTGAGATTAACATCTAAAACCAAATCTGTCACAGAGCAGGCTACCTGTTCAGACGGCCAGATTTGGAATTATAGAAGGGGCTCCTTAGATGGCGCAGTGGTAAAGAATCTGCTTGCTAAATCAGGGGATGCGAGAGATGCAGGTGTGATTCCTCGGTTAGGAAATACCCTGGAGTATGGCAACCCACTCCAGTATTCTTGCCTGGGTAATTCCGTGGACAGAGGGCCTGACGGGCTATCGTTCATGGAGTCACAAAGTATCGAACATGACTGAACACACACACACACACAGGAAAGGTTCGATTTAGACGCTTTGTGCTCACTCTTTTATTTTGTTTATTGGTTATTGTCTGTTTTCCTTTCCTTCAGTTCAGTTCAGTTCAGTCGCTCAGTCATGTCCGACTCTTTGCAACCCCATGAATCGCAGCATACCAGGCCTCCCTGTCCATCACCAACTCCCGGAGTTCACTCAGACTCGCGTCCATCGAGTCCGTGATGCCATCCAGCCGTCTTATCCTTGGTCGTCCCCTTCTCCTCCTGCCCCCAATCCCTCCCAGCATCAGAGTCTTTTCCAATGAGCCAACTCTTCGCATCAGGTGTCCAAAGAACTGGAGTTTCAGCTTCAACATCATTCCTTCCAAAGAAATCCCAGGGCTGATGTCCTTCAGAATGGATTGGTTGGATCTCCTTGCAGTCCAAGGGACTCTCAAGAGTCTTCTCCAACACCACAGTTCAAAAGCATCAATTCTTTGGCGCTCAGCTTTCTTCACAGTCCAACTCTCACATCCATGCATGACCACAGGAAAAACCATAGCCTTGAATAGATGGACCTTAGTCAGCAAAGTAATGTCTCTGCTTTTGAATATGCTATCTAGGTTGGTCATAACTTTTCTTCCAAGGAGTAAACGTCTTTTAATTTCATGGCTGCAGTCACCATCTGCAGTGATTTTGGAAGCCCCCAAAATAAAGTCTGACACTGTTTCCACTGTTTCCCCATCTATTTCCCATGAAGTGATGGGACCGGATGCCATGATCTTCGTTTTCTGAATGTTGAGCTTTTGGCCAACTTTTTCACTCTCCTCTTTCACTTTCATCAAGAGGCTTTTGAGTTCCTCTTCACTTTCTGCCATAAGGGTGGTGTCATCTGCATATCTGAGGTTATTGAGATTTCTCCCGGTAATCTTGATTCCAGCTTGTGTTTCTTCTAGTCCAGCATTTCTCATGATGTACTCTGCATAGAAGTTAAATAAGCAAGGTGACAATATACAGCCTTGAGGTACTCCTTTTCCTATTTGGAACCAGTCTGTTGTTCCATGTCCAGTTCTAACTGCTACTTCCTGACCTGCATATAGATTTCTCAAGAGGCAGGTCAGGTGGTCTGGTATTCCTATCTCTTTCAGAATTTTTCACAATTTATTATGATCCACACAGTCGAAGGCTTTGCCATAGTCAATAAAGCAGAAATAGATGTTTTTCTGGAACTCTCTTGCTTTTTCCATGATCCAGCAGATGTTGGCAATTGGATCTCTGGTTCCTCTGCCTTAAATACCCAGAACAGTGCTTGCCACAGAGCAGCTACTCCATAAAATTATGTGAAAGAATGAATTAGTGAGACAGAGTTACTCTTATTTTTAAATCTCTCTCTTTAACTGTGCTTTTGTATTTTGGGCTGGGAGAAGCAAATGTCTGGATGAAAAAAGGAATTCGGGCTAATTAGCTTCAGTTAGAACAGACACTCTCTGGGGATGAGGACAACACCTCTTCCCTTCATTCTATCCCTCACCCTCTCTTGTCCCTCCAGATCCACCTTCTTAGCCGTTTGTCCATCTTCCTTTCTCCCTTTGTAATCCAGTCACTCAGCAGAACTTGGTGCTTCGTCTTGAGATGTGACATCAGGGCTTGGAGGTCGCTAGGTAAAAGGACAAATCAACATGAACATCTCATATTTAGGGAAGAGCCTTTTTTCTAAGCCAGCTGAAGCTGCCTAGTTTATTCTCTGGAATAGAATTTATGCAAATGAGGCTGTTGTCCAAATTATTAGAAACATGAATCCTGGCATCAGACAAACCTGGCTTTTAATCTTTCTACTATGCCTTGGTGTAGTGACTGTTGGGAATTCATTTTACCTCTTTAATGCCTTGGCATTCTTATATGCAAGATAGGGCTCCTGGTGGTACCCGCCCTCCTAGGAAAGTGATGAGCATTCAGTGTGATGATGCAGCTCTGTGGGGTCCTGGTTCTGTGGGTTGACTTAGGCGCTCAGGGAGCAGTATTGTTGTTATTAATGTCTTCCCCCTCTCTCGCCCCTTTCCAAGAACTAGGAGAAAGTGGTTTTATTTCCAAGGGCCAAATGCGTTTTGGGGAGTTCTTCTTTTAAAATTTTTTGGACAATTTTAGAGAGATGAGAATTTTGATGCCTTCGAGAGTGGGAAGAGATTTCCCCTCCAAGAAAGCATTTTGTTAGTTTTATTTGCGTTGCCTTTTTTATGATTCTCCCCTCCCCCATTTTTGACATAGGGAGTTTTTTTACCCAGGTAAAGCATTTCTGACCTAAGGCTTTGGTAGCAAAAAAAAAAAAAAAAAAAAAGATGTGATTATCTAAATTATTCAATAAGAATCCTCAACTTCAGGGGGAAATTGTGATGATTCTGTTGCAGGAAGGCGGACCCCTTCCAGGGCCTGAAACTGGGCTCTTGTCTAACACTTGGAAATAAATTGTCTGAGGAGACACATGTGCTAACAAAGCAAGAGATTTTACTGGGAAAGGGCACCCGGGTGGAGAGCAGGAGGGTAAGGGAACCCAGGAGAACTGCTCTGCCACGTGGCTCACAGTCTCTGGTTTTATGGTGATGGGATTAGTTCCCCGGTGGTCTTTGGCCAATCATTCTAATTCAGAGTCTTTTCCTGGTGGCACATGCATAGCTCAGCCAAGATGGATGCTAGCAAGAGGGATTCCGGGAAGTGGATGGACACGCGGTGTCTCCTTTAGACCTTTCCCTGAACTCTTCTGGTTGGTGGTGGCTTATTAGTTCTGTATTCCTTATCAGGCTCTCTGTCATAAAACAACTCATGCAAATGGTTACTATGGTGCCTGGCCAGGGTGGGCGGTTTCAATCAGTGTGCTTCCCCTAACAATTCCATTATTTGTACTTAGGAATGAGGATAGGCAAAGAGTAAAAGGCTCCAGGAATCCCAGAGAACAGGCTTAGTTCTTTCTGGTCAAGGGGAGACATGATACCTTACGAGATCCTACTGATGGTCTGGCTACACTCCTGGCCAGAGCTTCATCTCATTCCATTCTCTTTGCTTTCTTTTCTTGACTTTTTCCAGCCCCTGTTCATTTGCTGAATGACATCACATTTCTGCTACTTCGGGGCATTTGTGTATTCTTTTCCCTCCATTCTTTTCTCTCCTCAGTTAGTTGACTTCTCTGCACCCTTCAGATGTCATCCTCCAATTACCTTCTCCCAAGCATCATTTTGGTATCATGAGAAGGGAATAAATTAGCACCAGATAAGAAAAGGGCAAAGATTAATTCTGATAAAGATCAAATACCACTTTTGTTAAGCTGGAAAAGCTAATGTTGGAAAATATAGCCTATTTCTGTGGTTGAGTGAGATTCTTGATATTAAACCCAGAATTAACTAAGCTCACAGGTAGCCCTTGACCTCACAGGATCCCAGTGGTAGGCCTGCCTCTGTAAAACTTAAAGCAGAAAGCCAAAAGCACAAGCAACAAGCAAAACATAGATAAGCTGGACTACATCAAAATAAAAAACTTTTGGGGATGCCTCTGGTGATCCACTGGTTAAGAGTCTGCCTTGCAATGCAGGGGATGCATGTTCTGATTCCTAGCCTGGGAATGAAGATCCCACATGCTGCAGGGCAGAGAGACCTGGCAGAGACAAATAAATAAATATATGTAAAGCAAAAACAGAACCAAAAGACTTGTGTGCATCAAAGGACACTAGCAACAGAGTTAAAAACAATCCATGGAGTGGAGAAATTATGTGCAAATCACGTATCTGCTAAGGAGTTAATATCCAGAATATATAAAGAATTCCTACAACTGAACCACAAACAGATAACATGATTAAAAAATGGGTAAAGGATTGAATAGACATTTCTGCAGAGAAGACATACAGCTGGTCAATAAGCACGTAAAAAGATGCTGAACATCACTAATAACAACGCAAATCAAAACCGCAATGGGATAACACTTCATATCTATTAGAATGACTATAATCAAAAAAGAGAAATCAAGAGTTGGTGAGTTTGTGGGAAAACTGAAATGCTTGTGCTTTGACGGTGGTCATGTAAAATGGTGTAGCTGCTGTGTAAAAGAACATGATAGTTCCTCAGAAAATTAAAAATAGAATTGCCAGTCCACCCCTCAAAACTCAAAAGCAGGAATTCAGACAGATATTTGCACACCCACTTTCAGAGCAGCACTAGCTGCACTAGTCAAAAGGGAAAGGCAACCTGAGTATCTATCGATGGCTGAATAGATAATGAAAACATGATTTTGTGTATATATATATATATATATATATATATATATATACAAACACACACAATGGCATGTTTTTCAGCCTTAAAATTAAAGGAAATTCTGACATCTGGCACAACATGGATGAACTTTGAGGATACTATGCTATGGAAAATAGCTAGTCACAAAAAGACAGATACCATGTGATTTCACTTATATGAGGCATCTAAAATAGTCAAACTCATAAAGACAGGAAGTGGAATGGTGGTTGCCAGGGTCTGGGGGAGAGGGAAGAATGGGGAGTTATTTAATGGAGACAGATTTTCAGTTTGGGAAGATGAAGTTTCTGGGGACAGATGATGATGATTGTTGCAAGAGAATGTGGAGGTACTAATGCCACTGAATTGGTCATTGAAATGGTCAACATGGTCCATTTTGACTTAACAATGATCAAAACTTACCTTATGCATATTTTGCGAAAAAGTCAAAGAGAAACTTAAGCATGGAAGAACAAGCCAAGCAGATGTTTCTGTGGTGGCTGCCTCCTAAGAGGAAGGAGAAAGAAACAGTGGGCTCAACAAAAGTTCTTTCCCTAACTCACCAGTGGAGAAGGAGGGCAGAGGGCAGGGCTGTTTCATTAACAGAATCCTCTCTACTTGAGAAGCTACATAGGGCTGGAGAAGTAGCATTTCCCTAACACATCCTGAAAGGATTTATATTCAGTTTTCTTTTTTTTTTGCATAGAACCCTATATTTCTTGAGGGCCTCTTATTTCAGATTATAATTGTACTTCCGTTTGTGTAATCATTTACTACAGTTCAGTTCAGTTCAGTCACTCAGGCGTGTCTGACTCTTTGCAACCCCATGGACTGCAGCACACCAGGCCTCCCTGTCCATCACCAACTCCTGGAGCTTACTCAAACTCATGTCTATTGAGTTGATGATGCCATCCAACCATCGCATCCTCTGTCATCCCCTTCTCCTCTCGCCTTCAATCTTTCCCAGCATCAGGGAATTTTCCAGTGAGTCAGTTCTTTGCATTAGGTGGCCTAAGTATTAGAGTTTCAGGTTCAGCATCAGTCCTTCCAATAAATATTCAGGACTTATTTTCTTTAGGATGGACTGATTGGATCTCCTTGCAGTCCAAGGGACTCTCAAGAGTCTTCTCCAATACCACAGTTCAAAAGCATCAATTCTTCAGTGCTCAGCTTTCTTTATAGTCCAACTCTTAACATCTATACATGACTGCTGGATAAACCATAGCCTTGACTAGACGGACCTTTGCTGGCAAAGTAATTCTCTGCCTTTTAATATGCTGTCTAGGTTGGTCATAGCTTTTCTTCCAAGGAGCAAACGTTTTTTAATTTCATGGCTGCAGTCACCATCTGCAGTGATTTTGGAGCCCCCCCCCAAATAAAGTCTGTCACTTTTTCCATTGTCTCCCCACCTACTTGCCATGAGGTGATGGGACCAGATGCCATGATCTTAGTTTTCTGAATGTTGAGTTTTAAGTCAACTTTTTCACTCTCCTCTTTCACTTCCATCAAGAGGCTCTTTAGTTCTTTTTTGCTTTCTGCCATAAGGGTGGTGTCATCTGAATATCTGAGGTTATTGATATTTCTCCCAGCACTCTTTATTCCAGCTTGTGCTTTATCTAGCCTGGCATTTCTCATGATGTACTCTGCATATAAGTTAAATAAGCAGGGTGACAATATATAGCCTTGACGTACTCCTTTCTCGATTTGGAACCAGTCTGTTGTTCCATGTCCAGTTCTAACTGTTGCTTCCTGACCTGCATTACAAATATCTCAGGAGGCAGGACAGGTGGTCTGGTATTCCCATCTCATGAAGAATTTTCCACAGTTTGTTGTGATCCACACAGTCAAACGCTTTAGTGTAGTCAATAAAGCAGAAGTAGATATTTTTCTGGAACTCTCTTGCTTTTTCAATGGTCCAATGTATGTTGGGAATTTGACTTCTGGTTCCTCTGCCTTTTCTAAATCCAGCTTGAACATCTGGAATTTCTCAGTTCACGTACTGTTGAAGCCTGGCTAGGAGACTTTTGAGCATTACTTTGCTAGCATGTGAGATGAGTGCAGTTGTGCAGTAGTTTGAACATTCTTTGTCATTCTGTGTCATTTACTACATAACCCTGTTATTAGGTTGAACCAGATGAAATTGCTACCCTTGAAGTAAACCATGGTTGATTCTTGGCAATCTCATGTGGTTCAGTACTCGGTAGATAGTAAGCACTAGAAGGTAAAGACTGGGTCTGATTTTGATAACTCACCCTACATGCGGGGCTCAGCACAGAGCTGCCATAATGTCAGCGCTTAGCAAATTATTATCCTCATAAACATAAGTCAGTCTTTACTGACTAAATGGAATGGATGTCCCCATTTGATATTGCAAATTAAAAGATGAAAAGCCTTAATTCTTTTTTAAAAATAGGAATAGAGTGAAATGTCTAATGTTGAGTACTAATGTCATAATATTTAATGGTCACATATTAGTTACCAGTCATATAACCTGATTTTGTTGCCTTGGGTAGTATAAAGTAATAAAAATAAAATATCACTTTCTAGAATATTTAGGAGTGAATGTTTTCGTGAATGATTAAGAGTCCATCTGTGATTACTCGCTTGCTTTAAGGAATAAACATTCATTTCACCAAACAAGATTGGGGCTGACCTTCTTGTTCCCCAGCATTCAACTGGATATTAAGTCTCAAGCCAAGATTCAAACCAATCCTGCTGGAATCCATACTCAGATACCTTCCCCCTATATTTTTGCCTTCTCCCATTGTGCCTGTTTTCATTTGAATTCAGTATTGCCTTTTCCTCTAGTTTATTTCATTTGGGCTGATTTTCTTTCAAGCAGTATCTAGAGCTGTGGGGTGTTATTGCAGAGTCAAATTTTCCCTCTGTGACTCCTTATTTTTTCTGTTACCTCACCCCATACCCTATTGTTTGGATCCAAAGTTTGTTTCTGGAAATGAAATTCCATTTCCACAGGTTTGTTTGTTTTTTTCTTTCCCATAGTCTATGCAGAGAGGCAGACTAGCATAATGGTTAAAAATGTAGGCTTTGGGATTAGACAACTTGGGCATGCTAGCTGTGAGACCTTTGGCAAGTTATTCAAGTTCTCTGTGTTTTAGCTTCCTGATTTCTACAATGAGGGTTCAGAGTTAATAGATACAAAGATCTTAGAACAGATTCTGGAATGTAGTCAGTATTAGTTGTTGTTACTAATGATATAGTGACCATCACTTGAAACTTTGAGTGAAATCTTTTAGAAAGGATTTCTAGGCAATCAGAGACCAAAGCCAAAAACAAATGAAAGCAAGAAAAGTCAGTCAACTAAAGTTCCAGAGGTGTTTGTAGAAGCGGTTCTAAGATGCAAGAGGTAGGGATCAATTATGAGTCTATGACAGGAAAAGGTGGTAGAAATAAAGACAGGGAAAAGCTTAGTTATATGTGCTTCTGTGTAGTACAGGGAGGGTCAGTGAGGTGCCCTATTTCTCCAGCACTTCAAAGTTGTAGATATTGCTTTTAAAATATGGAGTCAATTTTAAATAGAGAAAAAAGTGACACCAAATCTAAATTAAAACAGGCAAATGAGAGAACAATTTCTGGGGATCGGGGCTGGAGCAAGCCAACTGAGACTTGGCATGCTGTAGGTATACAGTAAAAGGTTGTGAGATGAATTTGTTGAATCATAGCAACTTAGCATTTGGGATTTGGAAGCTCAGAGATTGTAGGCAAAAGTTGACATAACCCATGTCTAACAGGGACATTTCTACCTAGAAAATGAGATGGCACTGAACCATCAGGTCTGGCTTAAAGATTCCAAGACATCAGAGAAATGTGGACTCAGTGTGATGCATGGAGAAATCCCTGGACACACAAGAGAGAGGTTGCTCTGCATAACAATATCCCAAATCACCTTGAAGGTACCGAATGACCTCTGAGCTAGCTTCTTAGTCATGATAGTGGCAAATGAAGGTAATAATGATGATCAAGCCATTTCAGTGTGCCAGGCAGTGTTCTAAGCTCTTCAACTGTACAGACAACCCCACAAGCCAGGTACCACTATCAGTCCTGTGTCTTTTAGATGAAATCTACTGTGGCAGCTGAGTCCTAAGATGACTCCTATGATCTTTGCCCCCAGTTAAAATGTCTGGGTCAGTCCTTCCCTCTTTGGTGTAGAAGGACCTATAACTTTCTTCTAGCAGATAAAATATGGCAAAGGTCATGGGTAGGGTATCACTTCCTTGATTAAGCTATGTCATGTGGCGAGGGTGATGGCATGCCACTCCCTTCATTATATTATTTTATGTATCTGTATCTATCTACATAGATATTGGGTTGAGAGTTACATTTATTCTTATGTGACTCTGAGGAGTCATTCTCACTTTGCTGTTAGCTTTAAAGAAGCCACCAAGATTTCTATAGTTATAAGAAAATGAATTCTACCAACAATATGAATGCCCTTGGAAGCTGATGCTTCTCCAGTCAAACCTCTAGATGAGAGGGTAGCCAAGTGGACCCCGAGCTAAGGGGCCAGCTAAGCCATGTCCAGGCTCCTGACCCATGGATACTGTGAGATAATGAATGTATGTATGCTGTTTTAGGGTGGTAAGTGTATGGTGATTTGTTACACAGTAAAAAGCAAACAAACAAAAAACAGTACTCTTTTGTCAAGAAATTAGAGCAGTTGACCAACTTCTATGATTCAGATAATCCTTCAGTCTCTCAAGATAGCCAAAGCAGAGTAGGACAATAAAAATGAGTTGAGGCCCCTTTGTTGTATGGAACTACCTTAGTCTGTAAAATTTCTCTACTTTTCCCATGATGCCTCTGAGATATTTGTCTTAGTCAGTGGCCCATAGCTCTCAGTGCTTGGCTGTCATACTCTTGCTCATAGTAGAACATGTGACTGTTTGTTCGGTTCAGTTCAGTTCAGTCGCTCAGTCGTGTCCAACTCTTTGCAACCCCATGAATCACAGCACGCCAGGCCTCTCTGTCCATCACCATCTCCCGGAGTTCACTCAGACTCACGTCCATTGAGTCCGTGATGCCATCCAGCCATCTCATCCTCTGTCGTCCCCTTCTCCTCCTGCCCCCAATC